>LPNX011186284.1:191208-231351 GCA_001517045.1 Pseudotsuga menziesii
AAAAAATACTATGTATATAAGGCCATCGATCTAATCAAAACTCCATTTCTTGCCTCTTAAATATGGAAATGTTTCTCAACGCTATCTGCAACAAGTTCCAATGGAGGAGTCAAATAGCAATAGTGAAAATTACACAATAAAAATATAGAAATAGATGTTTTTTAATGTATTCTTCCTTACCATTCATTGAGCTCCTCTCTGTTTCGAGAATAATTTAATATTCTCTACTAAACAGGACCAACCACATGAAGGTGGAAGCTCTTATGGCCCCTCCCCCCCTCACATCACTCTCAACTCCCCAAACCCAATGCCTATACTTGCAAATAACAATTTATTTCACTATTTCACAATGCAAATAACAATGCATCTACATTGCAAATTATTTCACTCAATAGTTGAAAAATGATTTCATTAAATCATTCTTTATAACATTCATTAAACCATTCAATCATTCAACAGCTAAAAAAACCATTCATTAAACCATTCAATCATTCAACAGCTGAAAAAACCATTCATTAACTCATTCATTAAAACATTAATTTAGTAAATGGTAGAAAAAAATATCAATAAACAATTCAGTAAAGCATTCATTCATAAAACAGAGGAAAAAGCATTAATTTTTTTTTATAAATAAGAATTACTGAAAATTTGTTTAGTCACTTCCTTTTTACTTTTCTTCTCTTTAAATATTTAGTTAGAGTCACATCTTCAGGAATCTGATCATCGGTATCCCTACTAGTCTGCTCAGAAGGTTGAACTTCAGGCGAGGGGCGATGAATTTCTGCAATAATGTCAAAATCTTTCATTAATATATTTATATTTTGATAAATACGAGTAATTCATTAAAAAAACATTACGAATGTGTGTTTTTACTTGCCATGTGCACATCAACATGTTCAACATTATCTCATACTGGCCCAACCTGTTCCGTGTTATGATCTGCAGCTACATGCTCTGTAGTTGAATTGTGTAGAATTAGAATTAATGTTCATCATCTGCAATGGTCTATAAAAAACAATAGCACATTAATAAATTCATTACCAGGATGAGAAGCATGATCTTCGTTTGGTTGGTCATGTACTTAATCCTCGACATGAATGGGATCATTATTTTCCTACACAAAAAGGAATAAATAATTTACGTTAGTTTATTTATAAGGAACAAATTGTATGAGCATTAATAAATTATCTTTAAACTATACAGTTTTCACATACCTGTGCACCAGATGGATCAGCAGAAGATCATGCAGTATTCACAGACAAGCTTCTCTGGCGTTCAACAACGGCGTCAAAGCCATGTTCGAAGCCAAGCTTCATGTAATCCACACTGGGCAATTCTTTGAACCTGTCGGCCTTCATATTTGCATGATGTCATTAATTTTAAAGCCTTTTGTCAGAACAAAACAAAAATAATAATCTGTATGATATTTGGATGCAGATTCGGGTTTTGTGATACTTACATATCGGGCTGCCAAGTTGGAGTAACCACCAGGACCAAGCTTGTGTTGGCCAATTTTTTCAATTCTTGCCTTTGTGGCCTTAGATGTGTCCGAGAGCCTAATTAAGTTTTTAAATAAATTAGTTTATGTACCAAAATTTATATAAAAACTAGTAATAATAAGGCTTACCACTACATTTTGGAATGAATTGCATACCTCCCTGTTCCACCTGGTGGTATCTTTCCTGATTTTCTTAGGACCTTCTCTTTTCCATCTTCCACCAGGGCTTTCCACTCCATAGATGGAATCATTGGAGTATGCTCATACCTAGGGTTCTTTTCTAGGTGAACCCTATATTGGTCTCGGACAATCTTTAGATGTTTACTAGCCTTCTGTAGTACCTTCGATGTATCAAATGTATCTTTTCCGAACAGACTAACCAAGTGATTAGTCAGATCATCCTTTAAAGCTTTTGGCTGCTTGTTCCACATTGTACGGATGGTGGGCCCGAAGATCTCCAAGGCCAAATCATATAGATGTTTATAAAATATATCATTTCCTGCAAAACATTGATGCCATCATTAGTGAACATTAGAAAATATTATCGGTATATTAGACACAAATTATAAAAAATAAATTGAACAATCTATAATGACCTGGAATCCTCTCTATCTTTATTGGAAGCAGTTCTTCATTCACCAAAAATGTACACTTTATTGAACCAGTGCTAGTCACACGAGAAGATCCAGGAAATGCTTCCACATCTCTATCTAGCCCTGCATCCACCCCTTCTTCTACAGCATCTGTTGTGGGTAGGACACCATCGGCTTCACCCTCCGCTGCCCTCGACGGTGTCACAGAGCGTGTTGCTAATTGTTCAATGGACAATATGGGAGCAGTATGTGGTGTACATGGAGTGGTTTGGTCACTGGGACCAACATTGCCTTGACCACCACTGATAATCTCCATAGCACGCTGTAAATTAAACCCATTGTATTATAAGTTCAACATCATATACAATCAAATATTATAAATTTTTTATAAATGAATTTACATTTTTATTCGATAACTTACGTCCAGTTGTTTACGTTGCTGTAACAATAATTGAAGCCTTTGTTCGAGCCCTTCTGTTAGTGGAACTGCCAATGTCAGATGAACTAGTTCCTCATTTTGTTTTTCCCTTATCCTCTGTAGCACCCTCAATGGGTCTGTAGACTCTCTAATTTCACTATCTCTCATCAACCGAGAGACCTCATTCTGTAAAGAGTTTTGAGACGCCGTTTCATAAATGGAATCCCCTGTCTGCAATTGGAATATATAAAAAAATGCTTAGTCTTTGAAAATATAGTGTGCGCAAATAGTTATATTAGGGATTACATCTAGGATTACCTGACGCCTAGCCGAGGGCGTGGTTTGATCAACAGATGGGGATTTACCTCGATCAGCCACCTGCAAAAAAAGTAGAGAACATTATCACAATGAACGCAATATGTATAAGCTAACAAATACAGAACAAAAACAAAAATAAACACTATGCTACATGTTTTATATGTGTACATTTTTGAAGTATTTAGAATGTGGAATTACATTTAGGTTAAATGGTTTCCTCGAGTCTCCAGTCGTCTGATCAACAGCTGGGGAGTTTCCTCGGTCAATCTGCAAAAAAGATAGACAACATTACCATCATGAACGCAACCATAAAAATGAAAGAATACATAACAAAATAAACATAATGCATCACGATAGACATGTTTACGATTTTAAAGTATTTGAAATGGAGAATTACATTTGTTTTTGGCTGTTGCCCTGATGCTGTAGTCGGCTGATCAATAGCCGGTTGGCTTCCCTGATCAACACTTTGCATGGAAAATCGACAATATTATATAAACAAACCTAATATACTAATGAAAATACATAACAACGTATCCGTATGTCCATCCTAAAATTTAATATTACATTGGCAATATCAATGTATACCTGCTGCTTTGACTTGGGTCGACAAACATCTACGGAGATGGAGGTGCCCCTGAGAGAACCTTGCATAAAAAACATACTAAAAGTTACATAAGGAAACATGAAATTAAGTAGATAATTTCAATTATATGCTAACAAAAATTCATATAGACGTTAAAATAATTAATAAAAGGACTTATAAATTGTTTGTTGTACCACAACCATACTAACATTATTTGTATCTACATGGTTCAAATTGTAATCAATAATTAGTTCTTCGCCAACAACTATTGATTTAATTGCACATATAAAAACACGGTTTCCTTCATGCGACTCGAATATGCAGTTGGGTTGCTTTAATGTAGACCCTGGTTGTGTACTGTTTATAAACCCCATAATATTACCGGTTGTTTTTGGCCTTCCGTCCATGTACATGGTTGCTCCTTTATTTTGAGCTTTGTCTTTCCGTTGTATATAATTCGCTAACAACCCATATCTATGCATACTTCGTGTATATTGGACCAGGCGCATCCAATCACTGTAGTTGTAACAGGGTCCAACATACTCCATCAATTCTGTACATCTACCGTATCCAACCTTTATGCCGTCCATGTAAAACAAGCCCAATCCATGCAATGAGGATGGTGCAATTCTATATATCCTCTCATTCACATAAAAATCAGTGTTTACTTTAGGAAGATCGCTAGTCACCCATTGTTTCACTAGGTGTTGGTACCTTAAGGGCACGTCAATGTCTTCCATTGTCTCATCATCATAGGAACATGACCCCCCTCCTTGGAGAAAAAAATTCATGCGTTTGTCGAATTTTCTTATGATCTTCTTACATTTAGTTGATCTAGCCTGTGTAGACCTACTAGATGTCTCACTTTCCTCTAGCCTTCCCAAACTCCCTTCGCTGGAGGAAGACAGTTCTGACAAATACCTGTTTGGTTCTACCTGCACCGTGGCCAAAAAAAAATTTGGCATAAGCAAAGCAAAATACTAGGAAAAAAACGTGGAAATACTTATAAGAAAAAAAACTTTGAAAGACTTGTAAGCCAATAACTTGTTAAAGAAAAAGCTTGTCAAGAATGAGTTTGGTTAATAGACGTGGGCATTTGGTAGCCCTAAAAATTCTAATGTATGCCCCTCTTTTGGTTACATACAAGTCTCCATTTTAACTTATTGCTTGCATTGACTTTTGCTAACATGAATTGGGTAGGCTTCATAAGCTTCAAATGTATGCTTATGGCCATTGTACTTTAGCCTTTCAATGTTGTCAAGCTTGAGACGATATGTTATGCATATGGATCACATATAACACTGCAATTTATGCCAATATATGTCTATACAAAACCTGGAGGTTCTCCTTTAATGGACTATCTCCTTCAAAGAACATATCTCCTTTAAGTGGTTTTTAGTTTTCCCATGAATGATTTTGTGATGTTGTAGATGATTTTAGTTTTAGAGTGGATGTTTTAACCTCTATGCTACTCTGAAGTGCATAATCCAGCACTTTAGAGGCATATTTCCCAGTGGTGGTGAAGAGCGGACATTTCCAGATCTGGCTAGTTGGCACGTTAAATACATTTATATTAGTCTGTAATATTTGCTGATTTATTCCTTTTAGCTTGTCTTGATGATGCTTGTTTTCCCATATTAATTTTCAACCCTAAGGCAACGCTAGCTTGTTTTCCCATACTAATTTTCAACCCTAAGGCAACCCTAAGGAATACAATTGATCAGCTTCATAGGAATACTGGACAAACATTCAAAGGTAACACCCCTAATCTAGGAATCTTGACTACATCCACATCACTAACCTTCAACAGACTGAGAATTCAAGTCTAATACTGAAGTAGCTAATCCAAAGAAGCAATAAATAAGAGAGATCAGTAATATGAGGGGATCATCCACCTCAATCATCCAAAGGATGTCAATAGCAACAGCACATAAAAGACTCAAGTGCTAAGGGCTAGAAAAGCTGGAAAGTGCCCTGACTAGTACATTCACCATCACTGAATTCAGTAAACTGAAAATGGCCTAAGGCCAAGGTTAATGCTTCTTTGGATAAGCTATCAGCCTTAGTATTGTGTTCTCTAAATCATGTGAACTGCTTTTAGCTGGATGAAGTAAGGTTCCATATCACGGATACGTTGACACCAACCATCAAGTGCAAGTAAAGTTAGTTATGATCTTCTATTGAACCAATTAATGATGGCTGTGGAGTCACCATGAATGTGCAGAGTGGGAAGGACCATGGATTTAGCACAATAAAGGAGAGTCCATAAAGCAAGTAGTTCAAATCTGGTGTTTGTACTCAGACCAACACCCAATTTGAAACAAAAATAGTGGTCCTGGGTGATCAAAAGATTGGCTGAAGCCCCATCAAAGAAGATGTAGGTACAATTATCGAAATAGTTTATTTAGTCAAACTCGGAGGTTGGCTGGAGTGGAATAATGAGTACGGGCCTCCTCCTAAGGCCGGGTTTAATGGTCATGCTGCGAACACACCTAACAACTCTTCCTCTGGCGGAGAAACCGGAACCCTACTCTTGGTTCCAGTTGTCTAATTTTCCTGCATGTTCTGCACTGTGTCCGGGGACGGTATACCGGTAATTTCCAGTGAGGAGAAAAGATGTTGAGCTCTTGCTACCATGGGTCAACAGAGTTGTCTGCCATGTCTACCGGACCTACTTCCAAATTCACAAAAACCTCCAAATTGAACTGAACTATCCAAAACGAAAGGAGTCGCGACAATGTCCAAATACAGTTGTCATTTTTTATTATATATTATTATATATTATATGTATTTTATTATTATTTTATATTATATGTATTTTATTTTTATTATATGTTATTTTATATTATATAAATTGCCATAATAGTATTAGGATATTTTTATTGGCTTCTTTTGATTGAAAGTTGAACTGCCTAAAAGTACACAGATCTCATTTAGGACCCTTTAAGATTCATAATAACAACTATTGTTATAGGATTTTATTCTCCAAATGAAACACCAAAACCATACATCATAACACTATTTGGAGTAAAACACAACTTGCTTTGTGATGCAGGAGCATAGGCTCATGGAAACGAATTCATCCATGGCTTGATCAAAGTTATATGAATTGAGAGACCTAGGGTCTCAACACTTGTAAATTATTTTATCTTGATTAAAAATTGAATAATCTGGAAGAGGACACTTGTCCTTTCCACTTGTAAATGTTTGGATAAGAGTTGTTAGTTTGTTAGTGAGTCACTGATGACTCGTAGGGGTTAGTTGGGTTTATTAAGGACTATGTTCCTTAATTATAGGATCTATAAATAGAATTAGAATAGAACTGGAGGTTTATTTAATGCAGATCCAAATCATTTCGTTAGGTAGCTTAGGTTAGCTCGAGGAGATTTTTGTTAGCTCATTTTGAGGTGAGGTAGCTCGCAGAAGCTTGGGTAGCTCAAGAAGGACAGAGAGGGAAGAGAGAAACTAAGGGTTTGCCTGAAATTCACTTTCTGAACAGGGTTTTTGTAAAACTAAGGTCTGCATAGAGTTATGGCAGTTGGTGCCTGCATCACTCGCCAAGCATGTAATATCTCTCATGAAATGGACCATCTCAATGAGCAACCTTCAAGCATGTAATATCTCTCATGAAAAGGTGTATAAAATAGTGTAAGCATGCTTCAAATGATGCCTCAATGAGTAACGTCCTGTAGAGTGGATGTTTTAACCTCTGTGCACCCACGTTGAGCTAATGCAAATCCAAAAGTTCTATACTCTGGCTAAAAACACGGTGTCCATTTTAATGCCAACACAGAGCATACAATGGCAAGGCAATGGGTTGTGGCACCATTGCTACAATGGCGTAGCCCATGGCATAACGCCCTAAGCTCTAGAAGCTTTCCTGAGTTAATTTACAAACAATAAAATCAGAGTGTCATGCATACTCCCAAACCCAAACCATTATTAATGCACACAGTAAATCCCATAGGATGAAAGCCACGAATCGAACCCAGTAAGTCAGCAATTCAAAACGCAGCATTAAATCTACTAGACAGCCCCAAATATTTACCTAGTATAATCTTTTATAAACGTCGAATGAAATCGTATATACCAAATCACATTGTAGTCCTTACATAAAAGCCAACGCGCAATGTATTTACACAGTGAGGCATGAAGCCTCTTTTACAACAGTCAAACTATTAAAAATGTTAAATGGCAAAGTCGTGAGCTATGGCACCATTACAAGTAATGGTGCAGCCATGACCCAAATATGCCAAACCTCCCAACAAGAGTCCATTAAAAACTAGAGCAAGCTACATTATAAACCCCGAAGGCAGAGTCAACAAGTGCCACACGAAATCCCAACCCAGTAAAGTTTTCCAACTCAGAAATGCCCAGAATGAGAGGAGGCAAGTAAATCTTGCTAGCATGCTTACCATGGCCATGAATAAGAAATCCCAAATCGATAGTGTAGCTTGTGCAAATCCTGGAGCGCCTTCACGTTCACCTGCAGACAAACCAATGATGGCATGAAAAGCATGACCATGCCATGGAGAATACAACGAAGCAATGCATTTTTACACAGAGTCGGTCTAGCTTACCTGCGAATCGATGGGGTCGTCTCCCTTCTCCAAATGCGCAGAGGCCACACTAAACCAAAATGCCTAAAACCATATCGCACAAGTAGCTGGTGACCATTAATGCATGCACAAACCTTCAGCTGGTGACCATTAACGCATGCACAAATCCTCACCATAGTTTATGGAATCAACATTATACCATATACCAACCAAGTCATATGTTAAACCCTCTATCCTATGGTTTTTCCACCCTTTAAATATCAGTGCAAACTTAGTACTTAGGACATGGTATTTATACCATAGTCTCCCAACCTTATGGTATGATCAGTCCTTAACACTATCATATAGTATTTACAATGTTTATCAAGCCTATGCAAAACTAGAGAAATTGCGTAATTACATCTATAGATGCGCTACAAAATGAATGATCACTATAATAGTGACTCACAGATACGAAAGGGGGTGAGGCACGAAAGCCCTATTCTAAGTTCATGACCCGAACAACGAGTTTCTCATTTGTAAGGTAATAAGGTTTGTAAATTGAATCCCTGAATAACCCACTAAATGAGGAAGGGTCTGTCTGCATTCAAGCTTGTCCCACAAAGAAGCAAACATCACAGCGCGCACAAAAAACCCTTGTCACCCAAAAACCCTTGTCACAAAAAACATTATATATTATATGTTTTTTTATTTTTATTATATATTATTTTATATTATATGTATTTTATTTTTATTATATGTTATTTTATATTATATAAATTGCAATAATAGTATTAAGATATTTTTATTATATCCTAACTTGAATAAAGAACCTTCACATTAATGAGGGAAGAACCATCTTGTGAGCATGGTGGTGGTGATGATGATGATGATGTTGATGATGATGATTATGATTATGATGTTCATGTCGATGGTGACGATGTTGTTGATGATGATGTTGATGATGTTGTTGATGATGATGATGATGTTGATGACGACAATGACAATGATGATGATGATGATCCTGATGATGATGATAATGATTGTGATGATGATGATGATGATGATATTGATGATGATGATGATGATTATCATCATCATGAGGATGACGATGATGATGATGTTGATGATGAGTATCATCATCATGAGGAAGACGACGATGATGAAGATGATGCACCATTTGTATCATCATTTGTGTCAACATTGTAAGGATTGGCCATATCATCATCGTCATCATCATTAGTTATGCTCATCGTGTCATTGTCAGAATAATATTCAACAGCATTGTCTGCTACATCATTTGATTCAACTATTCCTTGGACATCTTCTGTTGGATCATCATCATCATCTAACTCAAGTTAATCATGCTCTTCATCATCATATTCTTCTTCCAGAGAACCCTCTTCATTACCATCATCTAGGTTATACTTTACCGGCCTTCCCCTTGGATTGTGTCTCACAACAAACGACCAGCCTGCTTTACTTGGAACCTCTGAGTAAAATACTTGTTCACATTGGCTTGGAAGAACATAGGGATTTGTTCCTGGCTCAAACAACCTTGTGTTTACCATGGTAAATCCATTATCATGTTCAATAATAGTTCTATCGAGATCATGTTGATTCAATCGTAACCTGTACCATTTGACAACGAATAGATCTACCTTAAAGGATTTAAAGTCACACTGTATAATATCTTCCAAATACCCATAGTATCGATTTTCTGAGACTTCTGGATGTTTGTCAGTTCTAGATGAAACATTGGTAACCTCAAAGACAGCCAAAGCCCCAGAATTTGATGTTTGCTTTGTTTCATCCAGTTTTTTGATCCAATATCTACCTCCATTGCAAACCATATCCTTATGGTGTTTTACCTGCAATAAGCAATACACGAAAAAATTACACAACCAATCAGTCCTTATGTAACAATACATGGAAAAAAAGAACATGTACATCAATAAGTATCAAACAAAATAAAAGATTTAGAGGGATATTTGATTAATTATATACTTGCCATTTTATCTTTTACACCATATGCCAAATCAATTTCCCTTTCTGTTAGATTGTTATCTCATTTGCGTTGTGCTTCTTTTACCAATGAAGCCACAACTTCCCATGATATTCCATGACCTGATTGTGTGCATTGTTCAATCCATACCTTCATCTAGTCAAGATTGTTTGCGATGTATAAATGAATTGCATCCCATTCTCGACCAACTGTTTAATGACAATAACCATTAAAATCAAAGAAAGGTGTAAATCTCCTGAACAAAGACGTATATGCTCTTAATTGAAGCAATTATGACAAGAAAATACAATTAGAATATGAAGGATATAATAAAAATCCAGTAGCTAATAATTACCTTTCAGCTTCCTCAATATACCTTTCCCATTAAGTTTCTCCCCTTCAAATTTGTTATTGGAGTCCGGATCACAAATGCGACGTAAATTGAGCTTTGACGCTAAAATAGGAAGATATTCACTAACATACAACATGTTTTGGTATACCGTATATCCTTCCATCATAGAACCCTCCGAATGTGCTAGTTGTCTCACCAAACCCTTCATAAATTTCAAGTGCCTCTCAACCATCCACATGGACCTTGAGTGCACAGGTCCACACAGCTCAATCTCCTCAACTTGGTGTATGAGGTAGTGTTCCTGTGCATTGAAAAATGACGATGGTAGATGCTTCTACATTTCACATATGAGACGAGGAATTTCTCTCCTCCAATACTTTATATCTTCTTTATGGATTTCTTTAGATGTCAATCATCTACAAGTGATGCAAACCAATAACATTTCACATATGAGACGAGGAATTTCTCTCCTCCAATACTTTATATCTTCTTTATGGATTTCTTTAGATGTCAATCATCTACAAGTGATGCAAACCAATAACGATATTTAACAAAAATAAACATTAAATTACAATATATGCTGAAATAGTGCACAAAAAAAAAATATAAATTATTATACGGAGAATTAAAGAAACACTAAGCACATGCAAGTAATCACTAGTTACCTCATGTATTTACCAAGATTATATATAACTTGTTTGACATTGTTGTCAAAGTTGTCTGGGAGAGAGAGAGGCAGAACATACTGTATCAATATACAAACCACACCATTTATTAAAAAAAGAGTATACAAACAAGAAAAAATTATATGGACATAACAATAATAATTACCTTGATGAAGACATGCCAATCATGTGTTTTGACCCCCCCAAAATCACCTTTTTAAGTTATGATATTCTTCAAGTTTGCACAAAAACCGGTGGGAAATTTAATTTTCTGCATTACATCTTTGACAACATTGCTTTGTTGCTCCGTAAACATCCACGGAATTGAGTTTATATTAACTTGTTCTCCATTGGTATGAAATTGGATGACGTCTTTCATTGCATGGTTGCTTTCTTGAATGTCTTTGCACACTTTCACAACTTTATCTTTCTCCCTCCTTAGCTCTAGTAGTCACCATAAGGTTTCAATAACATTCTTTCCAATATGCACTGTATCAAACAAATGAGCAATTTGTAGGTGCTCATAGTAGGGAAACCTGCTGAATTGAATAGGATAACTTTTCATTCCTCATGGAAGACCATTAATGCCTTCATGATCACAATGGACATTATGAATATTAGTTTATAATTAATAAATTACATCATAAATCAAATATGGCCACTACAACAAACAACTCACAATAAAAATTAAAATACATAAAAATTCATATACGATGATCCATACGTACCATGATGACGATTTCTATTGTATTGCATCTTCCAAAGGTGAGGTGTCATTCTCCGTGGTTTTAATGTAGTATCTTGCTTCCCATTGAAAAGATTTCTTTCAGTTGTTCTATACCTGTGATTCTTAGAGAGGAAATGCTTATACTCATCAAACACCTCCTTTCTTAAGCTTTTTGAACGTCGAGATTTTATCTTAGGACCACAAACTGGACACCCAAATTTACCCTTTGTCTGAAGACCTACAATATTTACATATGGAATATCTATGTCAAATATAATCATTTATAAAATATTCTAACTACTCCATATCATTAAATGCAATTAAAGTGGAACTTAAAATTACAAACCACAAAATGAAGTTAACCCAGGGGCATCGTGTATTGTCCATACAACCATTGCATGGAATTGAAATTGCCTTTGTCGTATTGGTCTAGATACGTCATATATAGTTATGCCATTCCATAACTTCAGTAGCTCATCTATAAGAGGTTCGATGTATACATTCATATATTTGACTTGGAACTTACCTGATTCATAATTTGAAGAACATATAAAATATATTATTATGAGAATCATTAAGATATATAAACCATGCAGAAGAGTAAAATAATAGATATATATATGAAATTAAGATACTGATTACGACAAATGAGATGCCACAACTACATTATAAATAAAACAGTTTTCATCAATAAAACTTGGAATAATCATCGACAACATTATGTGCTCCCTCTTTATTGACAACCATGGAGGAATGTTATTGTTGATAACAAAAATAGGCCACACTGTGTAAATGGATTTCATCTGTGCAAATGGATTAACACCATCTGCTTCCAAAGAAATCCTAAGATTAGGTGGTTCTCCTTTAAAGTGAGGCCACTTTTCCTCAATATCTCTAAAAGCAGTACCATCTGCAGGCATTTAGATAACATCATCTTGACTTCTGTTCCTGGC
Organism: Pseudotsuga menziesii; assembly: GCA_001517045.1. Classification (NCBI taxonomy): domain Eukaryota; kingdom Viridiplantae; phylum Streptophyta; class Pinopsida; order Pinales; family Pinaceae; genus Pseudotsuga; species Pseudotsuga menziesii. The sequence continues at coordinate 203,862 of LPNX011186284.1, forward strand.
ATGGTAATCCATAAATTGCACTATGTTTTTGCACCTGAACAGTCGTTGCAAACGTGGAATGATGGGAATATAACGAAGAACCTTCTGAGGCACCTTTTTTGTTACTTTATCTGTACGATATCTACTTACATGACATTCCGAACATTCTGTTGCAAATTCATGCTGATTATAATATATAACATGGTCATCGGGGCATGCATGAATTGCTTCATAATGCATTCCAATCTCTTTCATGATGGAAGATAAATCTCGAAATGTGCGAGGTAAAATATTTGATGGTGGTAACAAAAAAACAGCTATCAAGCTACAATTTTTTTTTTTTTTTAATGTAATAAATAAATAATATTAACGAAACATGCTTCATCCGTACGTTGATCAATAATGAGTTAACAATACAATTATTAAAGGAATGCAAATAAACTTTATCACGATCCTATATATGTGATGGATTGTTTTAGATACCTTAGCATACGTGTGATTGCAATGTTTGAAAGACCATTCATAACCTTCAAGTTCATTATTAACAATATAGTAGAGAGAAGATTTGTTTTGGAGCCTTCACAAAGGGGTTGATATGCCTTATCGAGAAGAGGTATATCGTGAACATCATCAAAGTCATCATCATTTTCATTATCAACATCATCGTCATCCATTCTAACGTTAAATGAATCATGGATCAATGTATTTGTACCATCATCTTTAATTACATCATCGGCATGATCATCTTGTTCAATATGATCATTCACTTGTTCTCCATTAAACATACACGCTCCATGATCCTGATCCTGAACTTGTTCTGAAAGCACTTCCTCTGGACGGCATGCTATAGGGTGTCTTTCCTTTAATATAAATACATGGAAACATCAATAGATATACATTAATATATGAAAACAAATAATACATACAATTACAAAAAAAACCTAATATAATAATGTTTATAATGCTAAACCTACAAATGGACGATATTCGTCCCCCCCCTCAGCGTGTCCATGTTCCTTGCAATGTTTTGTGGCTGTTGAGATCAATATTCTTCTCCTCTTAAATCCCCTGCATTGAGTACACGGACAATAACATTTTCCATCACCCCTTCATTTCACTGCATCCCATAGTCTAGCAAGCAATTGTCGGTTGTCTTCGTTTGGATCCGGAATATTTAATCTATTTGACATTTTGTCATAAACTTTGTTAATGAATATAACCGGTTGTCTTAAAAAATCAAGTTCCATGCATCAACCACGCATTAAGGTTTTGTCAAACGGAGAGAAATCAAAGAATAACAAATTCTCGGCAAACTATCTATCGATGAAAAAAAAATTCCCACAACTGCCCGTTGAAGAATAAAACTATTCCTGAAAACATCCGTCAAGGAACAAATAATTTTCGCAATCGTCCGTCTCTTCTACAACAAACATGTCGAAATGTTTAAAACAATTTATATTTATAATGGACATGCGTTAGATATTTGACACCTTGAACATAGGTACCGTTAAAAGTATGGGACCATAAAATTTAAAATCATGTAAACCTTAATTTTTTTTGGGTTCACTGTCAAAACCCCAAATTTTCACAAAAATTTAAAATTTTGAGATAACAACAAGTGCTAAAACCTGCGGTCTACTAACAGCTAATGGTAGCAATAAAAGAAACAGTCAAGTAATTAGTTTTACTAAATCTTAATTATGTTAACTCAATAGTTCATTGTTGTAAAAAGAATAAAGTTTACTTGCGTATTGTTTTTATTTCAGTTTACTGATGAGTCTCTTCTTGTCAAGTAGGTGGAATCTAAATTTTGAATCCGGGGTTTACTTAGCAATCGTGCTAACGTAGATGATTACTAGTTCTTACAAGTTTACAGGTATGATCGAATGAGTACGTTTTAAAAATTCTTAAAGTATCCAACAATATTTTATTTGCAATAATAAAGCTTAGTAATTAAGCTGCTAAACTCTAAACAGCTTCCGTGAGGTAAAACCATTTGGCTTCCTTCAGTTTTTCTTGTAATGAAGTTCAGAAGTAAGTAACGACAGTAAGATATGTTTGCGACTCTAAGAATTAGAATCTCAGTTACAAAGTACTTCTACTTTAGTCTATATAAATTGCAATGTTATAATGATTGTTTTGTCAGTATTTTATACAATAATACATTATCTTATCTGTGTAACAACTATCCCACATTTTGCTTCTGCGAGATAACTTACAGCCTGTTAACCTTTGGACAGTATAAGTTCGATTGTGAAAACTGAAAACCATAATGCCTTCCTACATGAGATCATTGTTTTCCTATATTTTAATTTCATGTCGAACTCTATGGTTCTAGTAATTTCTAGATTCAATAGGATTATTCCTATTCAATTTCTTGATTTTTTTTATGATACTTCTCTTGAATTAAAATTACTTTCTACAAACAGTTATTTCTGAGATTGATGCTTTCGAAACGGGCCGATTTTCTAGTTATTTTGTATAATTCTATAACTACTTTACTACCCAATAGACATGGTGAATCGAAAATAAGAACCAAGTTGAGCCACAACCAAAATTCATCAAAGTAATGTCGCTTTGGTCTAAGTAACATAATTTCATAAAAGTGTTCTTGCAATATGTATTGTCCACTTCATAGTTCTGCTATCATTTGAGTTATTAGTTCTTATGTGACTTATAAACATGCACACTTTATTTTGTTAATAGACATTTAGTCTATAATTAGTTCATGATCATAAAGATATTTAAATTAGAGTTTATAATTTCTCTAAACTATTACATTATGCCATTTATAAAAGTTATGACTTGTAAAGTCCTTGTATAAAAGATTAACTATGCATTTTTATATAGGAGCACTATAGTTCGTTAGCTTGAGCTCTCCCATAACATATGGTCTCTATCCAAAACAAGCTCAATGTTTAGAGAAAAGATATGTTACCAACCAAATCACATTTGTGATGTTATAATATAATAACATATGGTTATATGGTGAAATGAGTCTTATAAACATGTTATCACTTGAAAAGTCGTTATTACAAGAATTAACCATATATAAGCTATATTGTTTTTACACAAGAAAGTTATAGGTGCTTGATGGTTAGCTTGAGCTCTTCTATATAATAAAGACCTCCACCCATAACAAGGTTAATTTTTAAAGAAAGGGATTACTAACATGCATAATATATTAGTGAGTTTACAATATATAAGTTATAAGGTTATTGAATAGAGTGTGTTCTATGTATAAATGGTTTCGGCATTAACCAAAGTTTAAAACATGATACTCCTCGCTAGGTCAATGTAATTCACGACGTTGAGGTTTTTAACCATGACCTAACAACTCATATGATGAGCAACGTGTTGACTGATAAGCAAATAATTGGTTATGATATAGTTTTATGCATCGTGATTAAATAATTGAAATTCGTTATATGAAGGCACTATAGGGAACAATCCAATGCATGGTTTTGATTTACTGACCACGTGGTCATCTCCTGCCCAAGCGTGGAAAATATAAGTACTACCATAACCCTAACCCTTATAATTTCTTTCCCGTAGTTTGCGCTGGCCCTTGAGGCTGCTCTGCTTGGCTTTCATGGTGGCCGTCGGTCCTCTGCTGCTTCGGTTGTCTTGAGTCTTGGTTTAGTGTTGCATTTGTCACCTGTGTGTGGTTTAAAAGTCATTCTCAGTGGCCATGGTTCTCACTCTGCAATCTTGTAGAGATTATCGTTGCCGTTGGCCCACTGTCTGTGTAATCTTCCCTTCGTCGTCCTTATGGCTCTTTGTCTGCTCCAGCTTCCTTTCGCTGTCCTCGTGGCTCACTGTCTGCTCCAGTTATCTTTTGTTGTCCTCGTGGCTCACTGCTGTCTTCGTGAGGTTTAGTCTTACCGGCTTTTTAACATGGTCTGTAGGTGACAATGCTTCCACAAGATTGTTTGGCATTTCAACTGACAGGCAAATAATAATTTTAGTGTTTATTAAGTTTGCAGCAGTTGTATATGCCATTACAATAGCATTGCAATTCATGAGTTGTTATAATTCTGACTTATATATTTCAAATCTCCTGTAGGGACTTGCAGCTATATACATTCACAGTTGAGGAAGTATGCAGGCTGCCTTCAATGCTGTGGCTCGGGGCTTAGTTCGGGTAAGCCCAGTGGTTCATGTGTTGGGTTTTCACGCTACTTGTAACAGGGTGGTCAATGGAATCACCAAGTATTTGGGGAAACCTTCCTCGACTCGCAATAAGTTATGTTGTTTATTTTTACAGGTTGTTTGTTGAAATACCCAGTTTTAAACCCTCTCTAGTCGATGGGTAGACTCGGTTTAACTGAGCAATGTATTTAGTTTGATGTTGAGCTTTACGGCATGTTTAAAATAATAGTTCTTGTAAGGATAGTTCTGTCTTTAACTCGTTTTGGTTTAACATAAGTTTTATATTATGCTCTATGTAAAGAATTCAGGGTTTTTACCCTTCTGGAATGTAAGTGAAGTTTTTGTACTCTATTTGAATTACTTTGTAAGGGTTTATAATTAAGGTTTTTAAGACTGATACTTACAGTCATAATTTAATTCTTGCTTGTTTTTACTCATAGTTTACGAGCTAGGGTTTAGCCTGTTGAAACCCTCATTTTGAATTAAGTTGTTCTAGTTTTGTTTTTAACAATTTTTGTTACTTATTTTGTTGACTGTTAACTAGTAATACATATTACCATGGAATTAAAATTTATTACTGTTTTCTGTTTGTCCTTAAAGGACTGTAAGTAAATTATAATATTCCATTTGTTTAGTAATTACATAGTCTAATTAATTAGGTCTATAACTTTAATGTACTGGCATTTGTAATTATAATATATGTATTTGAGTTTTAACCCTGTCATTTACTTTTATAGATACATATTGTTTATAAAATTAACAGTTTCTTTTATAAGTATACATTTTGTATATAATGCTTAGTATTATATTTCATTTATGTGTATAAATTTAGTTGGTTCTTTAATGGTTTAAAAGAACTACATAATGTTAACCTAGGTTACTAATGTATATAAAGAATACAGATAGCTTACTACTGTCTTTATGCATAGGTTACTACTGTCTTTTAGTTATTTAATTCTAAGAAAAAGAATACTTTATGCATAGGTTACTACTGTCTTTTAGTTATTTAATTCTAAGAAAAAGAATACTGTAAGAGTTATCAAGTTCTTATTTAGAGTTCATATAGTTGCAAGTAAAATAGCTATTATTATTATGAAAATATCTAAACTAACAGAACCATATTTACTTCCTCTACTTAACATAAATAACAAGTATTTAACTGACATTTCTATTTCTTCTATTTCAGTGTAGATGTATAGTTTATAAAAGAAGGTACTGTGTAAAAGAATGACTTACATCCTTGAACATACTGCTATTAGCAAAATATTATGATCCTGTTCTTTTTCTAAAATTCTTAATATACAGTTTGATTCTAACAACAACCCTACTAAAATAGATTAATAATCTTTCTGGAAGCACTATATACCGAAAGAAAAGATTTCAATACTTTGAAAATCATAAGTACTCTATTCATTTCGGATTCCTATCATACTTCATTCATTTTAAACACACTACCTGTGCTAGAGTACGATCTGGTTTACTCCAGATGGGGAAAAACATAGGTAGGATTATTTTTCATCAAAGTATAGATTCAACATTAAAACAACTAAGAGATTTCAAGCTTAACCTTTCACTACATAACATATAAATCATTCATTATTTGTTCCTACTCAGATATAAACTTTAACACAGAAATTAAAAGATAGCATAACCTATTTTTAAAGTGGGATGACAACAACATTGGGAGGCCGTTCCTCCCTAACAACTCCTGGAGAGCACTCAAACAATGACTTCTTAGGACCTCGGAGCCTGTTCCTGGTCTCCTTGGCTGGGACTGGGTGGAGCAAACAACAAAGTACTCGTCCAATGACTCAGTACCAACTCTGCACGCTGCAACAAGATCTATCAGCTGGAAAGATGTACTAGATCACTTCCTGCAGTTTACCCTCAAACACCTTCCACAAAAATTCCCTTCCCAATGAATTCCTTGAAGTACATTCACCTGAATGATTCTTCTCCTGGAATGAGTAGCCTCAACTCTCTTCAATGGGATTTTTTATTAAGGTTGCCTAGGTCTTTTTGGGTTAGTTGTCATTAATTGAGCCACCTGCTTTGATCCCACTTTCTTGGGGGATCATGACCCCAAATGTAGGGAGGTTGCCACCTGCAACATTGGAAGTGTTTGAGGATGCTGCCACTTGTCTATTTGCTCTCCACCTAGTCTCCTCCACCAACTTGACCAGTAACGCTCTTTTTAACAGCTCTCCCAAACTGTTGTCTCCACTTTTATTTATTTAAAATTAAAATATTCAGAATTACATTCAATATCCTTGACTCTGCTGAGTCATCATTTACAACTTAGCATTAAATTTAACATAATGTCTTGGAATGAAATCAAAATAAGATAATATTATTTTGCAAAATTGGGGCATGTGACATTCACAGACGTCGAAGATCCGACATTTAGGTGTCGAATAACCGCCACTACGGGAGTCAAACATTCGACGCCTATCCGGCACAGATGTGTCAGGTAACCGCCACTACAATCGTCGGAATTCTGACTCCAGTGTGTCAGATATCGACGTCGCTAGAAATATTTTGTTGTCGGCATTCTGTAGATTGATTTCTATCCAACACATCCGTGCGAAATGTCGGATGACGTCAGATTCTGTCATCAGATTTCGGGTTCAAATTCTGTAGTGCAAGAGGTTCTCCAAAAATATACAACAGATTGGACTCTTATGACACACACTGGTAAGCATTGTAAGGGTTGGATTCCCTAAGGGAACTATGGATTAGTGAAGGGGAGTGCCTTCCTTGTGTTGTGTAGGGTAGTTGGAAGGAGTGCCATGGTTATGATGGATGAGTGAGATCTATGTAGATCTCTATATTAGTTTTGGCTAATTGTAGAGAGTACAATGGGTTGTGGGATGAGTGGGAGAAGCTTGTAGGTATTTCCTTTTCCCTGGTGGCCTCATAACCTAGCTTGGGGGTGGCCTCTCAACAAAAAGAGTATATGTTGGGTAGAGTGCCTATGGTTGGGTGGAAAATCGCTCTTACACAGCCTTTTGCTTGCATATTCTTTGTTTAAAGATAAATACTCTTTTGTATTTGATGTGTAATGATTTTGATTTATATTCCTATGACAATTATGCATGTAGATTGGATGTGGAATGTATGTGATTGAATTATTTTTATTATGTGTTTGAACACATGTATTTACTGTTATGAATTCGTAATTGATGGTTATGGGAGAAATTTTGATAGCCTGAATTAGTTAATGTCACCTCCTGTCATTCAGCTTGAGGGATGGGGACGATACAATTGGGGCCAACTCCCAATAATGTCTCATGATCCTCTAGGTTCATAAGTTGTAGACTAGACCTAGTAGAGTTGTATGTTGGCATGGAACCCTCTAGTCCATCGAAAGCTCACAAAAAGAAGAAGGTTTTTGAAATCAAGGGGCTTTGGTATATCGTTGGTAGTGGGAAAGTACATCCTAGTAATGGACATCCCAAAAATATATGGGAAAAATTTGATTAACAAGGTCTGTGGATGTCGAATAGGGGATACCAAGTTGGCTAGATGGATTAACAAAAATTGGTGTCCATTGATCGAAAATGCTCTTGAAATTAGATGATTAACAATATGAGATATATGTTTTGGGTTTAGAAATGATGATAATGCTCAAGAAATCTTGCATTGTTTGTGGGGGGGTGGTAAACATATGATATAACTAAACTCTGGAACCCCCTTTTTTCATCTCCATAAGGGTTTTCTAAAGGAAATACCTCTATGGGTTAAACTACCTTGTTTTCCATTAGAATTTTGGTATAGAGTGGGGCTCAAATATATTTGGGATTCTATAGGGATATTTATAGTGGTGGATGAATCCCTCTTTCAGTCCCAACCGAGATTTGATGTTGCTCACATTCTGGTGGAGGTTGATCTACAAACATGCTTGTTTGGATCGATAGATCTAGTGGATAGGATAGTAATTTTGTGCAACAATTAAACTATTTGAATGTTCCTTTTAGATGCATCATATTCCATTTGTATGGAAATGTACTCGTTGGATGTGTGTTGTCATTTATAAAGCATATATGCTGACATAAAGTTTTTAAGGAAGGTGATGAAATTGTTTCAGAATATTTGAATAAGGACGATGTAGTCAAGTCTCCCATTGTTCCCTATAGCCTCAATGAGCTCTCTTCGAAGGAGTTGGGAGATATTATTATACCCATTGATCAAGAGGTGGATTACTTTCTTATGGATCCAATCCTTGCTCAATATTTATTTGACAGATGGATATTTCTCTCGATCAATTTGACAAGTGACAACCAACTAACATAACACTTCAATGATTTTTCCTCCCTCTGATAAGTCATCATATTTTACTCTTAACAATCCTCCCTCCATTCATTCAGTTCTAGATACGCAAGAAAATGTCAACATGGGTGGTATTTTGAAGTCGACAAGTCATAGCTCTGAAGAGGTTCCTAGCAATTTGGTTGTAAGTATTTTCGATGAAATTCCTATTAGGGGATGGATTCAAAAGTCTCAGTTAGAGGTATCCAAGTATCCATTGGGAAGTTCCAGAGGTCCTTATATGATTCATTATCATGCTAAATAGGCTGGGAGGCTAGGTTATGATGACCCTTCCCTTTCTTTCCCCTCAAAAGTTGGCATAAAATCAAATATGCATCATGCAAAGGAGGAACCCATAAAGGAAATTAGTTAAGGGAGGCAGTTGGGTATAATTGGGGTGCTTAGACTAGAGAAATCCCTTTAAGGGGTTCCTAAATGAAAATCATTTCAATTAATGATTGTTGTTTAAGAGTGCAAGCCAAATTAGAAACCCTCAAAAGATTGGAAGATGAAGAGAAACCATATGTGATGTTAATTCAAGAGACTAGGTTAAAGGCGAGTCTGTGATTTTTATGTTGGGAAATAATTTGGCACTAGAATTTTATATCCCTTGATTTTGAGTGCCTTTCAGGTGGCCTCATTTCAAGCTTTAATTGCTCAACTGTGGTGGAAAATTCGTTTGCTTGTGTCTCCTCCGAGGGAATGGAGGTATATTCAAAATATTTGGACATGTGTTTCCTCTTTCTCAATTTATATGGGTATTATGATAACAAAAATGAATTTTGGGAAAAGATAATGCAATCTCATTGTTTTTGTAGGCCCAATATCATTGCAAGTGGGGACTTAAAAATATTTCTCTCATGAGAAGAAATTTTGGGTAGACATGTAAGAGAGGACCACTTGGTGTCTTTATTGAAGGATATGTTTGAAGAAATGGGGTGGGTGGATATTAAGTGCTCATATATGAGGCCTACCAAGAGCAACAAGAGACCTGGAAATGATGGCATTCCAAAAAATCTAGATAGATTCTTCATGCATGAGTCCCTTTGCTAAGAATATGGGATTTATAATTCGTGAGTTGGAAAATGCAACTTCTTATACTATGTCCTAATTTATTTAGAGGTTGGATTGTTTGATTGTAAACCATGGCCCCCTTTAAAATATAAATCCAATTGGTCCTTGGACCAGGAATTTTAGAATATTGTTAAGGATATTAGAATTTGAATTCCATTTAGATCTTCACGCAGATAGTTCTAATAATGTTTGCATAAAAATAATGGAGAATGAAGATACCAACTAAGCAAAACAAACCACACAAGAAATAGACAAGTATTGCTCATGAATTTATAGTATCATTCAAAATAATAATATTTGGTGTTACAATAGTTTACATAGGAAAGAATTCGAATGCATGGGGTATGAATTCGAATCTCCCAAGTGGATATGACTGTATCTAACTGAATCTATAACTCATGGTCTCTCAATCAATATCGGAGTCCAATAGATCAACTCCCAGATGTCCAACAACTCAAGCAATCAGTGACAACTAGTTAACTCAGTGCAACTGAGTGTGGTAGGTGGGAAAAGGTGCCTACTCCACATGCAACCATGCATTATCCATGAAAATCTTGCACTAGCTAACTGATTGTGAACTAACTGAAAGTAACTAGGGGCTAACTGAGACTAACAAGTACTAACTCCAACTAATTGAAGTAGGTTGGTGTCGGGACTCCCAATGGCTCCTAAAATGTAGGGATTGGTCTAGGAGGCACCCAAACTTATGCATGCACATGGAGTAAGTGGTAGTTAGGCTCTACTAGTGTTCCCCACACTCTAGTGACTGGTACATGTGACCCCATTAGGTCAAGTGGACCCAATTATACTAGTGGACCCAATTAATTAATTAAGGTTCCTAAGTTAGGAAATAATTAATCTAATAGACAGTATGATCAAGGGAGGATTAATAATCCTAACGCCCCCCCTGAATCATAACTTGGACAACTGTGGGACTTGGTAACAAGACCATAGGTCACCCAATATACAATCTAAGAGACATAATACAAATGGGGTAGGAAAACCTCTTGGGAAACCCCCCCTCAAATAGGAACTAAGAATCAAGCCTTAATGCCCAAAAGAGACCTAAGAAAGGAAAATCTCTTTTCGGTAAAAGACTTGGTAAAAATATTTGCAATTTGATCCTTTATCGGACAGTAGTGCAGTGTGATGGTTTTGTCATGCACCAGTTCCTGAATGTAGTGCATGTGAACCTCTATGTGGTTTGTCCTCTGCTTCTGAGTAGGATCAATGGATATCTTGATTGTAATACTGTTGTCGCAATAAAGATCTACTGTAGGTGAAGTATGAATCCTGAACTCTGTCAAGATGCCATGCATCCAAACTGCATGCATAGCTGCATTCAAAGCTCCCCGATACTCTACTTTTGCTGAAGAAAGTGCAAGTGCTGCTTGCTTCTTGCTGGACCAACAAATTGGCCTAGATCCAATCATAAATACAAAACCTGAGGTGTATTTCCTATAATTTCCATATTCTGCTCAGTCTGAGTCTATAAAGCTCGTGAGATCCAGCTGTGCTCTAGCAGCATAGTGGATCCCATAATCAATAGTACCATGCACATAGTGCAAGATCCTCTTTGCTGCTTTCTAGTGTAGCTCATGTGGCTCTTGCATATATTTGGAAGCAACAATCACATCATAGGATATGTCTGGTCTCAAATGAGTGAGATACAAAAGGCTTCCAATGATCCATCTGTAGAGAGTGTTTTCCACCAAAGGTGTGGAACCACCTTCTTCAAGCTTGATGCCTGATAAAAAAGGGCAGGGGTTGCCTTGCAATCCTCCATTTGGAATATCTTAAGCGTGTCTGATGAATACTTGGACTGTGAGATCATGATTCCTGAAGTATTTTGACTTACTTTGAGACCAATGAACTATCTTGACAGTCCTAATTCAGTCATAGCGAATGATTTATTAAGAGCAAACTTGATTTTGCTCAATCTAGCAACAGAGCTGTTAGTAATGAGCAAATCATCCACATATAATACAACTAGAAGCAAGAACCCCTCCTTCTTCTTCATGTAGACATTGCAATCAGATTTGCACCTTTCAAACTTCTGAGAGATGAGGAAGGAATCCATCTTGGAGTACCATGCCCTTGGGGCTTGTTTGAGTCCATACAGTGATTTCCTCAGTATGCAGACTAAGGAAGGATCATCAATAAACCCCGCAGGCTGTTTCATATATATATCCTCCTCCAAATCACCATGGAGGAAGGCACTCTTCACATCCATGTGATGTACTTCCCATCTCTTGGAAGCTGCAATGGCCAATACTAGCTTGATGGAGTCCATTCTAGATATTGGAGCAAATGTCTCATTGTAGTCCAAGCCTTGGACCTGAGAATACCCTTTTTCCACCAATCGAGTCTTGTACTTGGTTGTGGTCCCATCAAAAACTATTTTGGCTTTGTAGATCCATTTGCACTATACCAGCTTCCTTCCTGGAGGTAAGGAGACAAGTTCTCAGGTCTGGTTTTCATGTAGCGAATCAAACTCATCATCCATGGATTCTTGCCATCTAGGGTCATGGAAAGCCTCCTTGAAGGATTGAGGATCTGAACCAAGCATCATAAAACACCTCTCAGAAAGACGAGGATGTGTGTGAGACAGTGCAACACTCTCCTTCTGATACTGGGACCTCATTCTTCTTTTGTCAGATGGATCCCCAACACCATCTCCAACTGGTTTTATGAGCTGCTTATCCCATTTAGGCTGATGGAATGAGGTAGATGATGGATTTGGATCTAGATCCCTTTAAGGTGTAAGCTCAATGTCTAGATCATGCTGGGACAACTCCTCTTTTGAATTTGAATATGAAATGTCAGGATTTGAAATTGAAACTGCAACAAGAAGTGAAGGAATGTTTATAACTTCATTAGCTTCAAATGAAAGATGGGGTGATGCTGGAACTGTGTATAGCATGAAGTGAGAGAAAATATATTCCTTGGAGGAATGATCAACAATTCCTTTTGCTACAAGCTCCCCAGTTGATATTTTTGTGATCTCCATTGAGTCAGGTCCAAACACCACTTGCTTTGGTGAGCCGGTGTGAGTCATTTAGTAAAAAAAAACATATTAGCTACAAGGGAGGGAACATATAGGAAATACTTGAACACACCAAGCTTCACTTTGATGGTGCCTCTTCCTGTTGCTAGAATTTGGGAATCATCTCCCATGTGAATAATGGGCCCTTCATTGATATTGAGAGAGATGAAGAGATCCTTAGAGGCCACCATGTGATTGGAGGCTCCATAATCAATCAAATAGGCTGTAGAACGAGGTAGTCCTACTTTCAAAGCATGACATCTTTCATGTCCATTATCTGACTTCTTTGCTCTTTGTGGGGAAGCAATGTTATGCTGCTTGAGAAGAGCAGTCATCTCATCAAGTTGCTTCCTCATACAATGTTCTTCAAGATGGTACCCTTTTTCATAGTAGGGACATAGTTTCCTCTCAAATTTCTTCTTCTTAGAGACGGAGGCCCCTTTGGGAGTTTGCTGATTTTGTTTAGGCTTCGAATTAGCTGCCTTTGGCTCCTTCTTCTTTGATTTCCCCTTTGCTTGCACTTTGGAAAAGTCAAAAACTAGGAGAGCTTGATCGTTGGATGTCTTGATGACTCCCATTCTCATAAATTTGTCTTTCTCCTTAATTAAGGACTCGAAAAAATAATCTAAGGAAGGAACCTTCCAATCAGGAAAGCTTTCCCGCTTGGAATGAAATATGGAAACAAATATAGAATAATCAGGGCCTAGTTTGTTGAGTATGGAAAGGACATTCTGGTCATCCTTCTACTCTATTCTGCACTGTCTACACTGGAGTACTAGAGACTTGAATTTAGTAAATAATTTCTCAATAGTCTCGAAATTGCTGGGATGTAAAGATACCAACTCATTCTCCAGAATGTGTCCCCGAAGCTCATCTTTTTTGTTAAACAAGCTATCAATCTTCTCTCAGGATTCACTGGGAGTCCTCAAGCCTTCTAGGTGGAAGAGGATATATTTGGAAATATAAGTACATAAGTACCTGAATGATTCATCCCAACGGTTCACAAACTTGTTCCTCTCTACCGGTTGATGAGGCTCAGGCTCCCATCCATGTATGATCCTGTGGTAGCCATGCTTGCGCAAGGCCAACTGCATATCAATCCTCCAATCAAGATAATTGGAAGTTGTGAGGATCCTTAGTTCAGGAGTTTGAGAACTCATAATTGCTCTGATTGGAAGACTGTAGATACTTCACACAAGCTACGTAACACCTATAAATTTCACTGCAATAATACACTAAAACATATGAACTGTTAGGATCATGCTTTTCCTCCTGACATGAACATGTTTTTAGGGTCTGTTAATCCCTCTTTGCTGCTCTGAATAAATCTAGAGCTAGCAAATCATCATAGGGGACTTCTGTGGAAACCCAACTGCTTCTGATGTTCTATGGGGAGAAACAAGCATGAAACCTTCCTGAGAAGGCTTTGATACCATATTAGAATTTGAATTCCATTTAGATCTTCAAGCAGGTAGTTCTAATAATGTTTGCAGTAAAATAATGGAGAATGAAGACACAAACTGAAAAAAACAAACCACACAGGAAACATACAAGTATTTCTCAGGAATTTAGAATATCATTCACAATAATAATATCCGGTATTACAATAGTTTACATAGGAAAGAATTCGAATGCATGGGGTATGAATTTGAATCTCCCAAGTGGATATGACTGTATCTAACTGAATCTCTAACACATGGTCTCTCAATCAATACCAGAGTCCAACAGATAACCTCCCAGATGTCCAACAACTCAAACAATCAGTGACAACTAGTTAACTTAGCGCATTTGAGTGTGGTAGGTGGGAAAAGGGGCCTACTCCACATGCAGCCATGCATTATCCATGCAAATCTTGCACTAGATAACTGATTGTGAACTAACTTAAAGTAAATGGGGGCTAATTGAGACTAAATAGTACTAACTCCAACTAACCGAAGTAGGTTGGTGCAGGGACTCCTAGTGGCTCCTAAAATGTAGGGATTGGTCTAGGAGGCACCCAAACTGATGCATGCAGTTAACCTTTAGCAATGTTCCCCACACTCTAGTGACTGGTACATGTGGCCCCATTAGGTCAAGTGGACACAATTATACTAGTGGACCCAATTAATTAATTAAAGTTGCTAAGTTAGGCAATAATTAATCTAATAGACAGTATGAACAAGGGAGGATTAATAATCCTAAAAAAGTACACTTGGATGTTAATGCAATATTTGGAGAGTAGGAGTGTGGGCCTCCAATTTGTAGTTTCACTTCGTCATCTAAAGGTCCATATTGACAGTTGGAATTGAGAGAAAAGGTGTGTCCAGGATGTTAATATTATATATATCGAAGGATTTTAGAGGCATACTATACAATTTTTTTTGTCTAGCATCTATCCAGAGGTAGTAATTCAACAGATTGCTAGCCTTTCTTAACAAAATCAAGACATCCTCAAAGACATATAAATTGAATAGTGGTTAAAGAACATAGTGCTTTGGCCTGAGGCCAGGATCATAACACAAATTTTTTCAAAACTATACTAAACATCATCGCAATATTAATTCAATTTGGGAGCTACATGATGAGGAAGGTCATTAGGTGAGAGGTTTTAGTTCTTTGTATAATCTTGTCAATTGCCATTCCTCTACTATGTACTCAAATATGGGGCATGCTTAGTTGGATTGTGTTTTGCAAGTTATCAATAATTTCCCTAGGATGGTGGAACCAAAATAAATGAGGAGTGTTTCAAACCCATTACGAAGGAGGAACTGTTGACTATTCTGAATATTTTTTAGAGGGATAAGATTCATGGTCAAGATGGCTAGCCAGTTGAGTTCTTCGTGAACTTTTTAAAATTTTGGGTGTGGACTTGCTCAAGGAGGTAGAGGAGGTTCACACCTACAGGAACATGTAGGGTTACATTAATTCGACCTTCCTTGTTCTCATTCCTAAATGTGATAGGCATGAGTCCTTCGACGACTTTAGGACAATTTCCCTATGTAATGGAATTCTATAAGATAATGGAAAAAACCATAGCTATTAGGATAAAACCATTAGTCTCTTGTGCTATTTTTAGGGAATAGTTTGGGTTCCTCAAAGTTTGATCAATTGATGAAGTGGTGGGTTCAACTCAAGAGGGTTTACATTCAATTAAACTCCACAACCAAAAGATTGAGGTTCTTAAGTTGGATCTATCTAAAGCATATGATAATTATTTGTGGATTTTCATTTGACTAATTCATCTTCGTAATGATTTCAATTTGGAGATGACTAACTTTATCAAGGGATGCATAGAATCACCATCTTTTATTGCTTTGATAAATGGGGCTGGGTCTTCCATTTTTAAATCTTCCTAATAGCTCAGGAAAGGATTCCCCTTATCTCCATATATATTTATCCTTATTGTCGAATGGCCGAGTAGAATTATTCTTGAGGAACATCGATGCAAAATAATTTTTGGTGTTTTGTTTAATGGCAGGGAAGTCCTTACACACCTTTTCATGGACTATATACTTTTGTTCAGTGTTCAGTATAAGAGAGATTTATAAAGGATTCGAATGGGTCTTGATCTTTTATTTCATGCCATATGTTTGGAAATTAATAGTAAGAAATCCTCTGTTTATTTATTACAGAATCACTAAGATCAAGTCCCTTCTGGAAAAATTTATTCCCATTTGAGTTGAGTGGTCTTGAAGAGGGATTAGATATCTTGGTTTCTCTCTTAAGCTAAACAAACATGGCAAGTTGGATTATATTTGGCTAGTTAACATATTAGAATCTAGGTTAAACATATGGTGTAACAAATGGATTTCCAAAGGTGGAAGACTTGTCCTCATTAAATTTGTCCTTGAAGCAATTATGGTATATTGACACTTTAGGGTCCACATTCCAAAAGCAATGTTGGTTCGTATCATAATTTTTTTTTTAACTATCTGTGGCATGGAGAAAGTGAATACCAAGGTTTTCATTTGGTAAAATGGAAGAAGATTGTCTCCCGAAAATCCTATGGAGTTTGGGGTCTAAAAAACATCCTTATTTTTAATCAATTTCTGGTAGCCAAATCCTTATGGAATTTTCCGTTGCACGATAGTCTGTGGAAATCCCTTTTGGTTTCCAAGTACATTACCCTAGGTACAATCATTGATTGGATTAGAGTATGATCTAAAACTATAGTTCAAGTTTCAAATAATTGATAAGCGACGATCAAAGCATTTTATGTGATTAGGAGTTTTCTTATGTAGAAGGTTGGCAATGGGAAAGTGACACGGCTTGGTTCTGATTCCATTGTAGCTAATAGAATGCATATGCATATTTCGATGGCCTTGATGGAATATATGCAATATATTGGAAGGGAAAATTTGGAGAAAGTAGAGAAAACCACTAGAATCAATGTAACGTCCCCGAGGCTCCGACCGACGAAGAGGACGCTACCCATTACTTTATCTACATGGGCAACTAGCCCCATGAACATGCAATGATAAAAATTGAAATGCATTGAAGTAAAACATGCATAGATGCATAATTATTCATCATATAGCAGAAGCAAACTAAATTCCATTCAAGCATTTAGCATGTTCATCATTTACATTAAACATCAAATACAATTGCAGAGGTGAAATAGAAGAGAATACTAATCTTATGAAGAAGCTTGTCCCGCAACCAGCTATGTACCTGCAACGTTCCACCCAACCATAGGCCAGTGTGATCCTTAATATTTCAGCAACACTACCACCCTCAAGTTGGGCATGATTCCCCAAGGAATAAGGAACTAAGCAGGCTCACACATAGCCAAAGATATGTCAAGACATAGCCAAGCCAACATAGTTGGGTTTATCAGGCGAAGAGTACACAACAACACATAACCAAGCCAACAAGTTGGGTTTATTAGGTTATCAGGAGATGGAAGCATTGTCTGCTAATCAAGTGGGCCCACTGAAGAGTTAAGGATGCCTACACCAGAACTAGCTTGACTCCTAGGACATCCACACACACCCAACACAAGGAATCATTCCCTTCTCTGCTACACAGTCCCTCAGGACATGACTTCCCTTCCGATGCTATTCAGGGGGTGTAGAGAAGAGATTCAACCCTCTAGATCTGTCTATGAGGCTCCTGCAAAACACTAGGTTGTCAAGCAGACTCCTTTCCACTCCTACACAGTCCAAAGACCAATTGCATACACATCAATACACACCATTTCTGGGTAGAGCAAAACAATTCAGCCACAAAATTAATTTCCAAGGAGGGTAAGAACAACCCACTAACAACAGACCGTATCCTAGGGACATTTTCACCCTAACATGGCAAAAAACAAATACAATACACAATATTTACAATGTTGGGAATGAACAAAAACATCCTGTAAGCAAAAATCAGAAATGGTAAGTGGGTAAAACAACCCCAAGAGCCAAAATCATTTCCAGCATGGAAACGATGGAGAAATGTAACAAAAATGTTGGGGAAGAACCCAACCATAGATCATCACCCAAAAATGAAATTCTCAGTCTGAGGAGAGTGAGGAACGACTGTCCACATGAGGTAAAAACACACATACAACAATTCCAAAATCAAAATTCACACACAACAAACTTCCATCCGTTTGAGAGAGAGCTCAACGTGGATTTCTGATGACGGGGAAAACCTCCAGGGCCCAAAATCGTGAGGAAAACATACAACAACCCAAATCATGGAGGTTAAAAACAACTCCCAATCTTTCCCTGCATGAGCAAATGAAGAACGTGGGTGTATGTCAGAATGGCATACGTTTTTGGGCATTTTCCTTGCTAAGGAAGTCAAAACATGTTTTTCAAAAATGGGTCCTCTACCCAATTTGAATTTCTGCCCATACTCTTCCCGCTTCATGCAATAACTAACTCAACCACATTCTGGCAGAATTTAATGATTGGGAAAAAAGACAAAATGGGTAGTTGAGGGTTTGATGGGATCTCCCTTTGACATTTGGCTTCTCCCCATTGGTCCAAAGGTTTGAATAATTTCCCTCCCTTTTCCTTAGGAAAAATCATTCCCTTTTCATTATGGTTGCATTGAATTAGCTGGTTGTGGGGATTTTTAATTAAAATGCATATTTACATGATGCCAAAATTATAATGTGCCGGATAGCACGATATACCATCGACAACGATTTTAATCGCCGAAACATAAAACATTAAATCGATGGTGGGGATTTTTCCTTTAGCTCCATACCATGATTAAATACAATATATACATTATATACATTTTAATGCAAACGAGGTCAAAGCCGGGGTGTTACATTCCCCTCCTCCTGCAATAACACTGTCCTCAGTGCTTTACAAAATTGAACAAAATGCTACACTGGTACCATCTCAGTGCTCCATAGAATTGAACAAAAATGGATGTGCCAATCGCATGGCATCCTCCAGCTCCCATGTAGCCTCTTCAGGACCGTAGTGCTCCCATTGCACCTTTACCTACCCTATGGATCGGTTCTAGAGAATTGTGACCTTCCTGTCGAGGATGCGCATTGGCTCGATTTGGAACTCCCCCTCAGGTTCCACCTGAATCACATCCCAATTTATCACATGGTTAGGATCATGTACATATTTCTTAAGCAAAGAAACATGAAAAACATTATGAGTGCTAGTGCTAGCAGGCAATGCAAGTCTATATGCAACTGGTCCTATTTTTTCAAGAACTTCAAATGGCCCACAATATCTAGGTGACAGGTTGGCACAACTTCCAAGCTTCAAGGAACTCTTCTTTGCCCTCACTCTGAGGTAAACATGATCCCCTACACTGAACTCTCTGTTCACCCTACGCTTATCTGCGTAGCTTTTTTGTCTGTCCTGGGCTGCTTTCATATTATGTTTGATCTTTGTAACCTCCTGCTCCATCTCCTTGAGCAATTCTAGAACAAGCACAACCCTATTCATTGGATTATCCCAAGTCATCAGTGTCCTACACCTTCTGCCATACAAAGCTTCATACGGGCTCATCCCCAAGGATGCTTGCTGTCCATTGTTATAAGAAAACTCTACCAAGTGTAAGTAATCTTCCCACTTGGTTGGTTTATCCATCACGTACATGCGAAGCATATCTTCAAGCACTTGATTTACTCTCTCTATCTGTCCATAAGTCCGAGGATGGTAGGCTATGCTGAAGTTCAACTTTGTACCCAAATTTGCAAACAACCCCTTCCAAAAATTGGAAGTGAACTTGACATCTCTGTCAGAGACTATTGTCTTAGGCAATCCATGCAATTTGAAAATCTCTTTCATGAATATCTTTGCAATGTCATCAGTCTTATGCATAGACTTAACCGGTATGAAATGCACTACCTTTGTCAACTTTTCTACCACAACTGTGATGGAATCATGTTGTCTCTAAGTCATTGGAAATCCTATAATAAAATCCATGGAAATAACTTCCCATTTCCATCCTGGAACTGGCAAAGGCTGCAACAAACCTGTAGAGTGTTGATGCTCAACCTTTACCTGCTGACATTTCATGCACCTTGAAATGTATTCAGCCATGTCCTTTTTCATTCCTGGCCAAAATTATTGCTTTCTGGCTGTAGCATTTGTCTTCTGATATCCTGGGTGACCAGAATATGGAGCTTGATGGATTTCATCCATAACAACTCTCCTTATATCTGCTACATTTGGAATATAAATTCTGCCTTTATAAGTAAGAATTCCATCTTCTTCCAACTTATATCCCTCATACCTATTCTCAAGACTTTGCTACTACAATTTGTCTTTTACTTGCTCATACAATTCATCTCCAGTAGTATGATTAACAATCTACTGCCTCAAATCTGATTGGAAAATACTAAGAGATGCCACATGCATTTCCTGCACCTTCCTGCTGAGTGCATCAACTACCTTATTCTCTTTTCCCTTTATGTGCTTGATTTCAAAATCAAACTCACATAAAAACTCCAGCCATCTCGCTTGCCTAGCATTCAGAGTAGGATGATCAAACAAATACTTCAGACCGTAATGGTCTGTCCTTAGCTCAAATATTCTACCCATCAAGTAATGCCTCCACATCTTGAGAGCATGTACTATGGTTGCAAGATCTAGATCATGAGTGGCATAGTTTTTCTCATGTTCCTTCAACTTTCTTGATTCTTAACATATCACGTGGTTGTCTTGTATAAGGACTCCTCCAAGCCCTTGTCTGCATGCATCGGTACATACCACAAAATATTTCTCTGGGTCTGCAACCTTCAATATTGGTGCACTGGTGAGAAGATTCTTCAATTGCTGGAAGCTTTCATCACACCTCAATGTCCATTCAAACTTCATTCCCTTATTTTGCAAAGAAGTGATGGCATGTGCAACTTTGGAGAATACTTCAATAAATCTCCTATATTATCCTGCAAGTCCCATAAAATATCTTACGTCTGTCACATTTCTTGGAGTAGGCCAATTCATAATGGCTTCAATCTTTTCAGGGTCCACAGATATACCCTCTTCTGAGATAATGTGACCCAAATACTAAATTCTATCACTATAGAAGTCACACTTGCTTAGATTTGCATACAGCTGATGCTCCCTGAGCAATTGCAATGTCAATCTCAAATGCTCTTCATGCTCTTCCTCATTCTTAGAATAAATAAGAATGCAATCAAGGAAAACAAGAACAAACTTGTCCAAATACCCACTGAAAACACTGTTCATAAGGCACATAAATGTAGTTGGTGCATTTGTGAGACCAAATGGTACCACTACAAACTCATAATGTCCATACCTTGTTCTAAATGCTATATTATGAATGTCTTCATCCTTTATTCTCACTTGATGGTAACCAAACCTCAAGTCAATTTTGGAAAATACCTTTGCTCTTCTCATTTGATCAAAGAGGTCATCAATCCTAGGAAACGGGTATTTATTCTTCACAGTGACTTTGTTCAGCTGTCTGTAATCAATACACAATCTAAGTGTACCATCTTTCTTCTTTACAAACATAACTGGTGCTTCCCAAGGAGACACACTCGCCTTGATATACTTCTTCTCCAATAACTCTTGCAGTTGAATCTTCAGCTCTAGCATATTTGGTTTACTCATTCCGTAGGGTGTCTTGGACACTGGTCCTGCTCTTGGCACAAGTTCAATTATGAAATCAATGTCCCTCTTCGGAGGAATCCCTAAAATCTCAACAGGAAACACATCCCTAAATTTCTGCAACACCTGATAGTCCTCCAACCTAGGAGTTTCATCC
This sequence comes from Pseudotsuga menziesii, assembly GCA_001517045.1. Taxonomy (NCBI): domain Eukaryota; kingdom Viridiplantae; phylum Streptophyta; class Pinopsida; order Pinales; family Pinaceae; genus Pseudotsuga; species Pseudotsuga menziesii. The sequence goes on from LPNX011186284.1 coordinate 225,604, forward strand.
TCTGTTGCCTCCAAAATATGAGCTACATACAATTGGAAACCCTTCCTATAGAATTTCTTCAATCGCATTGCTGAAATATGCCTCATAGAAATCACCCTTGGAATACCTCTTACCACTACTGGGTTCCCTTCTTCATCCATACATTCGAAAGTCTTATTGTAACAGTCAAGCTTACCCCTTGAGCTTCTAACCAATCCATTCCAATGAGGACATCATAGGAACCAAGTGATAGAACATTCAGATCTACACAAGTGACCAATCCATTCATGACCAATGGACATTTCTCTGCCACTTCACTAACCTTTCTCTTAGTTCTAGTGGCTTGTTGAACTAACCAAGATTTTATATGCTTTACTTTCTTAAAAGCACAAACCTCCACTACTCTAGGGGTAATGTAACTGTGAGTAGAACCAGGGTCAATCAAAATAGAAATAGATTTCTCAACAATCTTACCTGCAACTTCAACCATAGTTGACTGGTGATCTGCCTAGCGGTCCTCCAGTGCTGCATAGATCCTAGGGACAACCTTTGCTACTTGACCCACTGTTTTTTCTTCTTGGATGTTATAAGCTAGCCTTGCACTCTCATTCTCGAGTGGACAATTCCTGAGCATGTGGGGTCCTCCACATTTCCAACATTAGAGAGGTTCTCTGTTCTGCTGTGGATCTCTAGGATTTTCTCCCATTGCTCTGGCTGGCTGCTTCTCCGCGTGTGATGGTTGCTTTTGTTGATTCTTGAAGTTAGAAGGTTTGAACCTTTCTTCCTTTGGTTAGACTTCTCATTCTTCTTGTCCTTCCATATCTTATGGGAATCAGGTTTACCTTTTCTTTTCTCATAGGAATACTTAGCCTTCCTTATTGCTTCTTCAAGAGTTCTGGGTTCATAAAACTCAATTCTGTCTTTGTAAGACTGAGGAAATCCACTCAGGAAGTGTTGGATTTTCACTTTTTCATCTTTGATGTACTTGACATACCTTAATAGTTCCAAGAACTTATTTGCATACTCTTCCATAGTTTGTTGTCCCAATCTCAACTCATGGAAGTATTTAATCTTATCATCATAGTACCTGTTAGAGAGATACTTCTGCTTGAAATACTTCTTGAATTGTTTCCACACAATTATTCTTTCATTAATCTTCTTTACTTGTCTATGGTGTTCCCACCATATGGATGCTCTTCCAGTCAAATTAAATATAGCTACCCTTGCTTTCATATTTCTGGAGTAGTCTTGAACTTGGAAATACTTTCTCATCCCAAGAAGCCAAGCCTCATCTTCTTGATCAGTCTTGGCCTCACCATTAAAAGTAGGAGGCCTTGCCTTTTTGAATTCATCTCGTGAATTGTTCTTGTAACGTCTCCTCCTCTTATTCCTACGAGATGGAGAGCTTAAATCCCCACTAGGTTTTTCAGAATCAGATGACCCACTGGTAGGCCATTCTGGAGTATTCCTCCTATCCCTAGAATCCCTCTTGGAGACATGGGACCCTTTATGGGAGTCTCCCCTAGCACTACTCTTGCTTCGTTTTGGATTAGCTGTCTGATGTCCAAAATTTATCTGTCCATGGATGTCTGTCAAAATCTATAGTATAGCTGCATTTATCTGATTTTGATCTTCTTGAGCCTTAAGCATCCTTTCATTGTCTTCTTTACAACTTTGCAAACCCCCCTTAGGCTCCTCATGGTGGCTGCCAAATCTGGGGGAGTATCTTGAAAATTCTCCCATTGGACTCTGTCTTGTCATTCCCAGCTCTAACATTTTCTCCCATAGCATCTTCCTCGAACTCATAGGGATCCTATGCATTATTCATGTCATCGATCCTCATCTTAGCCCAACCAAGAACGAATTTTTGAAAACTGCTCTATGCGAAATGCTGACTCTGAAGGTGACTATAGTTTTGCACAATGTGTTAATAAACACAACTGTTAGCTGCATAACAATATAATGAGTTCATAATTATTTAACTACGTTTGGAAAATACTATATTGACAACTTTGTCAAAACACATAATTTCCTTTTCTCCAAGAACAATGGTCTTAGGGGGAAGACGGGGGTCAAGGGGGCTTGCGCATAAGATTGCTGCCATTTTTTGCCTTTTCAGCACTTGTAATTCCACTAAAAAATTGCTTAAATTTGCTGAAAAAATCCCACTGAAAAACTCATATTTTTCCATTCGATCGGATCCCTTCCCAACTAGTCATCCGATGTATCAAGTCACTCTTCCTCTATCTTATGATGCCATATCAGGTCAATCTTCCTTTGTCATATGATACCATATCGGGTCAATATTCCTCTATCTTCCGATGCATCAGATTGATCTTCCTCTGTCTTTCGACGCATCGGCTCGATCTTCCTATATCTTCCGATTCAATGGCTCGATATTCCTCTGTCTTCCGACGCATCGGCTGGTCGATCTTCTATTCTTTTCTGATGCCTCAGATCGATCTTCTTTTCTTTTCTGATGCTTCGGCTCCCTTTAGGCGAGCCTTGCCGACACCTCAGCTCTGATTCAATGAATGTCTTCCAAGATGCCTCAGAGAGCTTCTCCCAAGAGACATCTGAAAACTTTTTATGAGATTTCCTATACTTAGAAAAATTTTCAAATTTTTCTTCTCATCTTCCTCTCTCTGCCACCGTGTCGGCTCCCTTTCGGTGAGCCTTGCTGACACCTTGGCTCTGCCTAGCTGAGACCTTTAGCTCCTCCTAGCCAAGACCCTCAGCTCCTCCTAGCCGAGACCTTCAGCTTTACCTAGCCAAGACCATCGGCTCCTCCCAGTTGAGACCTCCGTCTCCTCCCAGCCGAGACCTTCGGAAAAATTTCAAACTTAAATTTTTTTTCAAAATTTCTCTTCGCTTGGTTTCTTCGTCGGATGGACTCAGCTTAAGTCCTCTGATGTATCGGATGAAATCCCACCTAAGTTATCCGACGTATCGGATAGAATTCATCCTAAGTCATCCGATGTATTGGATAGACTTCAACCTAAGTCATCCAATATTTTCCATACATAGAAATTTTTTCAAAATTTCTCTCCACTTGGTTTCTTCGTTGGATGGACTCAGCTTAAGTCCTTCGATGTATCAGATGGACTCCTACCTAAGTTATCCGATGTATTAGATAGACTTCAGCCTAAGTCATTCGACGTATCGGATAGACTTTAGCCTAAGTCATCCGATATTTTCCATACTTGGAATTTTTTTTTGAAAATTTCCCTATTAGCCTATGCTCAACAGAGATGAAGCCTACCTCTGTCATTGCTTTTCATGGCCCATTGAGGCCCATGCTACAACGTGAGCTCTAATATCACATTGTAACGTCCCCGATCGACGAAGAGGATGCTACCCATTACCGCTATCTACCCGGGCAACTAGCCCCATGAACATACAATGATAAAAATTGAAATGCATTAAAGTAAAACATTGCATAGATGGATAATTATTCATCATACAGTGGAATCAAACTAAATTCCATTCAAACATTTAGCATGTTCATCATTTTCATTAAACATCAAATACAATTGCAGAGGTGAAATAGACGAGAATACTTATCTTATGAAGAAGCTCATCCCAAAACCAGCTATGTCGCTGCAACGTTCCACCCAACCATAGGTCAGTGTGCTCCTTAATCTCTTAGTAGCACTGCCACCCCTGAGCTGGGCATGATTCCCCAAGGAATAAGGAACTAAGCAGGCTCACACATAGCCAAAGATATGTCAAGACTTAGCCAAGCCAACATAGTTGGGTTTATCAGGCGAAGAGTACACAACAACACATAACCAAGCCAACAAGTTGGGTTTATCAGGTTATCAAGAGATGGAAGCACTGTTTGCTAAGCTAATGGGCTCACTGAAGAGCTAAGGATGCCTGCACTAGAATTAGCTTGACCCCTAGGACATCCACACACACCCAACACAAGGAATCATTCCCTTCTCTAATGCATAGTCCCTCAGGACATGAATTCCCTTCCAGTGCTATTTAGGGGGTGTAGAGAAGAGAGTCAACCCTCTAGCTCTATCTATGAGGCTCCTGCAAAACACTAGGTTGTTAAGCAGACTCCTTTCCACTCCTAAATAGTCCAAAGACCAATTGCATACACATCAATACACACCATTTTTGGGTAGAGGAAAACAATTTAGCCACAAAATTAATTGCCAAGGAGGGTAAGAACAACCCACTAACAACAGACCATATCACAGGGACGTTTTGGCCCTAACGTAGAAAAAAATGAATACAATACACAATATTTACAATGCTGGCACTACTACATTTCGATCCAAAATCCGACGGTTACTTCCGACGGCGGGTGGATTTCTCTTTTTAAACCTACCAAAAATCACAAAGTTAAATTTTTTTTTTGTAAATGTAACCACCAGCATCGCTTAAGCGACGAATATTCTCATAACTGTCGGTTAAGCGACGGATATTCCCATAACCGTCGCATATCCGACGCTTAGGCTAAATACTTTACATCCAAGCACAATACTTTTTATCAAAGCATAGCGGTTTTTTCTTTAAGGAAAAGCTCTGATTTTAAGTAACCGTCGCATATCCGACGCTTAGTTTTAAATTGAAAATCGTATCCGTATTATTGCCGCGCTTTCCACTTCACTTGCAAATGATAAAGATCTTTGAGAGTGGATTGGTGCTACTGCACATGGGCTTTTCAATTTTCCACCTGGTGTGCGTCCTGTACCAATTGAGATCCACATTCAAGGGATTGATATAGCCAACTTCGAGGCTCGAATGCAGGAAATGACCAAGCCCTATACTTCGACATGATTTAGATTGAAGAGGGGCTTTGCAGCACACTGCGGGTCAGAGCTCTGCCTATTCTTCTTCTTTCTTGCTGAGGAGGGTGCAGACAGACACCTCTTGTGGGTTTTTTCTCACCATTAGGTCTCAGGAAGAGGAAGGAGAGCAATATCAGATCGATCGGGTTTTCAAGTCCTTCAGAGAGATGGCAGGGGAGAAGCCCAAGACAGGCAACGTGTGGAATACAGTGAAGCCATTTGTCAATGGAGGAGCCTTTGGTATGCTTGCGACGTGTGTCATTCATCCCGTGGACATGATCAAGGTGTTTGCTTTATGTCTTCCTGTTATGCTCAGATTTTTGGTATTTTTTTTTCTCACTTATTTTCAAATTCGTTGGGGGAGGAGATCGAACCTTCACCCCAAGCTTCACTTTTGTATTTTTGGAAGTTCTCAGATCCAGCTCAATATAACATGGAGACATAATTTTATGCGCGTCCATTGAAAAAAATGATCTTCTTGTTTTGTATTATTACATCCTCAGGCTTGTTTAAGGCCCAAATAATTGAAATGGAACATAATCTGATGAATCACTAAGTTGCAACGTCATTTTGTTTTGGGATATAAAGGCTGACCTGAGTTGGGCCAATTGTTGCAGGTGCGCATTCAGTTGGGTCAAGGTTCGGGCTATGACGTGGAAAAGAACATGCTCAGGGATGAGGGTTTTGGTGCTTTGTACATCTGTTAGCCTGCCCTTATGCTGCTTGCTTTTCAAATATACTAGTGCCAAAGCACCTGCAATCTGTGTTCTGTTTTAAATGAATAAATATTCGAAAGCATTCTGCTTAGATAAGAATGCAACATTACCAGAAATGGATATGGTGCTTACACTCAATGTTCAGCCCGAAGTCGACTAATATTTTTTAGCTTGGGTACAGGTATTGTAGCAGCTTCAGGTGGTACAACCACTAAAGCCTTCGATATTGTCAATGCATCTGCACCTTC
>LPNX011186284.1:239937-254831 GCA_001517045.1 Pseudotsuga menziesii
AAGTCTTGAGGGTAATCTGAAAAGGATAGATCTGGTGTGCGAAGTTTAGGACTGACTGCTAGACAACCATGGGGCACAACAGAGAGTCATTTTCAATTAATGCACATGTGATGCCATCAACGTGATAAGCTCAACTACCACATCCCTTCGCAATTAATGCATTGAAACAACATTACTTTGAAGTCGTGAGTGAGTGTATTTGTGCACATTGATCTCCAGTGAAACTTGGTGTGCACGAGAGAAGGCAAGAAAGATAGGGAGGGCACGGAATAAGCATTGTGAGCTCTGCAATGTGGCAAGTCCGGTCCAAAAAAACCAGTTGGACATCCAAAGCGGCTAGTAGTAAAGGCAATTTGTCATACCATTAATACCATTGATGATTATAAATGGTACAGGGAAATCAGAAAGAATAAGAAATTAGCAAAAAAAAAATTTAATTTTTTTTTTTAAAATTTCACCAAGCGTCGCTTAAGCGACGGTTTTAAATGTCGCATTTCCGACGCATATTATAGATAATTGTCGCTTATCCGACGGTGAGATCTGTCGCTTTTTCGACGCGTCTTTTAATATCCGTTGCTGATCCGACGGTTCCTTGTGTCGCTTTTTCGACACCTATTCTCAATATCCGTCGCATATCCGACGGTACTTCTGTCGCTTAACCGACGACAGGGAGGTTATTTTCTTAAAAAACTTTCACTACCGTCAAAGATATGCCGTCGCTTATCCGACGCTTTTAATTTAACCGACGGTTACTTAGGTGTCGCTTAACCGACGATTATTTAGGTGTCGGAAAACCAACGACAAGTTTCCGACGCTTAAAAAAAAATCAAAGTGTCGTACATGCGACAGGAAAGTGTCGAAAATCTGACATGACGGCCGTCGGATTTTTGGTCAAAATGTAGTAGTGTGGGCATGAAAAAAAATGTCCTTTAAGCAAAAATCAGAAATGGTAAGTGGTTAAAACAACCCCAAGAGCCAAAATCGATTTCCAATTTGGCAACGGTGGATAAATGCAACAAAAACGTTGGGGAAGAACCCAACCACAGATCATCACCCAAAAATGAAATTCTTAGTCTGAGGAGAGTGAAGAACGAGTGTCCAAATGAGGTAAAAACACACATACAACAATTCCAAAATCGAAATTCACACACAAAAAACTTCCATCCATTTGAGAGAGAGCCCAACGTGGATTTCTGATGACGGGGAAAACGTCCATGGCCCAAAATCGTGAGGAAAACATACATCAACCCAAATCGTGGAGGTCAAAAACAACTCCCAAGCTTTCACTGCATGAGCAAATGAAGAACATGGGTGTATGTCATATGTTTTTGGGCATTTTCCTTGCTAAGGAAGTCAAAACACGTTTTTAAAAAATGGGTCCTCTGCCCAATTTGAATTTCTTCCGATAATCTTCCCACTCCATGCAATAACTAACTCAACCACATTCTGGCAGAATTTAATGATTGGGAAAAAAGACAAAATGGGAAGTTGAGGGTTTGATGGGATATCCCTTTGACATTTGTCTTCTCCCCATTGGTCCAAAGGTTTCAATAATTTCCCTCCCTATTCCTTAGGAAAAATCATGCCCTTCTCATTATGGTTGCATTGACTGAGATGGTTGTGGGGGTTTTTAATTAAAATGCATATTTACATGATGCCAAAATTATAATGTGCTAGATAACACGATATACCATTGGCAACGATTTTAATCATCAAAACATAAAACATTAAATCGATGGTGGGGATTTTTCCTTTAGATCCACAGCACGATTAATTACAATATATACATCATATACATTTTAATGAAAATGGGGTCAAAACCAGGGTGTTACAATCAAACTTATGGAAATAAGGATGGCTCTTTGCCCAGAACTTAGGGTTGGTTGGTGAATGTAGATGATTATGGGATCTTTATAGTGAAAATTTTGTTCAAGATCATATCAGGTTGAAGGAAATTAATCAGCAAGGTTGGGATACAAATTGATGTTTCAAAGTGACAATCCTCCTGAATAGTGGTGGTGGAAGAAGATTTGGACAATCGCTATTCCTCTGAAAAGTAATCTTCATATGTGGTTTTTGTTTTTTAATAGTGTTAGTACTTGGGATCGTCTATAAGATGAACATAAGTAGTTCGAGATTATGCTTGGTTTGTAAAAGGGTTGAATAATATGCGACATCATTTTTTCTCGAATGTATTTTTATCTGGGCAGTCTCGAAGAAGATTAAAGTGATTTTAAAGAAGAAAGATATGTGGCCAGGCCCTTCCATATAAGCATGCTTCCAAAGGTACTTCTCGGTTCTAAATCTAAAGGAATTTTTTGCTCTTCCTTTTCTGGTCTCTTGGGTGATTTGGCTAACACATAATTAGGTTGTATTCACTGATAAGTTTCCTTTGTTTAGTCCTCTAATTGGACAGGCAAATGATTTATTTTGTTATTATCGCTAGTTTGTAAAACCTCCAAAAATCAAGCAGGTTAGGCCTTTCCATCCTCCTATGGATTCTCCATGGGCTTGCTTTGATGGGGCCTATCAGGGTAGTGGAAAAAAATTGTGGAGTGGGTTTTGCACTTACTCTATTGGAGGGATACATCGTTCATGGTAAAGGGGCTTTGGGTGTAGGTTCAAATAATTGGGTTGAATTGCAATCTCTTTTATAGCTTCTAAGATATGACATTGAGAGAGGGATACTGCATCTATATGTTTTTGGTGACTCGTTGCTTGTTGTTAAATGGATGAAGGACTCATTAGAGGTCAAGGACATTGATCTTTTACAACTTTCATACAATCTAAATATGATCAATGGTATTTTTTAGAACATAAACTTCAATGATATGTTCAAGGAACATAATTCCCTTGCTAACAACCTTTCGAAACAGGGACTAGAGATGCACCATGGTCTTCCCAAACAACTAGAAGAGTTTAGAGTAGGCAACCTTGTCCCCTCTTAGTTAAGAAATATCCAAGGATATAGTAAATGATAATCTTATGTTTTTTATGGAGTCTATGCTTGAAAAAATCCCAAAAACAATTTTTAACACTTTTCGAGACATCCTTATTGTATGTCTATATATCAGAATCCATTTTGGTCGACTATACATCAGATCACATAAAGAATGCATTTTCTTTTCATATGAATAGAAGATATGATTTTTTTCCTTAAAATAAAAAGTAAATATAAATCAAATATTAATTTCATATTTTTTTGTAGTAGTATATACATCTTATAAGAAAATATGTTTAAGAACAATACTTTTTAAATGATTCTTTCTTGTTACTATATGTTTTTGTTATTGCAAGTATGACAGGACTCATTGACCATTTCCCTGGAAACACTTGTTGTTGTTTATATATAATCTAATTAGTTGACTCATTGGATTGATTTCTATACTTTCAGAGGAAAGTGCATATATTCATTCTTTCCATTATATCCCTCATAGTTCTATAACCCCCCCGCCCCCCACCCCCCACTTTCATTAACTTCCAACACCAATCTAGATGAATTGAGGACCAATTCACTATCCTTTACATCCTTTATAATTTTTATCTTGTTAGAAAGACATTCTCTTCTCTCGTTGTCGATCCTTTCACAACATTCATCAAAAGTGAAATAGACAGTTTGAAACATGTTAGTAACTACTCCTAAAGAAGTACATCATTATTGAAAATTTGAAGCAAATTTTCATGTTGATTACGTTTTGATCTGCTTAATTAATCTCTTTGCAACATTTCAATAAAGGATTTATGTTCATTCGAACTTAGATTACAAACAATTTTATCTAATTTCTTCAAGTTTTTTTCTTAGCATGACACATATTTACCACTACACATCATTTAAACATATATATAATTCAAACATATTAATTTTATACAAAAAAACCTTGACTTGCTCTCTTTTTGGTATGTTTTATTATCATACTTATTGCAACAAGCATTTTCCCTTGAAATTCTATCATACATCTTCTATCAATAAACACCTTGCATCATGAAATACATAAATTCTGAAATATTTTTTACAGAATTTAAGCTACAAATATTGTTTAGTTTAACGATGTACATTATTCAAGAATACACACTAGTGTGCCATACACAGTAATATACATCGGTAAACATGTGCTAAAATATTAAAAAAAATATTTAATTACACTGGCGTAGTATATAAAAATGAGGGAATCGATGCATATTGTTTGTATATTTCACATTAAATAACCCATAAATTTGTTTACATCTAAAGGTCTAAAATGTTGGTTTTCTTAAAAAATTACATCAGTGCATTAAATTATTGTGTGCACTGAAAATAAAAAATGTGTTTAAAAAACTTATGATAGGGACATGTTTTGTGATCTAATGCAATAAGTGGTCCTATTGCATTAAATGTCCAACTCCTCATATATGGATCTACAAAGCCATTAAATTTATAGTGCCTAAAAAAATCTCATTGTGAAATAGGTGAGAGGGTAAACCCTAACACTAAACTTTGCAGCCACACAAAAGAGAAGGGAAAGAACAAAAAGGTTAGGGTTTCAAGCATTGACAATAACTAATAAAATATTTTTTCTTCAAAATGAACTATAAATATGAATACGAACATAAGGAAATAATGATTTATTTTGAAACGAGGGGATAAATTTGATATAAATAATAAGAACTCACATACCTTGAATTTCTCCTTTGCAAAGTTGTATATAATCCACAATCCCTTACAGATTTGGTTATTCAAAAAAATCAACCCATTCCAAATTCTTCCCTTGTAAATTGCTCTTGCACAAGCCCCCCCCTCTAATTTTTGACAAGAGAATAAAAAACTAGTAGGGTTTCTTTTATAAACTCACTTAAAAAGTTGAAATTGCTGCTCATTACCCCCTTCTTAATTCAACAAATTGATGAAAAATGCATGTGCCATTCTTTTTACATTTTGGACATTGATGTGCCCTAAAAATATAAAGTGCACCGGTGCTCCACACATATAAAAGCACACTAAATATAAATATATGAAAAACACATCATTTGAATAAAAAATAGTAAAAGCAAATAAAAACATATGTTATTAAAACTTTGTGGGTGTTTTTGCATAAGTTTTTGTTTGGTGTATACCATACATATAAGAACTAGTGCATTTATATTATACAAATGCACCAGCGTGATTATTTTTTTTCAAAAGAAAAAAGACAACTTTTAATTAATGAAAGTTGTGTCAATCATTACAAGCATGTCGAAGAAACAATGAAACCCTGATAGAGTCCAAATATGCTGATATTCTGAAGTGGTATTGTACTATTAGATTCTCTAAGATGCCTACATCCGTTTAACACAAATCAAAATTTTACATCACAATGTAACCACTGATCTAAATATTTTAATAAGAAAGTGTCATCACCATGCTTCAGATTAAAGAAACTGTAAATGACTAGCTCTGGGAGCTGATCCCTAGAACAAACTGAATTTTGCTGTCCATTTTCCTAGATCACGCTTGGAGAGAACATCAACTACTTGGTTTAGTTCTCTGTACACATGGGAAAAGGATATCCAAGAGAAACCAAGCTTTAAGGAAATGATATTGTCGAGCCAGTGAGTGAGCTCCAATGACACCAGTCTCGCCTTGTCCTTTGCCCAATTTATTATGACCTGGGAGTCACCCAATATTTGCAAGGCCTTGATACAAAGATCTCTGGCGAAGTGAAGAAGACTCCACAAACCAATTACTTCAGCCCAGGTGTTTGTGCCCTTGCTCGCCTTAAACCAACCTTTCAATATTCTGTTGTGGTTTAACATGATCACAAAACCCGCACCACAGGCACCATCCAATGCTGCTCCATCAAAGAAACCCACTGGGTGTTCTTGTAATAGAGGAGGAAAGGAGTAAATTCTGTTTTTATTGGGAGTAGATTTTTGCCCCACTCCAATAATGCTGAAAGGATTTTTAAATAAATGACTTGGGATTTTGAAATGCATTTGAGAAGATGGAAGCATTTCTGGCTTTCCAGATCTCCCAAATCACAAAGAGTGGAAGATCACTGTGAGAGGCCTTTTTCCTATACCACAACCGTAAGTTTTTCAGCACTGTCTTGCCTCCCCAATTGTGCTTGAGGTTCAAGTGGTTCATAGTCAATTTCCAGACTTCCTGGAAGAATGAACAATCTCCAGGCAAATTCCTAATCGACTCCGGGCTTGAACTGCATAGAGGCCATCTTCCAGGCCCCTCCACTCCCCTTCTCTGTAACCCCTCCCAGGTCAAGATGTTGCTTTTGATTTATAACCAAACAAATAATTTAATTTTAAGTGGAAGCTACCCTTTCCACAACCAATGCATCCACCAGCTAGATTTGACAGTGTTATGAGCTGTGACGGCTGCTGTGTATACCAAGTTTGTTGTCACCATTCCATCTCTGGAATTGAACTGCCACACCAACTCGTCCGGGGAGTTAGAAAGAACAAAATTTGCTTGCTTAAGGGCTGATACAAACCTATCCCAATCAGTCACGTTTCTCCCAGTCAAGCCCAAAGTCCCATCATTTTCCCATTTGTTGAGGCCGTCTTCAACGAAGATATCTTTTAGTACATACAAGTTACGAGAGTGGAGTTCACGAATATTATACAGTGTGATTATATTATACAAACACAATACCGTGTTTACATTTTACAAACATATCAATGCATTTAACTTTTACAAATGTAGAGAATGCATTTAAAATTACCTTGAGTGTAGTTTCTAAGATAAATTGTTACAAGCATCCCAAAAATTAATTTGAGAATGTAGACACATAAATTACAATACTCCATAAGGTACAAGTGTTTCTTAAACTCCCACCATATACTTCAAAAATGGTTTCAAAAGTTTATTTGAAGCTACATTGTTATATGCTTCCCAAACTTTCTTTTAAGAATGTAAACACATATTGATTGTTCATCTGGATGAATGCAAAGATAAAAAATTATAATATCAAATGGCCATTTCTTGAAAGTCCAAATCGTTCCTTGTTTTGAAAGTTCATCAAGTTCTTCCTTGTCATTTGCAATAAGTTCACATTTACTTATATTTCGATCATCTTAATTGAATTTATGTTATTTATGCACGCACATGTGAATAATCATGTGTTGAATATTGTAGGAGATTGATTTGGGATCAAGTTTGGATGCAAAAGATATTCCACGAGTCGAATAATGTTGGGAGCTCTTATTAAGAGCAAGATATTGTAAGCAACTACTAGACAAAAATGGAGAGCCACTTTACCTTGCCTATTGTAACATGCCATCTTCCAACCACCATCCTACATCTATGGTACTTAACTATGGATTGGATCTCGTTTATGACACCCTAGTAGTATGTGGTTGGTCAAAATTTCAAGGATTAAAGGATAACCCTTGGCATGCCACACTATCCCATTATATCAACAATAGACTAGTCAACGTTGATGGTCTAATACCTCCCACTCCAATAAAAAATCCAATAGATGATATAGAAAAGACATGTAGAAACACTTCCACATTCTCCTTTTTTGAAAAGTTGGAATCCAAAATAATAATGTCTCATCCTAATTTGGCCAACCCATCTCCTTATGTTGAGTCAATTGGGATTTATAGTGAGCTAAAGTATGATATAGATACCACCCAAAACATCTCTATTGTTAGATTTTTATCAATTAGACAATATGATCTTAGGATATTATCTAAGAGAATAACATGCACAACAATCAATGATAAGAGACAATAGACACAAAGATTTATCCTCGGGGAAACCATAAAGGAAAAACCCCGCAACTTCCTTAGAGATAGAATGAGCACCAATGGCAGCAGTAAAACCCAAAGACAGAAAGATGATCTCCAACAACTGTTCTCTCTCTCACTTGAGCGAGCTTCATCTCTCTCACCTATGCGCTATAGCTGGGTGAGTGTGTGTCTCAAATAGAGAGGCTCACTCTCTATCTATACTAGTTTCTAAATTGACAATAACTTACTAGGGTCGACTTCTATAGGAGAGTCTAATAACCCTAGTGCCTCACAACTATGGGGACTTTTCCCTCTGATCAACAAGGAGGGTTAATCTCTATGACTTTACATGACTTGATTACATTAATGATTCTCCCGATAGGAACATTGGGGACCAATGAAATACAACATATGAAAGATACAAGTGAATACATTCTGAAGTTACAAATACATCAACACTCCCTCTTAAATAGGAAGGTATTCTCTTGACACAATTCATCAGCACAAGTCTTCTTCTCTAGATCATCACTGGATCATCATCATCATCACTTTTTCCACTATCTCGATCAAATGATGATATCTCTCAATTCTTCTCGTCACAGGAAGTTCTATAGAGCCAACCATTTTTCATGTTGGTTGTAGGCCTAGCCTCAATGTAGGTCTTCCTCTACAAAGCCAGTCCTTTTTCATACTGGGTGTAGGGCTCCACAGAGCCAGTCCTTTTTCATACTGGATGTACCTCCATAGAGCCAGTCCTTTTTCATACTGTATGTGGGTCTCTACAGAGCCAGTCCTTTTTCATACTGGATGTAGGCCATTACAGAGCCAACCCTTTTTCATGCTGGATGTACTTCCAAAGAGCCAGTCCTTTTTCATATTGGATGTGGGTCTCTATAGAGCCAGTCCTTTTTCATACTAGATGTAGGCCACTACAGAGCCAACCCTTTTTCATGCTGGATATACTTCCACAGAGCCAGTCCTTTTTCATACTAGATGTGGGTCTCTATAGAGCTAGTCCTTTTTCATATTGGATGTAGGCCGTTGCACTTATATTTGACCATCGGAGGCTCCGCCTACCACCATGTCAGAAGGGAACAACACTTACATCTGACCATGGGAGGAACCAATCCTACCACCATGTCAGAAGGGTACAACACTTACATCTGACCATGGGAGGAACCAATCCTACCACCATGTCGGAAGGGCACAACACTTACATCTGACCATGGGAGGAACCAATCCTACCACCATGTTAGAAGGGAAAAACACTTACATCTGACCATGGGAGGAACCAATTCTGCCACCATGTCAGAAGGGCACAACACTTACATCTTACCATGGGAGGAACCAATCCTACCACCATGTCAAAAGGGCTCACAGACTCATCACTTCCCCTTGGAAGGAACCTCTATCTGGAGAACACCAAGCTTCTCTCGGAAGTACTCAAACTTCACTCTAGCTAATGGCTTAGTCAACACATCAGCTATCTGTTCGTCCGTCGCAACATACTGGAGCTTCACTGCTCCCCTCTGCACCATATCCTTGATATAGTGGTATTTGATCTCGATATGCTTTGAATTGTCATGGAACACTGGGTTCTTTGACAACTTCACACAACTCAGGTTGTCGCAATATATACAAGTAGCATCCAACTGGAGATCAGACAAATTAGATAGTAGCTTCCTCAGCCATATTGCCTCACAACTAGCCGAACAAGCTGTGACATACTCTGCTTCGGCTGTACTCAGTGCCATGTAGGAATGCTTCCTACTAAACGAAGAGATCACACCTGATCCCCTACTGAAGCAACACCCAGAAGTGCTCTTCCTTCCCAATCCGAATCCACATAACCCTCTAGGTTAATCTTCTGATTTGCCTCATACTTGAGCCCATAATCAACTGTACCCTTTAGGTACCTTAGAATATGCTTTACAACAATCAGGTGAACATGTCTGAGATCTGTCAGGAACTGGCTCAATGTGTTCACAGCAAAGAAAATATCTGGTCTTGTGTTCGCTAGGAACATCAAGGACCCAATCATCTGATGATACATCATAACATCAACCGACTTTGATGAAGCATCACTTAATAAGTTCAGGTTCGATTCCATAGGTGTGGTCATGGCCTTGCATTCCATCATCCCGAACCTCTTCAGGATCTCTATTACATACTTCCCTTGTCCAAGGGAGATTCCATCTGTATTCTACCACACCTCCATGCCTAGAAAGTAGTGCATCATACCCAAGTCCTTCATCTCGAACTCGACAACATGCTTCCTCTTCATATCAACAATCAACCCATCCTAACCTGTTACAAAAAGGTCATCTACATACAATAGGAGTATCACTGGGTTCCCCTCTTCAACCTTGTAGTAAAGGTTGGACTTTGCTTTACTCTTGGTAAAGCCCAAACTAGTCAGGAAGTTATCAATTCTGCCGTACCATGTTCTGGATTCCTATTTCAAACTGTATGGGGCTTTCTTCAATTTACACAAATGAGTTTCCCTGTCATGTGTCTCAAAACCGAGTGGCTGCTCCACATACACTTCCTCTTCCACTACACCTTCAAGAAAGCAGTCTTGACATCCATCTAGTGTATCTTCCATTTCATCACTACAGCCAGAGCAAGTACTGATCTAATGGAAGTGTATCTAGCTACAGGTGCAAAAGTCTCTTCAAAATCTATTCCTTCTTTATGGGAGAAGCCACAAATAGTGCTTTATATTTCTCTATGCTTCCATCTACAACATGCTTGATCTTGTAGATCCATTTGGAAGTCACGACAGAATTCCCCTCTGGTCTTGGGACAACATCCTAGACATCATTCTTCATGATCGACTGGTACTCCTTGATCATAACATCCTTCCATTCTTTCTTCTTTGTCGCTTCTTCATAGTTGGAAGGTTCTTTATTAATGATGCCACATAATAGGGCTACATATCCAGAGTAGGAACTAGTTCTCTTCCTCTCTCTATTCATTTCTTCTGGAGTCCCATATCTTTCTGCACCTTGGATATCCTCTTGTACCCATGTAGGTTTGAGGATTCTTCTCTTGGGGTGGATCTACAGGTTCCTGGGGTTCTTCTATTTCTTGATCTTCTTCTTGAGTTGCATCGTTCATAGTTGTATCTTGAATCCTGGGTACTTCTATTTCTTCAGGGTCTTCAGCAGGTCTCTTTCTGGATTTGTTGTAAGCTGAGTTTTCGTCAAATGTTACGTCCCTGCTGATATCGATCTTCTAGAATCCTGGGAAGTATATTTTGTAAGCTTTCAAGCTTTCACTATATCCCAAAAATATAACCTTCTTCCCTGAAGGATCTAACTTTGTCCTCTTTTGTTTCGGAATGTGTATGTACACTGGACATCCAAATATTCTGAGATGACTGACTTCTGGTTTCTTGCCGGAGAATACTTCTTAAGGTATCTTGTTCTCGAGTACTCTATGTGGAGTATGTTTCTGTATATACACAATGGTTCTAGCAGCTTCTGCCCATAGATGCATGGGAAGATCTTGATCATAGAGCATTTCCCTTCCAGCTTCCATAATTGTTCTATTTTTCCTTTCTGCAACCCCATTCTGTTGTAGATTATATGGAGGGGTAAACTCCCTCTTAATCCCTGAATCTTTGCATATTTCTTTGAATTCATTTGATGTGAATTATCCACCATTATCTGATCGAAAGGTCTTGATTTTATTTTCTGTGTGGTTCTCAATCAAGGCTTTGAACTCTTTGAACTTGCTGGATACTTCATCTTTGTTTTTCAGAAAGTATATCCATGTCTTCCTAGAAAAATCATTAATGAAAGAAACATAGTATACATACCCACTCAATGAACTAGATGACATCGGACTGCATACATCAGAGTGGATGATTTCCAAGATTCCTTTTGCCTTGTTCTCGCTACTTGGAAATGTCTTCTTTGTGTTCTTTCCTTTCGCACATCCTTTGCAGACACCGTCATGTTTTGTTTGTATTTCTAGAAGACCTTCAACAACTTTGCTTGCAAGTGGTAGTTTTCTATAGTGCACATGTGCAAGCCTTCTGTGCCCAAGTTCATTTGGCTCTACCGAGTCATGGACCAAGGCTTGTTCTGGTTGGCCCTTTAGCTTGTATAATCCTCCCTCTTGCTCCCCAATCACAACGATCTATGGTCTTTCCCTTTGGCCATATAAGAACTTGGCCATCTAAAAATTCAACCCTCATGCCTTTTGCATCCAATCCAGAGATGGAGAGGAGGTTATTCTTTAGTCTTGGTCCAAACAAGACATCCTTCATTTTCATGGACTTTCCAGAGTCTAACTTATATGAGGATTCACCACTACCTTTTATTGGATATTGGTAGTCATCCACAAGTTTCACCTTGTGGGGTGACTAATGTTCTGATAATTTCATAAAGGATTCTTTGAATCCCTTCATATGCTTGGGAGCCCCACTGTTGATAAGCCAATCATTGCTTCCATGTGCGACAGTTCTCGTGAGAGTGGAAATCAAAACATATTTTTCATCACTTGAGGAATCACTTTCTTGTTTGATTCTCTTTATGGAAAGTTCATCATCCTCTGCAGTATGAGAATGATCTCTTCTCTTGTTTCCCTTCTTTTTGTGAGAGCCACCTTTGTTTCTGGGACAAAATTTGGATATGTGTCCTTTCTCATCACATGTAAAGCATCGGATACTAGATAGCTCTCTTCTAGGGTTATTCTGATGTGAATGCTTACCTCCGTGATGATGATGGGTCTCTTTTGTTTTTCTTGGTGTGTACTATGAGAGCTTGATCTTCATTTCCCATGTTTTCTTCTCGAGCTACTATTCGAGCTTCTTCTTTTGAGCATTCCTCCCATAGTCGACTGAATGTGACTAGCTTTCTTCTAGCACAAATCCCTTGAGTGAAAGAGTCCCATGATCTAAGGAGACCATTCAAGGTGGTCATCACAATTTTTGCATTCTCCACTTCTTCATCCACTGCTTCAAGTTGTTCTTTGATATGGGAGACCCTTGTAAAGTATGATTGTATGGTCTCCGCATTCTGGATCTTCACATTATTCAACTAGTTCCTCAAAGTCATCTTCCGATTTATGTTCTTTCCTTCAAATAGCTTGGTCAAGGCTTCAAATATATCTTTAGGTGTCTTTAGGGAGGACACCTATGGTATAAGGTGATCCTTTATTGAATCAACAATAATCCTCTTGGCCTTGATCAAGTTCTTCTTGTGTAAGGCCTTAGCCTCATCTCCCTATGGAATTGGAACCTCTCCATTGATGTAGGAGTCCAATTCATTTTCTTCAAGAACCAGGGAGATCCTATACTTCCATGCTCGGAATTTATCAGCTCCATCAAGATTTTCATCAAGCTTGGTGTGATGATACATCTTTAATTGAGAACCTTAAAAGGAAATACCAAAGATTTAGATCTTACCAATTTGAGAAGCTGAAAACTAGATCTAGAGCTGATCTTCTGCAATGCTGGTTTTTTGGTTCTAGGGAAAATTAGGGTTTGACTTTCTTGGAGTTCTACCCATCCAAAAACCTCGATTTTTGTCTCTAAACTTCAATTTTGAGGAGGAGAGTAAACCTATGCCGGGCTTACTAAAAATTCCTCTTTAGTAAAAATCCCTAATTTCTTGATGTAGTAGTAAGTCAAAAACTGAAAGTGCTCAGAATCATATTCTGCTTTGACAGAAAGATGCACCCTTCAATGGATAGTCAACCTAGCCTCCTTTTGCTGATGGATTGTGGAGAGAGACCCAAAAAGTAAGAAGCCCTAGATTTTGCAGCTGCATAGCATTAGAGAGAATTTGAGGTCAAAAATGGGCCTCAAAAGGACCAAAATGGACTATAAAAATCAACCAATTACATTCTAGTAGATGACATCATCCCCCATGGTTGAGGTGGCATTGCATGAGTTAAGAATGCTTATTTGTCACATTTTCTATGGTGGATGAAAACCCATAGTTAACCAAGGTAGTGGCACAAGTACCTTTAAGTCATAAAGTGAAGTACTCACAATAAAATTCATTTCACACTTTCTCATAAAATAATATTATTATTATTTTCAAGTAAAGTACTCACAATTCACTTTCTTATAAAATAATATTATTGTCATTTTCAAGTAAAGTACTCATAATTCATAAAAATGTCTTTTCACATTTTTTTATAAAATAATATATTGTCATTTTCATGTTTTTTAATTTTAAATTATATATTAATTCAATTGTATTTAATATCATAATGTCAAACTAATATATATATATTAAATCTTGTACTTTTAAAATAAATTAAATTCATGAATGATATTTATATGAAAAAAATATGTTAGTTATGCATATAAATTAAATTCTTTTTTGTTTAATTTTATTTACAAGTTCAAGACAAATAAATGCTAAAGGACAATAAATTTTTGAGAATTTACAATGAATCTTAGTCACATCATTGTAGAGTTATTTTATTAATTTTATTTATAGTCAATTTAGAAAAGTAACTCAACCATGGTTATTTGTATGGTGCATAAAAAGTAGTGTAGGAGGTGAGTTGGCATATATACCTACCCCATAAAACCCCTAACTCATAATATTTTAATATATCTTATATTTTTGTAGTACATCTCTTAGGAGGCCCATTTTTGACCTCAAATTCTCTCTAATGTGTTTTCTTCTCAGGTTAGCTTTGATACCATGTTAGATTTTTATCAATTAGACAATATGATCTTAGGATCTTATCTGAGAGAATAACATGCACAACAATAAATCACAAGAGACAATAGACACAAAGATTTATCCTCGGGGAAACCATAAAGGAAAAACCCCACAACTTCCTCAGAGATCGAACGAGCACCAATGGCAGCAGCAAAACCCAAAGACAAAAATATGATCTTCAGCAGCTGTTCTTTCTCTCACTTGAGTGAGCTTCTTCTCTCTCACCTATGCGCTATAGCTGGGTGAGTGTGTGTCTCAAATAGAGAGGCTCACTCTCTATTCATACTAGTTTTCGACTTAACAATAACTTACTAGGGCCGACTTCTCTAGGAGAGTCTAATAACCCTAGTGCCTCACAATTGTGGGGACTTTGCCCTCTGATCAATAAGGAGGGTTAATCTCTATGACTTTACATGACTTGATTACATTAATGATTCTCCCGATAGGAACATCAGGGACCAATGAAATACAATATATGAAATATACAAGTGAATACAT
>LPNX011186284.1:254925-279112 GCA_001517045.1 Pseudotsuga menziesii
TGAATAATGACTAAGTTGAATGAAGTTTGATTGCCAAAATGTTTGTTGATACCTCCACAAAGATCTTTGTCAATCGTCATCTTCATCATTGAATGAGTGGTCTAAACTATGGAATCTAGTTGTTTTACCCTCTACTAGCAACTTTCTTTGATGCGACTGGTTGAAGTGTCAGTTTGTTGATCCTATACAATGCTCTCGAGTCTCCTATGTGTAGTTCTAGTCATTAGCTCCCAATATTTGCTTATGATTGCACCTTCCAAACCACTTGGAAATGGTCAAATTGAGATAATCCTCTCTACCCCGATCTATGTTGTGACCTGACGATTGCTCTCTTATATCCATCACATCTTTCTTAATGTTGTTTCACTAATCATTGAAGGCTTACATGACTAAATCAATGCGCATCGTAGCTTCATTCCAATTGCGACTGGAAATACTCATGGATTGTAAGCTTTATCCTTGTACGTTAGTCATAGTTTTTTTTTAAAGGTTAAGACTCACTCTCATCTTGAACTATATTTATACAATGTTTATGGCTTATTGGTGGACATAGAGCTATTTCTATGAGCAACTTGATACTTTGACTTCTGTTGAGCATGAGGTGCGCCAAGTGATGAATTAGCCTAATTCAAGGGATAAAGTATTTAAATCGATGATATCTAATGCCAGTCCCTACTAACAGACTAGAATCCTATATAACATTGATAGTAGGGGAGCTGACAGAATCAATTTTGGGTGAGCCAGTTGAAAGCATGAGACCTCTACTTTCATTAAAAATGCTTGTGCATGTATTTTTGGGGATCAGTGAAAATGATAATTTTGTTAGTGAACTTGACCATATTTGATGAGCTCATTGTTATGAATCCAATGAAACTTGCATAACTCAATTCCTAGCCTCGGAAGTGCCAAAACACCTCTTACGTTTTCTTGTCAAACCTAACCATTGGCCCATGTTACTTAAAATATTTCCCCTTCGTGAAGGAATTTGCTATGCCATTGCACCCCAAAATCTCCACTAATGTCCCGCGTCTCCATTGTTTGCTTGATGATCCTCATAGTGATGAAATTCCTCTTAGACTATTTACCCTCGAAGTGCCTGGGCATATGGGAATTATACCCATCATTTCTTTCACCTCAAAAAATCCCATTAGTTGTGTGAAGAAACTAATAAGCATGAAATTTCTAATGCTTGTCAAGGCCAATATAGTACTCACCCTATGCCCCTATAAAATCAATCTCGGTTTGCTAGCGTTATGGTTAGTTCTTCATCTCCCCATTTTACCTTCGAAATAAAAAAGGGGAAGTTAAGAGCTCAATCTACAAGTTGCTACTTGCAAGCTCAATCTTCTAGTGTCCAAGAGTCTATAAAATAGAGTGCTAATGGTATATTAAGAGGAAGATTATTAGGGTAATAGAGTGATAATAAATCAAAGGGAAAATAAGTATAAATGGAAATGCAACATATCAATTGAAACTTAAGTTTAGGCCTCAGGGAGGACTGCATTTACTACATTAAATGCAATAAATGATTTACCTCAATTGAACCCCAAGCCGATTCTTCACTGCAGAGCGAATATTCTTCTTCAATAGAATGATAGGGTGTATTAACTAGGTAACCCCATGCACATAAAAGAACACAACGGTTCTTGCTTTTGCTGATTTATTTCATTCGCACTGCAACAACAAATAATAGAAAGGTTGTGGTCGGTAAGATTCTTAGTAGAATTGTGTCCTATGAGAAAATGAGGTCATGGATGGAACTAAGGTTTTGTTGTTTGTTATTGGAAATCTTGTGTTAAAAGAAGGGGGACAAAGATGCCAACATGGCACTTATGTCCCACATCCACTAGTTGGTCCAAATAAAATTCATGAAAATAACACCTACCGTCCTGGGTTCAATAGCCTTTTTTGGAAAGGTACTCTTCCTCCCATTTAGTTTGTTATAAAAATGTTCAAAGGAGATATATGTAAATTTAGATTTCACGGAAGAAATCTTTTTTATCCAATGTTCCAAATCTAGCGTGTGCATCTCAAATACCCATTTGCTACCTATACTACTTCGCTTGTTGACAAACCATAACAAACCCCAAAGAGCCTAGACCTCCGCCTTTGTATGGCTTCCTTTTCTAGCTGCCATAAAAATATATATGAATATGATGATCTTTTTTAATGACCAAGACCATCCATGCGCCACACATTCCATACTTCACCGCACCATAAAAAAAACCCAATCGAATACTCGTCCGAATAATGCAATGAATTAATGCATATGATATTTTCTTTAGTTTTATAGAGGCAAAGTCGTTAAGAGCTTTGAGAAGACGAAGTTAGAAATTAGGAAGTAGTGATTAAATTTGAAGTGTGGGTCTTAATTTTAATTGGAAGGGTATTTATTCTTGGAGTCCTTCAAAGATGAAGGGAGACATAAATAATTGTACTTCAATTGACACGTATAAATTAACTAAACTCTTTCATCAAAAAAATACAAAAAATAAACATTGTTTTTTTCAAATTTTTATCAATTTAGCACCCCTTAATATTTACATGAAAAAATGATATATTTTTAATAACACATATTTTGAACACATTAAGTTGTCATATGTGTATCATTAATTTTACACTTCAGTAACATAACAACTATTCTATTGTATTTTTTCCAGTTGGAGCACACTTCATTATACAAAAAACTACTTAGACTATGTCATAACCACATTGGGGCCTCCACTTGCAATACAAGCTTGAGAGGTGTAAGAATGATAAGGATTGGGAACCTAAGAAAAAATAATACACAACTCATAAAAAAAAAAAAATTACCTACATACCAAGCAAGTTAGCAAAGCTAGCATAACCGGGGTTGGGGCATCAAATTTTTTTGTTCAACACTTGTCATGAAAGCATACGTGTATGGGATGGAGGGGCAATGTAATCAAGCCTAAGTCAATTGAATCCTTGCAACTCACTACATTTCTGAGTCTCAATAATCCTCATTTTAAATTGAACCAAAATACCAAAAGAAATTTAATAATGGCTAGATTTGAGAAAGTTCTAGGTGTGAGTAATCAAGGGTTTGGGGATCTAAAATTTGTTGTGTTTTGCACCAGTCCACGATTCAGTGAATCCATAGTCACAGGTAGGAATTTAAGTTATTTAATGAAAACAATTAATATGTATACCTCTATGTCGAAACCATTTTCCATGTTGATGAAGGCCACTACCCTCTTTATTGTCTTACCAAAAGGCATGCTAATGAGGAAGAAGACCTGGAATTATGGACGTCACCTTCAAAGAATGCCTTGCAATCACATTGATAAGGAGTGATAAGACGATCACAACAATCCAACATGTCAAATCTCAATTGATAGTGTTAATAAAAGACTTATATGGTAAATTTAATATAAGACTTACTTCAATAGTTCTCTCTTACTCTTTGCATCTTGACACATTTAATATTTTATGGTTGTCCCTATGCCTTGAACCAATTCTGATTATAAGGTGAGGATGTGCATGCATAATAATCCTTAGTTATGACTATGAGATAAGGATTTAAAGGGAAGATGATGTAAAGACAAGTAATTTTTATATGTATTTTGGTAGCGCCAAGGACAAATGTTGTGAGAAACCACAAATGTTTGGAAGGACAAAGGGAGATTACATCATGATCATTCCATCCATCAAATTGAAGACTATTCTTGAGCCAACAATTTTTTTTTTAATTTTATTAATAACCCTTGTTTATCCATATTGTGTGCCCAATGATACCTCTCTATAGCAATGCATAAATTGACCTATGCATAGTTTGTGATCCTAGCTACATGCCATTATTTGTATTTGTATGACATCGAGTGTTGTTTATAGTTTTTGTGAGTCCATGGTATTCATGCAAGAAATCAAGTCTGGTAGAGGAGGACTCATCAAACCTTCCTTTTGAATTTTATTTTGACAAAAAAAGAGTGAACATTGGTAGTGAGGTTCACATAGGTAGTAGGCACAAAGTTTTGAGCTCATTTCGGGCCTAGTAGCAGTCTAGTAGTTGTTCTTTTTTGTTATAGTCGTATTTGTTGACACATTGTCACACCTTAGATTGCAACCCCAAGTGACTCGGGAGTCAGAGTCATATCTCGATGGCTAGTGCCTTGTAGTCATAAATTATTATTTGTCATCTTGCACATCTAAGTAGTGAGTGTATCACATGAGCGAGTGAGTGATTATAATTTATCGTATTTCCAATATTTTGAATGATGAGTTGAACTATATAGCATAGGAATTTGAACATCTTGATAAATTGATATGGATGGGTAATTTCAAATGTTTCCCTTCTTTTGAAATGTTGATATATATTATGCCCTTCTTATTTGGGAGGGTAAAATTCAGAGTTATATTTTTTTTGAAGAAAAATTTAACTTTACACTTTGTTGCAGCTGCAACAATTTTCCCAAAATTAAAAAAATTTCGGGACCCTCCGATTTTGCTTATTTTGGTTTGACTTTTGATTTGGTTTGATGATTCTCCAGAAAGATTATTTCTAATGCTAGAAATGTTTCAATTTACCTTGCCATCGAACGCATTGTTGGGTATTTGAGTCGGACATTTATTCATTTGCACTTTCGCCGTTGCGGAAGAATGATAAGCAACTAGCTCCGATATTCTTCTCCGATGAACTCTGTCTCAATCGGCTGTCATTTGGTTTTCCATCGGGACGTATTGTCTCTAAGTCTTCCGCAGTGGCGGATGGCGCATCACCTCATTTTTTTCGATTCCGTCGATTTATCTCACCGATCCTTAAAGTTTAAGTTTCCGCTGTTGCGGCTTTAAAGAAGGTTGTCTACCTGGTGGTTTGATTTTGTTTCCCGCAGACCTGATGTTTTTGTTCAATTTTTGTCTCCGATTTTCCCAAGTTGCAGAATTGAATGTCTTTTACGCTTCCGCCATTGTGGCTCCTTATCCTCCTATCGCTCCGACGTTTAGTCTTGCGAGCTTCAATGCGTTATTGGCTTCTCCCGGGTGTCTCGGCAATTCTCCTAGTTGTTTTACCACCCGGCGTTGCAGGAGGAGATGTTCTTGTGACCTCCGATCCTTGTGTTTTCACCGTCCGATGTTTCACCCGCCATTTATGGTTGACCATATATATTTGGGGATGGGTAAGTTGATTATTCTATTGCTATTTTGGACTGTCATTGTCATTTTCGCTGTGCTGTCATTTTCAATAGAGCCTACCAAAACCCCCGCTGTCGGTGTACCCACGTTCCCAGGTGGCTCAACCATGGAAGCCTAACAGTCTTCCTCCCACCAGTTGCGCAGCAGTGCTAGGTAGGATCTTGTACGCATTATCCCGTTCCGTTTGAGCTGAGCATTTTGATTATTATTCCATGGTTAGGTTTTCACGACCATCTTTCCTTGGTCCCCGTCGTTTACATGTATATATGCTGGGGGCATGTAGCGTAACTGTCAGTGGGGAGTTTTGTGTCCCACGGGGTAGTTTTCCTCCAAGGCCATTATGATTT
The DNA here is from genome assembly GCA_001517045.1 of Pseudotsuga menziesii. NCBI lineage: Eukaryota > Viridiplantae > Streptophyta > Pinopsida > Pinales > Pinaceae > Pseudotsuga > Pseudotsuga menziesii. The sequence continues at coordinate 260,427 of LPNX011186284.1, forward strand.
TCGATCCTGCACTTGATGGTTGGGAAAATTGGTGCAGACGGCCGTTACGCTGTCTGCACCAGTCTGCCTCATATTTTGATGGGCCATGTGGGGAAGGTTTTTCATGGCCTCCCTGTAAAATGTTGGACTGGTTGCCCCCAATCAGGTTTCCCTCATCCTCAAACCAAGGCTGCAATTTACCTCGCTGTTTCGAAACGACTCAGTTCACGGCCGGATTCGAACCCAAGCCGGTCTAGAGTAGCATAGCACCGCCCAACCCAAGAATGACCGTAGAATGCATCTGCAGTGTTTTATTGAGGTGCCCCATTGAGTAACTTGAATAGGTGCTCCTGCTTTCCTACGTAGCGCAGTAGTCATGGCGCCCATAGAGAGCCCGAGGTTTCCTCATTTTAATGTAGACTTCGTTTCCCACTCAGGCTTTGTTAATTGAGCCGATTTCAGTGCTAGACAGGAATTTTAGCGTAAACATATTTGCTTCATTTAATTAATTGTCATCATGTTAAACATAGATGAGGTAAAACACTTTACATTGTTATCTCAATATCTCCAATTTATCCGAAAATAGCCTAACAGTTACAATTTTATACGTGACAGGAAGATTCCTCCGAACTCAAAATGTCTAAGCAGCAAAAGAAGAAGGCCCCTGTGGTCGAAGAAGATCCCAACGCAGAAGTCATGACAAAGACTGAATATATTTATGAAGATACCAAATGTATAACTGGTGTCGAGCCTGAGTATTAGTGGGGAGACATCTACAGGTTGATCACGCACCGAGAGGTGCTTGATATAGGCTTTGAGGAAGAAGGCATATATGCCAATATAGAAAGGTCTTCACTGATGAGGATTGCTACAAGACCAGAGATCTTTCCATGCTCTGAAGTGATTGGGTGGATTCTACCCAGGGCAGAGGTAACCACTATGATTCTTGAGAATGTTGACAAACTAGGCTATGCTGCCTATAGCCTAGGATATGTAGCCCTGGCCTACTGCCTGCCCGAAGCACAAATATTTTTAACTGAAGATTGGCTGAGAAACATCAGAATGGACCTTGTTGAGACCCTCAAGAGGATGCTCTTACCGGGAAGAAAATTTAGAACCAGGCCAACGGGAGAATATGATACTGCGAGCTTAAGGACCCCTTATAGGTTCATTGCCTTAATGCTAAATAGAATTTTTGGAAAAGCTCATGGAAAAAGCTTCAAATTGGAGTGGATGCCGATTATTTTTTATGTCGCGACACAGGGGACCAGTTTCAACTGGGCCAACATAGTGTCAAATAGTCTTTCATCTTGTATGGCCTCAGCTTTGGGAGGAGTGTCCCAAAAGAGGTCAGAATTTTACATGAGCGCCATACTCATTGATTGCATACTGTGCAATCAACCTTTCCCCGACCTAAGGTGCATTTGGGACCGAGAAAGGATACTTGTCTACTCCGGATACAAGCCACTGTGGGCTCATAAGTACCATAATCACTACAGAGAGGTCTGTGAACATTTTATCATGCCATTGTTTTTGTTCCTGTAGAGCTGCCCTTGAAAGATCGACAGACCCTTAAGCAGGATTACGACTTACTGGAGTTTGCTATAAACACGGCCGAGGAAATCAAAAAGGCTGTTAGAAAGATGAAAGGAGCATGTACATAATTCTTCAGAAGGCTCCTGATTACCTATAACCGGTGCCAAGTAGAAGCTGAGCAGAGACTGGATGCTTTTCCGGACCACAACTTGTTTGTGGAGATTTTGCAGAAAAGGTACCAAGAAGAGGAAAGAAAAATACAACACATTAAAGCTCTCGATGACCAGACCTTAAGGAATGAGGTAGATCATTCCGCAGTCAGTGTGTAGCTATTAGAAGATTAGCTTCGGTTGAGTGCAGCCAGAATTGAAGCCATCAAGAACCAGGCTGCAAAGTTCGAGATAAATATTCAGTTTTTGGAACCTTCTGAGTTTGAAGGCCTCGCCTCAGAGGCTTTAGCTTGGAAGAAATTTCTAAATGCCCAAGCGAGACCCTCCTCTTGAATATTGGTTCAATTTTTGTAATATGTTGTAATCTTGTAAGCACTTAGTGAAAGCAAAGTCTTGGAAGGCGAAAAGTTGGGGAAGCCCAAGAGCTATTCATAGGCAGCCCAACAGTCTTATTCTTTTTGTATAAATATAAAGGACTTAGAAGAACAAGGGGCTTTTTCCCAGTAAGACAAGTAAGGAGATATTGTAAGAAGAACTACTTTTTTTTGCAATAAAGAATTATTGTTTGCCTATCGGAGAAAGTTTGGTGGGACATTCAAATGTTACGCTATGGATTGGTGGAAGATGAACTATTTCGTTTTTTAGTTTTTTCCATTAACTGTGAGATTGTTCTAACTCTGAGGGCCTATGTTCTTGTTTGAATGATTTCTGGTTTATTCTGTGAAATTACCACCATGAGTAATGAATGTTGTTCATAAGCAATTAGGTATCTGATTGTCTAAATATCTTTAATAGTTCATGTGTTGCGTGAAGGAATATCAGCTATTTGTAATTTCTCTTTATAATGCATGTACACTATACATTACTCATTGATAAGTTACATTTTGGCTCCCCGGGGATAGGTAGATAGTTAGATTTACTTTATTTCTGTGTATGTGATTTGGATGTTTGTGAGTTCTAAGACGAAAGGTAAGAACCTGTGCATCACTTTGTGACTACTCCTTGCATCCTTTATCACCTTGTATGTTAATTAGGCATGTGCATATCATACTTTAAGTCAAAATACAAAAAAAAACATATACGGTGGACCGGGCCGCAATCGGTAAACCCTTTTAGTTTTGTTACTTGACCTACGGTAGCTGGACCGCAAACCAGATGGATTCCCTAAACCAAATAGTCACGGGCTAGTTGGGAACGTTGACTGGGGAGAATCCCTTACTGTTGCCGCCTACGAATTTCCAGGCCTCAACAGTTTCTGGCGCTAGAAGGAGGGCCGCCAGTGCATGGCTGGCCAAGGAAACCTATTTTCCCAAGATTACCCCACCAGCAATATTTTGGAAGCTTTGTCTTGACCCAAGTACTTAGGGTCTGGGAGAACTTGTAGAAGCAGACTTACGGGTTTTGGTTCCACCTTTGAAGTAAGTAAGCCTGGTTTCACCTTACGTTGCTCCTTACTCAGATTCCTATTCTCTCACCTTTGCTCATGGCTGGTATAAATGTGAATTAGCCCAACCCACTGCCGGCTTGGAAAGCTAGATCACCTTTGAACCTAACACCTCCATTGCATAACCTACCTCAATATTTTGAGAAATTGCTGCCTAAGTTTGATCCCGATGAAAAGATTGCTGTGGATGACCACTTGCAAAGCTTCTATTTAGCAATAGAAGGGTTAAGGGCTGGGGAGTATGAGGATGTTGTCTATAGATTGTTCCCGCATACCCTTAAAGGAGCAGCAACATCCTGGTATTTTGGTTTTCCTGCAAACTCTATTCCCGATAGGGACACCTTTGAAAGGATTTTCAGAAGTAAATACGCAGCCCAAAAGACACATGCATCACTAATGAAAGGTCTTGTTTTAAAAAGAAAAGAAAAGAATGAGAAGGTACATTATTTCACTCAAAGGTTTTCAACATACCTCAAGAACTTTTCTGAAACTCAGAGACCCTCAGACAAGGTCTTAATTGAATATTATACCTTAGCCCTAGGACCTGAGCTAGCCATGTTTGCCAAAATGAAGGCCAGACCTACATTGGTAGAGACTTATGAAGAGGTAGAAAGGGTAGAAGATGAAAGGGAAAGTATAGAAGATTATCCTGAGCTACTTGAGGAAAAAACTGTCGGGAGAAGAGCCTTATTGTTGTCTAAACCTAAAGAGGAGCAATCACATGATTTTGAGGGAATGCTAAAAATGATTCAAAAACTCTCCAACCGAATAATAGATCTGGAGAAAGAAAGGGAAGTTCAGAAAACTTATAAACCCTACTACCAAAAAAAGGGAGGATAACAACCAATTGAAAATCCCTCCACCTAATTCAACATCAATGAATATAACAGAGGTAGGGGGGGACAATTTCTGCACTTTTCACCAACAACCTCATTCTGAAAAGAATTGTCCTCAATGGTTAAATTCGATGACATTGGTAATGAACCAACTCTTGGATTCTAAATTGACAAAAGATAGAAAGGGAAAAGAAAAGAATAACAAGACCATCGAGAAACAAGAAGAGGATACCATGTTCTTATGGGAAGGTGTCTCGCTTTTCGATACAGAAGGAAGCATTCTTAAACCCAAAAACATACCAATAGCAACAAAAGACATGGATCTGATAATTAAAGACCATGCAACAATTTCAAAGATTAAGAAGTTGCAAAAGAATGTCAAGAGACAAATAAATGACAATGTTAAAAATGAAACACCCGAAGTCACTACTATCAACCAGGAAACAGAGCAAATCGACAAACAGGCCAAGCTTATGGAAGGACAAGTAGATGTTAACAAAGAAAACACTGAAAAAATTGAGGATCCTAAAAAACAACTGGGGGAAGAAGACATCGAACCAAGTTGGGAAGAAAAAGCTAAAACCCCACCTTTTCTTTTGACTCTAGAAATACTGAATCATAATGTGCATAATTGCTTGGTAGATTCGGGATCATCAGTAAATGTTATGCCATTCGAAGTCTACAAAAAGATTAATGGGAAGCCAAAGCCTACAGCCTGGGAGGTAGTGCAAATGGACATAACAAGTGTCAAAGTAGTGGGAGAAATGAAGAATGTTCTCATATGCTTATCTGCAAATAACAAGATTTGTCAATTTATTGACATTATGGTGGCGGACATACCAGATGGATATGGGATTATTCTGAACTGAGATTGGTATGCCAGGTTAAAGGGTTATTTTTCTTTGGATTGGTCTCATTTATGGTTACCTCATAAGGGTACCCCAAACCAGATTAAAATTTTGAGAGAACCTTACATGAAACATACCATCACTAAGCTAGGGGAAGGAAATGAATCTGCTAATTCTGTCCTGGGAAATTATCTAACAGAGCTTGAATTAAGACATCATACCTCAGGAAAGGCCAGTTCTAGGATTGACGCTCAGTCTGAGCTCCTTCAACTTCCTCAGGCTGATAAGGATGACTGTAGACTAGTAGACATGGTTTTGATTTCAAAAATAGCACAATTAGACCATGGATAGGTTTTGATCTACACTATAGCCTAGCCCTTTCACTCGTCAGATTGAAGAAATTTTAAGGGTGGGCACACAATTTTCTTTTTCATTTTGTACATAAATAAATGGATGCTGTTTTCCTTTTTGGTTTAATGCTTCGATGCTATTTTCTTTTGGTTTAAAGCTTGGTTGCTAGTTATTTTGGTTTTGAATAAAGAGGTAAACTTTTGGTTGCAATGTAAACATCAAGGTTCTTAATTAACTGAAATCTTGGGCAAGGGACTCTGCGTTTAACCAATAGAATGTCTTCTAGTAGGAAGTGTTCCTAATTGGCCATGCATTCATTGAAGTCCTACTTAATCCCTTGTAAATAAATCAGAATTCAGAGGCTTGGAATACTATTTCGAGGCTCCATCCATTTCACATTTAAAATATCCAAGGGAGTGATGGCGAAGGACCCACGGAGAGAAAGCAAAGTAAACAGTTTACTATATATAAATGATCCCATGCCATGATTTTAGAAAGCCTAAAGGCCATCAAGAGTCAGAACTCCTTAAAGAAACAATCCATATCAAAGCGAAGTATCAGAAACATGAATTTCAAATTGCCAAAAGTTCCTCTCTGTCCGTGAGATGAAAAGTAAATTCTTCTCTCACACAAAAGGACACTATGGATAGAGGAGCCTGAAAAAAATTCAGAAAGAAAGGTAGATGGAGGACTCAAAAGAACTAAAGTTCAAATGGCACAAAAGTGCAATGGCATGGGAATGAGGAACAATGGGGATAGTACTGTTTACCATATTTTACAATCCTGTGGTGTCCAAGCTAGAAACTACCTAAGGACAGGGGTAAAATAAATCTCACTTATTAGGCCTCAAAAGAGTTATTCAGACTGGCAAATATTTTGAGTATCTCACTACCCTAAGAATGGACTGCTTCTTAATGACTTAAATGCATGGGATAGCCAACTTAGGAATACAAGCATCTAGAAGAATTCAACTTAGATCCAGACAGTCTTTTACTGGGAAGAAGATAAGTCAGAAATCTGGGGTTCACCAGGTAGTCGCCAATTGTTGCAGCTGCAACAATTTTCCCAAAATTCAAAAAATTTCAAGACCCTCCGATTTTGCTTATTTTGGTTTGACTTTTGATTTCGTTTGATGATTCTCCAAAAATATTATTTATAATGCCAGAAATGTTTCATTAAATGTTTCAATTTACCTTGCCATCGAACACATTGTTGGGTATTTGAGTCAGAAGTTTAGTCATTTGTGCTTCCGCCGTTGCGGAAGAATGATAAGCAACTAGCTCCGATATTCTTCTCCGATAAACTCTGTCTCAATCGGCTGTCATCTGGTTTTCCATTGGGATGTATTTTCTCTAAGTCTTCCGCAATGGTGGATGGCGCATCACCTCATTTTTTTCGATTCCGTCGATTTATCTCACCGATCCTTAAGGTTTAAGTTTCCGCCGTTGCAGCTTTAAAGAAGGTTGTCTTCCTGGTGGTTTGATTTTGTTTCCCACAGACCCGATGTTTTTGTTAAATTTTTGTCTCCGATTTTGCCAAGTTGCGGAACTGAATTTCTTTTACGTTTCGGCCGTTGCGGCTCCGTATCCTCCTATCGCTGCGACGTTTAGTCTTGCGAGCTCCGATGCGTTATTGGCTTCTCCTGGGTGTCTCGGCAGTTCTCCTAGTTGTTTTACCACCCGACGTTGCGGGAGGAGATTTTCTTGTGACCTCCGTTCCTTGTGTTTTTGCCGTCCGATGTTTCAACCGCCGTTTATGGTTGACCACATATATTTGGGGACGGGTAAGTCGATTATTCTATTGCTATTTTGGACTGTCATTGTCATTTTCGCTGTGCTGTCATTTTCGATCGAGCCTACCAGGACCCCTGCTGTCGGTGTACCCGCGTTCCCAGGTGGCTCAACCATGGAAGCCTAACAGTCTTCCTCCCGCCAGTTGTGCAGCAGTGCCAGGTAGGCTCTTGTATGCATTATCCCGTTCCGTTTGAGCTGAGTGTTTTGATTATTGTTCCATAGTTAGGTTTTCACGACCATCTTTCTTTGGTCCCCATCGTTTACATGTATATATGCTATGGGTGTGTAGCGTAACTGTTAGTGGGGAGTTTTGTGGCCCACGGGGTAGTTTTTCTCCGCGGCCGTTATGATTTTCAACCCTGCACTTGATGGCTGGGGAAATTGGTGTAGACGGCCGTTACGCTATCTGCACCAGTCTGCCTCATATTTTGATGGGCCGTGTAGGGAATGTTTTTCATGGACTCCCTGTAAAATGTTGGACTGGTTGCCCCCACTTAGGTTTCCATCATCCTCAAACCAAGGCCGCGCTTTACCTTGCTGTTTCGAAACGACTCGGTTCATGGCCGGATTCGAACTCGAGCCGGTCTAGAGTAGCATAGCACCGCCCAACCCAAGACTGACCGTAGAATGCATCTGCAGTGTTTTATTGAGGCGCCCCATTGAGTAACTTGAATAGGTGCTCCTGCCATCCTACGTAGCGCAGTAGTCATGGCGCTCATAGAGAGCCCGAAGTTTCCTCATTTTAATGTAGACCTCGTTTCCCACTCAGGCTTTGTTAACTGAGCCGATTTCAATGCTAGACAGGAATTTTAGCGTAAACATATTTGCTTCATTTAATTAACTGTCATCATGTTAAACATAGATGAGGTAAAACACTTTACATTGTTATCTCAATCTCTACAATTTATCCAGAAATAGCCTAACAGTTACAATTTTATACGTGACAGGAAGATTCCTCCGAACTCAGAATGTCTAAGTGGAAAAAGAAGAAGGTCCTTGTGGTCGAAGAAGATCCTGACGTAGAATTCATCACCAAGACTGAATATATTTATGAAGATACCAATGTATAACTGGTGTCGAGCCTAAGTATCAGTGGGGAGACATCTACAGGTTGATCACGCACCGAGAGGTGCCTGATATACGCTTTGAGGAAGAAGGCATATATGCCAATATAGAAAGGTCTTCACTGATGAGGATTGCTACAAGACTAGAGATCTTTCCATGCTCTGAAGTGATTGGGTGGATTCTGCCCAGGGCAGAGGTAACCACAATGATTCTTGAGAATGTTGACAAACAAGGCTATGCTGCCTATAGCCCAGGATATGTAGCCCTAGCCTACCGCCTGCTTGAAGCACAAATATTTTTAACTGAAGATTGGCTGAGAAACATCAGAATGGACCTCGTTGAGACCCTCAAGAGGATTCTCTTGCCGGGAAGAAAATTTAGAACTAGGCCAATGGGAGAATATGATACTGCGAGCTTAAGGACCCCTTACAGGTTCATTGCCTTAATGCTAAATAGAATTTTTGGAAGAGCTCATGGAAAAAGCTTCAAATTGGAGTGGATGCTGATTATTTTTTATGTCGTGACACAGGGGACCAGTTTCAACTAGGACAACATAGTGTCAAATAGTCTTTCAGCTTGTATGGCCTTAGCTTTGGGAGGAGTGTCCCAAAAGAGGTCAGAATTTTACATGAGTGCCATACTCATTGATTGCATACTGTGCAATCAACCTTTCCCCAGCCTAAGGTGCATTTGGGACCGAGAAAGGATACCTGTCTACTTCGCATACAAGCCACTGTGGGCTCATAAGTACCACAGTCACTACAGAGAGGTCTGTGAACATTTTATCATGCCATTGTTTTTGTTCCTGCAGAGCTGCCCTCAAAAGATCGACAGACCCTTAAGCAGGATTACGACTTACTGGAGTTTGCTATTAACATGGCCGAGGAATTCAAAAAGGCTATTAGAAAGACGAAAGGAGCATGTACAGAGTTCTTCAGAAGGCTCCTGATTACCTATAACCGGTGCCAAGTAGAAGCTGAGAAGAGACTGGATGCTTTTCTGAACCACAACTTGTTTGTGGAGATTTTGCAGAAAAGGTACCAAGAAGAGGAAAGAAAAATATAGCACATTAAAGCTCTAGATGACCAGACCTTAAGGAATGAGGTAGATCCTTCCACAGTCTGTGTGCAACTATTAGAAGATCAGCTTCGGTTGAGTGCAGCCAGAATTGAAGCCATCAAGAAACAGGCTGCAAAGTTCGAGATAAATATTTGTTTTTTGGAACCTTCTGAGTTTGAAGGCCTCGCCTCAAAGGATTTAGCTTGGAAGAAATTTCTAAATGCCCAAGCGGGACCCTCCTCTTGAATATTGGTTCAATTTTTGTAATATGTTGTAATCTTGGAAGCACTTAGTGAAAGCAAATTCTTGGAAGGCGAAAAGTTGGGAAAGCCCAAGAGCTATTCGTAGGCAGCCCAACAGTCTTATTCTTTTTGTATAAATATAAAGGACTTAGAAGAATAAGGGGCTTTTTCCCAGTAAGACAAGTAAGGAGATATTGTAAGAAGAACTACTTTTTTTTGCAATAAAGAATTATTGTTTGCCTGTTGGAGAAAGTTTGGTGGGACATTCAAATGTTACGCTATGGATTGGTGGAAGATGAACTATTTCATTTTTTAGTTTTTTCCATTAACTGTGAGATTGTTCTAACTCTGAGGGCCTATGTTCTTGTTTGAATGATTTCTGGTTTATTCTGTGAAATTACCACCATGAGTAATGAAGGCTGTTCATAAGCAATTAGCTATCTGATTGTCTAAATATCTTTAATAGTTCATGTGTTGTGTGAAGGAATATCAGCTATCTATAGTTTCTCTTTATAATGCATGTACACTATACATTACTCATTGATAAGTTACATTTCGGCTCCCCGGGGATAGGTAGATAGTTATATTTACTTTATTTCTGTGTATGTGATTTGGATGTTTGTGAGTTCTAAGACGAAAGGTAAGAACCTGCACATCACTTTGTGACTACTCCTTGCATCCTTTATCACCTTGGATGTTAATTAGGCACGTGCATATCATACTTTAAGTCAAAATACAAAAAAAAACATATACGGTGGACCGGGCCGCAACCGGTAAACCCTTTTAGTTTTGTTACTTGAACTACGGTAGCCGGACCGCAAACTGGATGGATTCCCTACACCAAATAGTCATGGTGTAGTTGGGAACATTGACTAGGGAGAATCCCTTGCTGTTGCTGCCTGCGAATTTCTATGCCTCAACACACTTCTGGGAAGGTCTAGAACCCTTTGGAAGGGCTAGGAAGGGTTCAATTTTGAATGTTGGTAGGAAGTATCATGCAATAGTCACATCACATAAAATTGCGAGCGGTCTACTTGCATACGAAAATATGATTTCTTTTTCTAAGTGGAGAGCTCTTATTAAAACAACGAACTCCAATTCCCATTATTTCAAATCCTCCCATGTTTATCCATGGTTATCTCTAAGATCATTTATAGTTGGCCATGACTACCGTTTCACGCCTCCAGCTGTTTTAATTCTGTCATGTTTAAGCCATGCACCCTAGGAGTATGAACTTGCTTTTGAATTTGGTGGTAGCAGTTAGATTGAAGGTGTTGGTACTCAAAATTATGCTGGGTATGAACATATAGTTATCCTTGGTTTCCAACAATGGATAAGTTGTGAATACAGAACGATGGCATTCATTGAAGTTTGGCCATGAATTAACATTGAAATGAGGTGTGATCGGAGGTAATATTAGGAGCAATGTCGTTGCATAACACTGGTATTTGTTGCAATTTGGTAATGAATTAGCATTGAAATGAGGTGTGAATGGAGGTAAGCTGAGGAGCAATGTCATTGCATATGTGGAGGTAACCTTCCATGTTACTACCTATTTAAAATTCTTGATGAAACTTTCTCCCTAATTAAGTGGTTTTGGCATGTTTTGTGAATTGTGACAATTAGGACTTTCCTCTCCATTTAGCTTAAAAATTGGTATTCCAAATATTTAAGCAAATACCCTGTTATAACTAGATTTTGTTCTTAAGATTATGTGTCTTATTTTTCAAAGTTGGTTTTTCTATTACCTTTCAATTTTGAGTTAGTTTTAAGGTTTTTTTGGTAATAAGTACATTTTTGTTTGATTTTATGCTTTTAATGATTTGGATATTTCGCTTTGTTGGTTTTTAAAGTTTTTCTTTGGGATTATTAGTAAATATATATTCTTTAAGGTCTGAAAAGATTATGATAAATTTTATTCCAAGTTTTTATTTATAATCTAACCCTCATTTTTGAGTCCTTTGTCAAATATTTTCATGAGGAGATTCCTGAAGCAGCTTTGTTTTTCTTGTTTTTGTCATTATCATTGGGAGCAGACTACAAGGTAATGAAAACACATTCTGGAAAACCAAAAGAGGTTTTTGTCCACAACAGAATTATTCACAAAAAGCTCTCTCAGTTTTGAAACAAGTGTTATCATTTGAGAGATTTGAATTCATATGTGTGGCCTATTTTTCAGGGTTTGAAAAATTTAATAATTTACTGTTTTAGTCACAAATTTACAGCATGGATTTCGATCAATTTAAGGGGAATTTTTAAAAACCAAGAGAGGTTTTTGTTCTTTATGGACTCATTTAAAAATCCTCTCTCAGTGTTTGCACAGTTGTCCCAGATAGAGAGATATAAAGACGTCTTTAAGACCCAAATTTTCAGAAATTCGCCAAATTTCCCCAAATCCGATTTGCTATTTTTGGGTTAATTGTCATTAAAGATTTTGAGTTAGCATGTAACTAATTGATGTAACTGTTTCAAATTTCGACCTAGAAGGTAGTTATGGAACTAATTTACCTTTTTAATGATAAAAGGAAGACAAACATACAATTTTGTGTTTTGAATTTTGACTCAAGGAGAGGCTTTTTGAGTTGTGGTATCTCAAGCTAGCACTTATAACTCTTATGTTAGTTGATGACTGTTATTGATTATATATAAAATGATAAGCCTTTTACCTGTCATGTTGTTTCATTTCTGATCTGGTTGATTGCTCAATCTACAATTTCATTTCTTGTTTAAAGGTTTTAATCATGTAAATGCTTGTAGCTTATGGGTGGAATTAGTATTTCATGTGTAATGTTTATGGCTTAATGGGATGTGTTTAATCCCCAGTTTATCTAACTTGTGCATGATTCAGTTCTGTATTAGCTTGTGAATGTTTATTACCTCCTTGATGATGAAGCTTTAAACCAAAACCCTAAAAAACCAATTTTATTCAATTTCTGTTTGAGATTGTGTTAGCTTGTTCTTGTGGTAGCCTAGGAACAATTTCTAGCACAAACATCTTTGGCGCCGTTGCCGAGGACAAAGCTGAAGTGTATATTCCCTGGGATATCATTATTGATTTGATTTTGAGAGGTGAACAAAGTCAGGAAATCTTTTAGACTACAATTTTTTACTGGCGACTCCACGGAAGAAAGATTTGTTGGCCACTCCACCGATTCAAGATGTCAATGAGCATGGAAGCCATTGTGGCTACGAGGTATTCTTTCTGTGATTTCTCAAATATTGCTGGTTTTCCACATCCAGTGCTTTCTATAACTGAGTGGGGTGACTATCTTCCTAGATTCAAAGGAAACAAGTATGAGCATCCTCGTGAGCACTTATTAAATTTTCATAAATGCATGCTTGAACATGATTTTGTTCATGAGGATGTCTTAATCAAGATGTTCAGATTTTCTTTAGAAGAACATGCTCGTGAATGGTGTCAATCTCTTCCTTCTGCTAGCATTCATTATTTGAAGGAGTTTCATACTGTTTTTCATCATCATTATCAAAGATTTTATCCGACAGATCTTCTATTTGAAAATTGTTGTGAGGAATATGAATTGCACGATGAGATTGAAGATATAGATAGAGAAGAATTGGTCCCTCACAATCTTCATAAGTTCTCTAATGATCTTCAAGATGATAGGTTTTCCCATAAATATGAACTAGAAGTGAATAATGAAGAAGCTAAAGGTTCTTTTATTATCATTAATTCTGATTATTATAAACTTGAAGATTTGGTTTCTTTAGATACAAAACACAATGATAAGTTGTCTTTTGGTCAAATTCCAATGGAAATTAGTAAGGGCAATCCCCAGCTTTCAGATTTGCAGACAAAAGGAAATTGCGCCAACCATGAAGAACTGGATTTGTAGAGATCATCTATTTTGAAGGAGGAACAACAAGAGGAATTTCTTTCTCTTTATGTACCCTTTACTTCAAATCTAGATAAAAAATATGATAATGACGAGGAAGATCATGCTAATGTTTTTTCAAATCATCCTTTTTATGATGAATATGATGAATACATTGATGTTTTAGATCGGAAGTTTCATGATCAGCAGAAACCGATTGTAGGTGAATTATATTCCAATCTTTTTATTGAACAAGAAAAAGTTCTGAATTGATTTGACTCTCAAATTGATAGCATCCAGACTGTAGATACTTTGAATATAATATTAGATGTGTTTAATAGCCATGTCCATGATAACTTTGCTGCTCAAAACCATTATGAAAATATGCCATTTTTTTATCGATATAAATAAATACTACAACCATTCTTTCAACCCTCATTAGTTGAGCATCACTCTTTAGAAATCAGTCTGCTTGAGTTAGTGGAAGATATAAAACAAGATAACGTCAACATAGTCGAAGATTTTATATATTGTTCTCTTATTGCAATATCTCATGGGGTATTGAGAATTGAGGACACCCATTTGCAGTCCATTCTTTTTGAACAACATGAAGGAATAATTTTGCATGAGTTTCATGATCTCGTGACTTCTTGGATGGAGTTTTATTTTTCAAAGGTTTCTAATACTCCAGCTTTTGGCATACTTCCTATTTCCAGTCATAAGTATCAGCTTCCTACAAACTCTTTATTGATTTCATCACGTCTTTTGTGGGTATTCTCAAACAATAACATGCATGGAATTATGATTCTCAGTCAAATGGTTTGTTGGTTTCACTAGAAGTATGATTACACTTGATTGGGTTGTTTCCTCCGATTAGAAGTAGGAGTAAATAGTAGAATAATCTCGCTATATGAGCATGTAGATTCTTTTCAGTATGCTGGTTTGTAGCAGTATTTTGTCATTTCAGAGGTATGTGTTCAGAGTTTGAGAAATTTGCAGAGATTTGATAAATGACTCCATCACCCAATGAATAAGGCACAAGGTCTACAGGTTCTTGAAACCTCACAAGGAGGCTTTCATCCTATAACAGGAGCCAGATGTTATAACTAGATTTTGTTCTTAAGATTATGTGTCTTATTTTTCAAAGTTGGTTTTTCTATTACCTTTCAATTTTTAGTTGGTTTTGAGGTTTTTTGGTAATAAGTACATTTTTGTTATTTTATGCTTTTAATGATTTGGTTATTTCATTTTTGTTGGTTTTTAAAGTTTTTCTTTGGGATTATTAGTAAATATATATTCTTTAAGGTTTGAAAAGATTATGATAAAGTTTATTCCAAGTTTTTCTTTATAATCTAACCCTCATTTTCGAGTCCTTTGTCAAATATTTTCATGAGGAGATTCCTATAGCAGCTTTGTTTTTCTTATTTTTTTCATTATCAATGGGAGCAGATTACAAGGTGATGGAAATGCATTATGGAAAACCAAAAGAGGTTTTTGTCCAAAACAGACTCATTCACAAAAACCTCTCTTAGTTTTGAAAGAACTATTATTGTTTGAGATATTCAAATTCATATTTGTGGCCTATTTTTCAGGGTTTGAAAAATTTAATAATTTACTGTTTTAGTCACAAATTTACAACACGAATTACGATCAATTTAAGGGGAATTTTTAAAAAACAAGAGAGGGTTGTGTTCTTTATGGACTCATTTAAAAAAAACTCTCTCAGTTGTTTCACTGGTGTCCCATATCGAGAGATATAAAGATGTCTTTGAGACCCAAATTTTTAGAAATTCCCCAAATTTCCTCAAATCCGATTTGTTATTTTTAGGTTAATTGTCTTTAAATATTTTGAGTTAGCATGTAACTAATTAATGTAAGTATTCAAATTTCGACCTAGAAGGTAGTTATGGAACTACTTTACCTTTGTAATGATAAAATGAAGACAACCATACAGTTTTGTGGTTCGAATTTTGACTCAAGGAGAGGCTTTTTGAGATGTGGTATCTCAAGCTAGGACTTATAACTCTTATGTAAGTTGATGACTGTTATTGATTATTTATAAACTGATAATCCTTTTTATCTGCCATGCTGTTTCATTTATGATCTGGTTGATTGCTCAATCTACAATTTCATTTCTTGTTTAAAGGTTTTATTCATGTAAATGCTTGTAGCTTGTGGGTGGAATTAGTATTTCATGTGTAATGTTTATGGCTTGTTGGGATGTGTTTAATCCTCAGTTTCTCTAACTTGTGCATGATTCAGTTCTGTATTAGCATGTTAATGTTTATTACCTCCTTGCCGATGAAGCTTTAAACCAAAACCCTAAAAAACCAATTTTATTCAATTTCTGTTTGAGATTGTGTTAGCTTGTTCTTGTGGTAGTCTAGGAACAATTTCTAGCACAAACATACCCAATGGAGGTGGACTGAGTCGAGCGAATCAATTACAATGATAAATATTGTGCACATTTTTGGTGTTTTCCCAAGTTGAATTTGGGGGATATAGGCTCAACAAAATAGACAAAAAATTATTATGAGTTTTACAGTTACGAAAAAATCAATTAAATATTTCTTGCAAGTAAGGCAATTTTCACTTACTAGTTTATGAAAGCTAGAGATATGAAGTTAAAATAGGGCTTCTATTCAGTTTTTTCATCATCTTCAGTGTAGTATTGTGCTTTTACTTGTAAAATTTCTGTAAAAACTATAACCGCAAAATGCTTTCATGTTTTTCTTTTTCCACATTCATTCACACAATTTGTTGTTGTAGAGACTGAAACAATGTCAATTATATTTGAGCTATGTATACAGATTTGTAGCAGATGACTATTGTAAATGCAAGCTGTTGATGTATATGTAACTTTGGAATGTATTCTTCTATGTATCTTATATATTGTAATCCGATGTTTATTCCAGGATGTCTCTATTATGTATTTGAGTCATGTGGTCATGCCCCGATGTTCTGATCGGGAGGATTAATAATGTAATCGAGTCATATCAAGTCATTAGGTAAGTCCCCACAATTTCGGGGCACTTGAGTTATTATACACTAATTAAGGTGTAGGCTCGAGCAGTAATGATTAGGTTGAGCCTACGTGTGAAAAGGCAATTCAAGTGAACGGATGAATATAAATAGAGAGTGAGAGTCTCTCTATTTATCACTTGTGAAATACATCACTTGCTCTCCCAAGTGTGGCGCACTACTGGAGAAGGAAATTTTGGGACTAGACAGAAGACAGAAGACTACTGTTGTTTTGGGAGATCTCTTACTGTTTTGGTGTTGATTCTATCTTAGAGGAAGTTGCGGGGTTTTCTCCTTTGTGGTTTCCCCAAGGAAAACTCTTTGTGTTTCTTGTCTCTTGTGATGTGCTTGTGTTTTATTGCTGTGCTTGTTATTCTCTCAGTGAAAAGATCCTAAGATCATAATGCTAGCTTAAATGTGATGAAAAACTAACATGATATCAGAGCTAACCTGAGAAGAAGACATTGTGCAGCTACAGGAACTAGGGCTTCCTATTTTGTGGATCTTCCTCCAATATTTTCAGCAAAAGTATGCTAAGATGACTCCCCATTGAAGGGTGCATCTTTCTGTCGAAGTGGAATTTGATTCCGAGCATTTTCAGTCTTCGATGCAGAAATTAGGGCTTTCTACAGAAGATGAATTTTTGAGTGAGACCAGCATAGGGTTATTCTCCTCATCAAAAGCGAAGTTTATAGACTTGGATCAAGAAATTTGGTTGGGTAAAACTCCAAGAAAGTCAAACCCTAGTTTGACCCTGAGCTAGGAGAAACCCTAAATACTAAAACTGCTAAGTTTTGGTACAGTTGCTATATTCCAATATTGGAAAAGTATCAGAAGATTAAAATTGTAAGGACTGAATATAAAATCCTGATGAAGCCTGTGTCCAAAAATCAGACTCAGATTCATTGTACTCTAGGAGATATGATCTCTCCAAGTTAGGGTTCCAACCTCTTCCAGAATTCATCCCTGAACATGACATTTGGGGAGATCTGAAATATCTTGAGCTACAGAGGTCCAAATGGAATTACTGAAGATTTTCAAGAAAGGGAATGGACTATAATTTTGGTGGTCCGAATATCAGACTCAGAACATGAACCAGTGACACATGGCATGCCATACAACTTCGTTGTTCTGAACAGTCCTGTAACAGGTCACCTTGGGAAAAGGATCATAAATCCAAAATGGTGAAATAAATTATGATGAAACCTATGGTGTTGGATCAGGAACATGTGATGTTACCTTAGTAAAAAATTTCAAACATAGAGGATCATTAATTTCGGAGATATCACAGAAACAGTAACAGGCATTTTTGCAGAAGAAATCAGTAAATTAGGGCTTCTTGTTTCGGGAGCTTCCCTCCACTGTTTTCAGAAAAGGAGTACATTGGACAGCTCCATTGGAAGAGATATATCTGTTTGTCCAATCAGATCTAAAAGTTTCCAAGTTTTGAAAATTAGGTTTTCTGCGACAAACCCTAGATCAGCGAACTCTGGGACAAGGACGGACACCTCAAATTTGTAAGATCTAGTCTTTTGTATTTCCATTTGAGGTTCTCATTTCAATATGATCTATCACAATAGCTTGATGATAAGCTTGGTGAGGTTGAAAAATTCCAAGCATAGAAGTATTTGATCTCTCTGAAGAAACTGGATTGGACACCTACATGAGTATAGAGGTTCCAGTTTCAGAGGGAGACGAGGCCAAAGAAGACAACATGCTCATGCTGCAGAGGATGATGAACCATCCGGAAAGAGATCCATATATGAAAGTGAAGATTCTTCAAGTGAGGATGAATATGTTCTGATATCAGCTCTCACAGGTAACATTACTCATGGAAATGATGATTGGCTTATAGACAGTGGGGCTTCCAAACATATAACGGGATTCAAGGAATCCTTTGTAAAACTGTCAGACATGAATCACCTCACAAGGTGAAACTAGGAGATGACTACCAATATCCAATAAAAGGTAGTGGGGAATCTTCATACAAGCTAGACTCTGGTAAGTCTCTAACAATGAAATAAATATTGTTTGTTCCAGGACTTAAGAAGAATCTTCTATCCATTTCAACCTTGGATGCAAAAGGAATGTGGGTTGCATTCATCGATGGTCAAGTCATCATGTGGCCAAAAGGAAAGAAAATTGATGATGCGGTAGTGATTGGAGAATAAGAAGGAGGCTTGTACAAATTGAAGGGTCATCCAGAACAAGCCTTGATCCATGATACGGTAGAGCCAAACGAGCTTTGGCATAGAAGGCTTGCACATGTGCACTACAGAGCACTACCTATTGCATTCCAAACAAAGCATGATGGAGTTTGCAAAGGATTTGCGAAAGGGAAGAATACAAAGAAGACATTTCCTAGCAGCAAAAGCAAAGCCAAAGGCATTCTAGAAATCATCCACTCCGATGTATGCGGTCCAATGTGATCAAACTCACTAAGCGGGTATGCATACTATGTTTCTTTTATTGATGATTTTTCTAGAAAGACATGGATTTACTTTATGAA
>LPNX011186284.1:282420-303988 GCA_001517045.1 Pseudotsuga menziesii
CTTTATGACGAGCAGGTCAGATGTAAGTGCTGGGCAAAGACCTACATGAGGGTAGGCCTACAACCAGCATGAAAAAGGGCTGGCTCTGTAGAACTTCCTATGACGAGAAGAATCATGAGATAGCACCAGTGTTGATCCAGATCGAGTGATGATCCAGATCCAGTAATGATGATCCAACAGTAATGATCCAGATCGAGTGATGATCCAGATCCAGTCTAGTGATGATGATCCAGATCGAGTGATGATCCAGATCCAGTCCAGTGATGATGATCCAGATCGAGAGATGATCCAGATCTAGAGATGATGTTTGATGATGATCCAGATCGAGAGATGATCCAGATCTGATGATGACTTGAAGACGAAGATGACTTGAAGACGAGATGATCCAGTTGATACAGAGAAGAAGACCAGTGCTGAAAATTGTGTCGAAAGAATATCTTCCTAGTTAAGAGGGAGTGTTGATGTATATGTAACTTCGGAATGTATTCTTCTATGTATCTTATATATTGTAACCCGATGTTTATTCCGGGATGTCTCTATTATGTATTTGAGTCATGTGGTCATGCCTCGATGTTCTGATCGGGAGGATTAATAATGTAATCAAGTCATATCAAGTCATTAGGTAAGTCCGCACAGCTTCAGGGCACTTGAGTTATTATACACTAATTAAGGTGTAGGCTCGAGTAGTAATTATTAGGTTGAGCCTACGTGTGAAAAGGAAATTCAAGTGAACGGATAAATATAAATAGAGAGTGAGAGTCTCTCTATTTATCACTTGTGAAATACATCACTTGCTCTCCCAAGTGTGGCGCACTACTGGAGAAGGAAATTTTGGGACTAGACAGAAGACAGAAGACTACTGCTATTTTGGGAGATCTCTTACTGTTTTGGTGTTGATTCTATCTTAGAGGAAGTTGTGGGGTTTTCTCCTTTATGGTTTCCCCAAGGAAAACTCTTTGTGTCTCTTGTCTCTTGTGATGTGCTTGTTATTCTCTCAGTGAAAAGATCCTAAGATCATAATGCTAGCTTAAATGTGATGAAAAACTAACACAAGCACACGAGGATACCTTAGTAGATACTGAATTTGGTATCTGAATGTTGCCTTTAAATGTTGGTAGAATTGCAAGGTTAGCTACTAATTGTAGACCCGCTCAAGGTCAGCTTCAGCTTATGCATAGATATAGAATGAGAAATGGAAGCATGAATTGGGGGAAGAAGAGTTCCTTCACTCTTCATTACACAACAATGGAAGTCGGTAATGGAAGTCTGTAGCTATGAGAAAGGGGAAGTGGTAATGGGAGAACATTTCTAGAGAAAGGGGGAGTGCCAATGGGAGAGCATTTTTACAATGTAAGAGAAAGGAATATGAATGATGTAGTGTAGGCAGCTATATGGATGATGTAATAACTCAAAAACTCATAAAAAATTAAAATTTTTCATGTGACATAATATGTCAAGTGTCAATGCTATTGAACCATTAACTGTTAGCAGATATTCAAACAGTTTTGAAAGAAAATGAAGATTACTTCTTTTATTTGGTTCTATACAATTTAAAGGCTTATCTTAAATACTATGTTAGTACTGTTTTAACATAGCAGTTGTATTTTTGTGAAAGTAGAAAATAATTTTGCATCTTAACTAATGCTAGGTGTGTTATTGTTTTCTTTTGTCAAGTAGGGAGAATTCTTAGGTGTGATCAGGGCTTACTTAGCTTATAGCTAACACAGTGGAAAAGATGGTTCTTTTTACAAGTTCTAATAGGTAAGCGTTTTGTTCCAATAAATATCCAGATCAAGAAAGATATTTCACTAGCATAAAATATAATGCTAGTATTTAAAATGTTTATTTGCAGCTTGTCTCTGTAAGAGGTAATGTTGACATAGTTAAAGTTGTCAAACTGCATAATAATGGTAAAACAAAATGGTGGAAGGGTGGGTTAAATGCATAACCAGTTTACTATCCAAATGGAACCAAATCAAACTAGATGAATGAGAAAATTTCCAAGAATACTCCTACTTTTACTCATAAATATTTATGATCTAAATGTTTAAAAAGGAAGAGTTATGTTTCACAAGCTTATGCTTAAATTTCATATCTGTCATAAAACATTGGAGTTTGGTTTTAATCGTACTCATTAAAAGTATTACAAAATTTACCCTTACCTTAGAGTTTCTATAATTAGATGTTTTCTTAATAGATAGAAAAACTACTTTGACTTTTGAACTGCTTTTCTCAATAATTGGACATTAATTTACAAATAAGACTCTTATATAAAAGTAGATAGATTTGCACTTACTTGTTTTCCCAACTACGCATTGCATTCAGAAATTGGTCCAAGGTTTCCTTTATAGTTGAATGAGTTCTTCTTCAACTTCAAAACTCTACTTAGAAGTCTTTTTATCTGTATCTTTTACCTCGTTCCCTAGTGTATCCTCTAGCTATAAAATATACTTTCAAATACAATTGTTTTAATTTGTAATTTTCTTGAGGTATTGTTGCCATTTTAGGTATTATAGAAATTCTTATATTTTCTTGGGCCATGGTTAAACAATTACTCACAAAACTCCAAGATTCAAATGACTACTTCAAGGGATGATTAGGTTACCTTCCTCAATAATGTTTACTATTAAAATAGGGTCATTTATTTATACTCTATAAACATAGTTGGATAATAAATATCCTAACTTTTCTAGTAGATAAAACAATAAGGAACAACCATTTCATTAATCCTATGGTTTTAAAACTAGATATCGACATGACCATGAATAACATGATTGACAATAAAAAATTCATATTATTGATATGGTTTTGACTTGGTTCGCAATGATATATTTCAGATTGGTAAACTATGTAATCGACTAAAGTTCAAGACCCATGATGGTGAAATCATTGAGGACAAGTGGAAGGATATTATACCACTAGGTTTTTTTGTTGACTTATGAACTGTCCAAACCCTACATTTCGCATTTGCGAGGGTTTATTCAATTGAGGAGCAGCCGAGCTGAGAGCTCATGGCTGCCATAGCTCTGTGTTGACCTCCGGAATGAAAACACCATCCTCCAAATCTCTGTGAGCTTGTGTAGGTGAAGTCATACCGTGGTTTAGAAGCTTATTGACTGATGAGGAGGCACTTGTGTGTGTAGACTGCTTTTGCCGCTGACTTGAAAAACTGTGGGTGTTGTTCAAAGAACACAGTGAACATAAGTTTTTAAGGGAGGAGTTTCTTCTGCCTCTTGTTAGTTTACTCCCTTTGTGTGGTTTATTCCCTTCAATTTGTGGTTTGGGGTTTCGCTGCAACTCTGCGCATTCACAAATTCTAGGCATCTTTCTCCGAGGTGCCATCGAGGTGGGCTCTAGTGGCTTTGCTTCCAAATTTATCCAAAACAAGTTTTTACCAGGTAATAGCCCATAAATGTTTATAGGTTAATAATTACAAAAAAATTATTTCATTTTTAAGAAAAATACTAATATAATTATGAAATGCAGGTCTCTCTCCAGGCTTGAATTCGAAGCTGGTTACAGGACTCTCCTCAATCTTCAACAATGTATTCCCTGGTAAGCCCCGGTGATATCTGAGGGTTTTTCTCTGCAATTAGGTTATGGTGGAAGGAAACAAAAAATGGAAGCTTCGCCACACTGGTTGTTGACTCGGCCAAGGTTTACTGTTATGTTATTACTTCTTGTTTTTATAATATTTTAAAGCCCTAGAGGCTGTTGTATGAAAATGATAAGGCTGTTGTAGCCACGACTTAAGGATTTTTGGTTGATCCTTCATGACCTAGAAAGATGTAAAAGATCTTTGATTTTAAATATTCAGCTCTAAGCCATGACTATACTATCCAACCACTGGGTGGTTTCTTGCAGTTTTAAGTTGTTTTTTGTAGAGAAATAGAATGACAGTATTTTTAACATTTCTTTAACAAATGAAGGGTTTTTGTTTTACTGCTGTAAAATTGTAGTTGTAAAAATTTTGGTTTGTAACTTCTGTTTAGACTTGAAGAATTCGTTTTGGTCAGGCTTAAAGCCTCGACGCTTATTATAAAAAGCCACAGGCCACTATACTTGTTAAAATTTCATCTCAGTTAGTTTTGTTTACAACATTATTTTTAATTTACGTTTAAATTTGAGTGTAAATGGTTTTTTAGTAATTTCAAACAACATTAAAAGTTAAATGAGATATTCTGTTTCTCTTTAAAGATTATAATTAAATAATCTTAAATTCTGTAATTGTTTTTGCTTTCAGTTATAGTCTTAGCTCTATAATTATTTTGTTTTTAGTAAAATTAACTATTGCTATGGTTTAAACTAGAAAAGCTCTGCTAGGTTTTATGTTATAAATAAAAAGTAATAATCCATTTCCTAGAGATAAATCCTATCCCTTACAAACCCTAGATGGTTCCTTTAGGTTTGCAGTGTTAATACCTGTGCTTACAGTAACCATAATTTGATTGCAAGCATGAATAAATAGTTAAAATGACTTATGAAATTAAGAACCGGGTTAGACCCTAAGTAAACCTTTTACTGTTCCTATATTTATCTATTTAGAATTTATTTATTGTATTTATATCAAGTGTTAATTACTAGGGTTAAATTTTATAAATATTATACTTACTAGTGTTTTTTATATAAATCTATTCTTTCCTGTAATTAGATTTTGTAGTGACAATACATGTACAACTATATTTCTATAAATATCTTACATAAAACTATAAAAGTAAATATTTACATTTGCATTCAGAGTTTAAAAAAATCTACTTATCTAAACTAAGCATACCTATTGTACTAGAGTATTGCCTTGTAAAAGGCATGGAAAAATATGGTTTGGTAATTTTTCTATCCATCTTTTACTTAGCAAAATATCTACTATTTAATCATAATCTGCTAATTACTAATTTCCTCAATAAAACAAATGCTCTTTCTTCTTCACTAACCCTAATAACATAACAATATGCTAATCTTGATAAACTCTTCATCCTTTTCTGAAACAATAGATAAAATAATAATTAAACCTAAACAAATAGAACCTATCAAAGAGATGAGGTGACAATAGCTTAAGGAGGCTGTTCCCCCCAACCAACTCCTGGAGAAAGCTTAGTCTGCAATTTCTCAGGACCCCCGAGCCTGTCTCCTGGTCCTCCTGGTAGAGTACTGGGTGAGAGATGTAATTTCTTGAGATTCTCTGCAACTTTATTGAATATACAGTAGGAACTCAGCCCTACTAACAACAGTAAGAACTTTAGCTTAGAATAGCTGCACAAGTTCAATCTACAACACTTATCCCTCAAACTCACTTCAACTAGTCCCCTCCATCGAATTTCTCATGTGCACTTCATTCACTTAGAATGATCACAATACCAGAATGAGCAGCCTCAACTGTCTTCAATGGGAAGTTTTATATCAATGCCTAGGTCTCTTGGGTCAGTTTTTACTTAATGAGCCATTTGCTCCTATTCCACTTTCTTGGGGAATCATGACCACAAATATAGGGAAGTTGCCACCTGCAACAGTTAGAAGTAGTTTGAGGATGCTTCCACTTGTCAACATACTCTCAACCCTGTCTCCTCCACGAAGTGACCAGTAAACACTCATTTAACAACTTCCCTAAGCTGTTGTCTCATCATTTATTGATTTATTAATAAAATATTCTGCAATACATTAAATTATCCTTGACCCCACTTGGTCATTAATTACAAACTTTATCATAAAATATAACATAATGTTCCTCANACAGATGAGGTGGTGGTTGAGGATTGTTGAAATGGTATCTCTGAAGGTCCTCCCATATTTTTGGTGTGGGTGTGATGAGAAGACTAGAATTTTTTTCCTTATGTATTTATGTAGCAAAGTGACATTTATGTAAATAAAGTGAATGTGTTTTTATAACTTTAGAAAAGTGAGTCTCACTTAAAATGTATTTAATAATTAAAAGTGAGTTTAGTTGTGGACCCTTGATTTTGTAGAAAGATCTTCAACCCTAGATTAGGTAGTTATTGAAGATAGTTACAAAATCAAAGTAAAAAAACAATGAGAAAGGACAAATGAGTGCATTCATTCATCAAGAGAGGAAGAGAGGAAGATTGAAGACAAAGAAGAGGTCCCCAAGAAGAAAGGCACATTTCCCAAGAACAAGAGAAACACACATCCCAAGGAAGCCAAGAACAAATCCGTACAACAATATGTCAGAGCCGTACAATAGCATGTGTGGGCACATTTCTTGAGGTAATTGTTGGTGCATTTATTGTAGAATGACAGAACCGTACAACAATGGTTTTTTGGTACGCGTGGGCATAAAAATTGAGGCATAATTGAGTGCAGGCCGTACAACATGTGTGGGAAGCCGTACACTAGGTCATATAGTACTTTTTGGCACTGATTTCGAGGTAGTTTTGCTGCTGTTCTGTTTTGTGACATTTGGTCCGTGAGGGTTTAAAAGAAACATAAGTTTTTTAAGTTGTAGAAAAATTTCTGAGTTTTACTCTTCTTAAAGAAAAAATTTCTTCTAGGGTTTTCCCCAAAGCAGTGGGGTTTTGTCTAGTCTTTTGACCAAAATTCATTGTGTCCATCTGCTTAAAGTGTTTCAGTAGTTGACAGAAAAGTTGAAGTTCATTTTCAGCATTGTGGTTTTACTTTCAGAATTTTTAAAGTTAAAACCCTTATGTTTGCAAAATGTTTGACAAAATGCATGAATGAACAGTTTCATTTTCTAAGTCAAATTTCTTCAAGGATGAGTTATGGATGAGGATGAGGTGATAAGGATGCGGCGATATAGTGGCGATGGTAGTGCAGGTGGTGATGCAAATAATTCAATGCACTTGCATGGTCATTCAATATTGGGAGTGACAGTAAATGCATAGTGGTGGGGACCAAGGTAGATCTGCCAATGCATTAAATGCCTCCTACCTCTTGTCAAACCAAGGTGTGCAAAAACTTAGGTTAAACAATATCGCTTCTAAATAATGAACCAAACGTATTGCATAAATCAATTTTAAAATGTAAAAAAAATAAACAAAATAAGTCAATAATGTAAAACTATATAGAAAAGCATGGCAATATAAAACTAATATGGAGTCAATTGCATATAAAAAACAATATACCTGCCATGCCATGCCTTCGGTAGATATAATAAAACATTTTGGTAGTGAGTGGGTTGCATAAAGATTTAAAAATAGGGAATTTTAATGCATAAGTCTGACAAGCTTTACATGGATGGGGATAGTTTAATAAAGCTAGGGAAGGAAAGTTGGTTGGGAGATAGGTTAGAATGATATATTATTTTATTTTGTTTATTTTTGTATGTTTAATTGCTTTTGCGTATATTATATTATTTTGTTTATTTTTGCATGTTTAATTGCTTTTGCTTTATTTTATTTTGGTTCTTAATTATGGTTATTTTATGTTTTTATTTTTTCATATATTTTTAAATAGGTTTTTTTTTTCAGAGGAAAAAATGCCAGTCTTTGATATTCATTAGAATCAAAAGACATAATATACATATATCAACTGTCTTGACAGCTAGAAACAAGAAGAGGCCACTCAGTATAACATACTATGATCATGCCTGCAAATCCAGCCGAACAAAAGAACAAAGAAAGTCTGATCATAGCAGACTTTTGTCATCATCCCTGATATATCAGGTCAGAAAAATAGAGAATATCGGAGGTGATCTCAAATAGACATTCCTGAGCAAAACTTGCTGGCTGAAAGTCTCAAACATAATAGACGAGAAAATACAAATCAAATGCTGAAATACAATTGGGAATCAACAGCTAAAAAAGCACAAATTCGTCATGTGTTATGACCATTCCAAACAATGTTTCAGAGAATGTATATTTTCAAATAGGTTTAGCTTAAGCTTGGGTTAAGTTGTTTTAGTTTTATACTTTATTTTTATTTCACTTTAATTTAGTCTTGTTATGTGGTCGCATATATGCACATGAACCCACTATGATCACCAGGTAAGAAGAACACAAAATGTTAAACCAAAAGACATGTCAGATGACATAGTGATAGAAATAATTTCAATACCAACCTGACCAATATAAGTCACAGATATGACATCATCGATAAATTCACCATACCGGATTTCATGTATTGAAATCTTATCTTTCATATATATATATGGAAGAAATATTTGTAATAAACAATTGATAAAGTCAACATTGTTGCATGAGGACAAAATCAATAAAAGACAAATCAGTTGAATCTCAACGGTCACTCATAGCTGTATTAAATCAATTGCTGTAATAAATTTATTGAAAGAATTATAAAAGTCCTAAGAGGATATGAAAGGCGAAGGGTCACCTAGCCTTGGCCTATATATTGTAATCTCATGTGATGAGAAGATTATTTTTTCTCTTGAACTTTTTGAATTTATTTTTGTTGAATTGTGAATGAGGAGAAGCCTTTGGATCAACTTTTGCATAGGAATGTGGATGGATGTCTTGAATTGTTTCATGCTCTTTCACACACGGATATGGAGTAAGATTGTTTCAGATTTATGAATTTAAAATGACTGGAGGTCAACACGTCGGTTCAATTGTTGGAGGGTAGCATTGACTTCTTTTTTCCTCTCCATATACAAAGTAAATACCAAACCTATTACAAACACACTTTTTATGGTGCTTGGAAGTCTTCTTTTCTTGTGCCTGATCTTGTGACCTAATTCTCCTTTTGTGGTAAGAATTATATTGTTGCCAAGTTCAAAATAGATGCTTTAAATCTTGGTTGTTTATCCTTTCTAATGTATTCATTCCTCCCAAACAATCAATAACATTGATGTCATTTTATGGTCCTCTTTATAGTCAATCTGATTACTTGAATACTTCTAAATACAAACATAACATTTCCATGTATAATATGTGCATGATTAGTTATGCTTATGGAAACTTTAATAAGAAAAACATGTTGTATATTGATGGTTTCCTACACACTCATTGGAACACTACAAGGTTCATAGATAGTTGCGGATTCTCATTATTTAGTACAAATTGTTACAAGGAGTTATTTGTGAAAAGAAAAGTGCGTCCGGATTTGTCATTGTGCATGTAATACATAGTTTGTCTCTTAATGACAAGTTGTTGATAAATTAGAACTTTCCAAGCCACCATTCATTCATGGAAGATGCCTTGTATTAGGAATACCTTTAGATTCCCCCTTGGGGCATAAGAAAAATATCATTGATTAATTGTAATTTTAATTTTCAATGGAATTAATGTAAACATATTGCTTAATTTGACATTTTCTTTTATAAAGTGGTTGGTTGGTTTCATAGCATGATGGGTTAGCTTAAGTGGTTGACTATTGTGAGCTGCACACAAGAGGTCATGGGGTCAATTCCCTGGGATGGCTTTCTATGTGAATGCTAATTCCTCACTCAATGTCCTTGTTGTGTTAGGCACCATAATCAAGGTTGACGATTTACCCATTTACCATCCATGAATCACAGGGAAGTACTCAGAGGGTTTTCCGTGAGGTTGTTCCTTGGAAAGAAAAAATGGTTGGTTGCACATGTAATATAGAAAAAAATTCCATGCTTGTCACGTCCCCATCCCTCAGACTGGTGAAGAGGACGCGACGAACACCACATACAACCAGGAAAACAACCCCATGAACATAATCAAAAGAGATCAATGTTGAAATTGGAAGCTTAAACAGGCATCATAACAGGATTGCCAAACATACAAGAATGCATAGATGCATAATCCTTTAATTATACAGCGGAAACAAACATACATTCCAGCATTAATCATGTTCATTATAATTCATTTGTCATCAACATAATTTGCAGAGATGAAGTAACCAGCAGCACTTATCTTTTGATGAAGAATCCCGCAACTAGCTACGTCGCTGCAACGTTCCACCCAACCATAGGCCAGCGTGCTCATCAATCTCTCAGCACGCTTCCACCCCCGAGTTGGGCATGATTCCTCAAGGACTAAGGGAACAACGTAGGCTTACACATAGCCAAGGGACATAATAAGAAAACCAAGGCAGCTGGTTTTAACAGGCCTTCAACAGATTGGCCAAGCCAACACATTCCAAGGGAACAACCACTGCATACTCACAGCAAAACAATTTCATTCACAACTCTGTGATGAAGGCAAAGACCACCAACAAAATATGAGCACAGCTCAAGGCCACAAGATAGCACGGAGTTGTTCTTGGCCCTATCGTGGCCAAAACAACTCAGCTGCAACCAAAACCAGGGTATAATAGCAGCCCAAACTCACAATGAATGATGAAAACATTACACAGCCCACAGATCATGGAAAAGGAAACAGAACTCCCAGCATAGACATGGGAGACTCAGCCAACGGATTTGGAATTCCACAGCACACAACTCCTCCACACAAACGCTGGAGAATGACACATCTCATGCAAACATGGGCAAAACACACGCAGTCCCCAATTGAGGACGAAATCGGACTCAGCCACATCCAAAAATCATGGGAAGAATAGCAATAGCCCAAAACATGGGTGAAGTCAACAACAAGCCGCACACACGGCGCTGAGCGTGAATGGCTCCTACACCCGAAAATCCTGGGTGACAGCAGCAATTGCATACACTCCCTGCATTAGGAAATCAACGCAGAGTTCCTACGCGTGAGGAGAAAATAACAACGGCTCTGCGCGTGAGGAAGATGAACCGACAACCAAAATGGGGAAAAAAAAAACCCAGAGGAGAATGGAGACCAGGCATGAGATAAAAATGAAGGTTCTCTGCTGGGCATGCGTACCATTCGAACTGACAGCAGCCTGCCAAAACCGATGCTTCCCCATGCCCACGTTTTCTCCTGCAATAACTGCCCCCAACAAAAAAAATCAAGACATTGAAGAGGTTGGCGAAACAAGAAAAGGTGGTAAAACATGGGTTTTTCCCCCATAGACCAAGGTTTGACATCCCCCACCCCTTATCCTTTGGAACCATGCCCTTTTCATTCAACATTGCACTCTCGTAGCTAGTTGTGGTTCATTTTATTTGATGTGCGTGTTTACATGATGCCGAATTATAATGTGCTGGATAGTAGAACATACCATTGGCAACTATCCCTATTGCCGAAACATTCTCAACCAAATCGATGGTGGGGATTTTGCCTTGAGCTCCTCACCATGATTAATTACATTATATACATCATGCAAACGGGGTCAAAACCGGGGATGTGACAATGCTTCTACTAATTGTTTGGTATAATGTTTTAACAAACTAAATGCATTGTGATACCATGAATGTAATATTCAATGGTTTTGCAATCAGTATTTTGATGACTCGTGACCTATCCACCATATTCCTTTGCATCCCTCTTCAATGTTCGATCGATACAAGGTTTCTAGGTGAACACAACTTGGAAATGAAGCATACCAAGCATGGCTGAATCAACGACCTATTCAATTCCCATTATGCTATTAGTCACCAATTTAGAATGTTTACAGTAACACTAGTTTCACATGTTGGCAATGAAATAGAGGTTGGTATGGATTATTTTTTACATGATATGGGTGCCATGAAGGGAATGTTGTTACATACATTCTAGTAATATTATATATGGGATAGTGCTCATATCATTGATACCTTCTTCATAAGCCTAAAATTTGCTTCCACCACCCCACTTTTTGCACATGGGTCAAAGTCTACCCAACTAGGGACAACAATTTTATTATACAATTTGAAAGTAATGTATGGTATGACAGACACACAATTCTCGACACTTTTGAGGTGTTGGGCTTAGGGCAGACCCAGGTTCTTATGCTTTTATTTCGCACCAACAAACAAACCCATAGTGTTGGCCCTTTCGGCAACAACCTGTGAACATGTTGCAGTCTCACCCGAAACATCTATGGGGTGCCGTAGAATCAGGTTTCTGTAGGAAAAAGAGGGATATTACTGTACATTTATCCTTAGCAAAGAATAATTATGAAATACAGAGCTTCGACATTCACTTAAATAGCTTCACAGTTTAGATAAAAGGACAGTTTCTTGCTTAACCCTTACTGGGAATTCATAGCGAAGTTAGTACTTAGAAATTTGTCTTACTTTATCATTCATCTACTTATCAAATGCATAAAAACATAACATGAACAAAATAAACAGAACCACCACAACACAAGATATACGTGGTTCACCCCTAGTGTAGGGGCTACGTCCACAGAACTGTGTTTATATTCAACTCTTTACAAAACACACAGTTCTGATTTGCGCAGTCAGCTGCAGATCTTCTCAACAACCCAAAACTGCGCACTTAGCTACAGAACCTTTCTTCCAAAACCCTCTGCGCACTCAACTATAGAGGTCATCCACTCACTCATATGGGACTTAACCTTAAACCCTAAAAATAGACCTTAGCTTCTTTGCATCAAATTATCATCATACAAAAAACCCCCTTGACTCCTTTACATAAGTGCCTATTTATACAAGTGCACTATTACAATACCATGGGCTTAAACCATGGGTACCCAAAAACCATGGGACATTTACAAAAAGAGGGGCTTCGACCCAACCCTGAAGCCCCTAAGACTATTTTGGACCGCAACGCCGCTTACAAGCTTCGCACCAAAACCGCGGAGTTGCCAAAATCAAGGACCTTCAAGGTCCGAGCCCCAACAGGCCCCTAAGACTCACTAGTGTCCTGTCCTGGGACACTTTGCTGCTTTTCTGGTAGAAGAATCTTATTGGCGAATATAGTAAATTACTTGTTGAGACTGTGCATGATATCTTCGGCTGCTTGCTCCTTCTCCACTACCTCCTGCAATGTTGCTGTAGATGCTTTGTTGGCCTTTTCCTGTGCAAACGTGTCATACTCCTTCAAAACTTTGAGCTGGTTGTCTGCAGAAGTGCTCAACTCCAAGGCCTCCTTAATAAGGGGTTGCACAGAGTTCACCAACAGTGTTTCTTTCCTTCTGCAAGACTCAATTCGTTGCTGGAGCTCATTGCTATGCTTCACCTTAAGCATCTTCTGCATAGGAGGCAATGTCTTAATTTCTGCCTTTATTGCATCTAGCTCGATCTGTCGCTGCTTGATGGTTTCTTGCAACTTTTCGACTTCTGGGTTGTCCTGCAAGTTTTCCCAGGCCTCGACGCTTTCATCTAGCAGTTTTGAGGCACTACTCATAAGATCTGATATCTTTGTTGCTGAGGCCTAAATATCTCTGCGATGCTGTTCCCTGACCTTTGGTGGACTCTCAGGAATGATGCGAAGTTGAAGCTCCACAATCTGGGCCTCATGTTCCGCTTTCATCTTCTCTATCTCGCTTTGAGACTGTTGTGCATAGTATTTCAGCTTGACTATTCTTTGTTCCGGTTCTTCTTCAGCCTGCATGTCGAAGTTAGGGAGACTTTGACACTCCTCATCCAATACTCACGCTAGTGTAGCCCGCTTGTTTTTTACTTCCCTTTTCTTCTACTCAGCTTCTTCCAATTGCGCTGCGAGGCTCTCACTCTGCTTTGTGGTATTCTTTAATTGCATGTGTGAGTAGCTGTCTCATTCTTGAATCTCGTTCATGATTACCAATTGACAAAGATGCAACTCTGGAATAGACAACTTGGTGTAGTCTATCTCAATTGTCATGCTCATCTGTGATCAAGATGCTACATCAGTTATTATAAGGGCTACACTTGGTACTTTCCCTTTGTTGTTTCTGGCGGGCCATTGTCTTGTATCTGGCTGCGTGCTTACTGGGGCACTACTCGTTGCGGCACCAGTTGCTGATCTTTCCTCTAACTCCTTCAGTTCTGTAATTCGCTGTGCTACGCCAGCGAGCGCATCAAGGCGTGTAGTTACAAACTTTTCCCACTTGCTAGACAATACTTCTGTGGAATTCATTAGAGCCCTATCAAGCTTTTCGATCTTCAAAGTGGGCTCTTCTATGATATTCTTTCCCTTTGACGCCTTCGCTTTCTTTCTGGGTTGAGGCTTAGTCACTTCCTCTACCTCTGGAGACTTGCGCTTATCTGGGCGATTGGGGTCTGAGATGGTTTTGACCAATTCTTCTTCTTCTTCATCAACTCCGTCTTCTCCAACCTGGTCACCTTCGCTCTACTGTGACTCATCTTGTTCTTCGCTTTCTTCTGGTGGGTCACTCCGCGGTGGCTGACTAGGACATGTGCCCACATCTGTCACTGGGGGAACTGGTATGTTGGGCCTTGTTCCATCCTTCATCCATTCAGCCGGCCACTACTGGACTACTGCGATGATGTCTTCCTGGTTCACCACGTATGGCAACTTCCAGCATGTATGCTTGTTATCTTCGCGGGCCTGCATGAAGAAATTGTGCATGTCAGCCTTGAAGTTGGCCACTCTAGCATACTGAGAGAATAGCTCATTACTGAGCCGCGGTGTTTTCTTAATCTCATAGGAAATATTCATCGCATAGAAGGTGAACACGTAGTTCGTCATTTGCTGCAAGGCCTTATCTTGCGAGACCCAAAGAGATGCATACCTCGCTGTGCCAGGCATCTCCAGAGGCACATCGAGAAACTATGCCTCGGTAGGTTCTCTCCATCCCACCAGTGCAATAAGCACTAACAAGCATGAGTAATGAAAGGGTCTACCTTTCTCCTATGCATCACAGACATCTTCAAGGAATTCTCTAGCAATGTACTCTTCCCATTTGTAACTGTAGCCTTCGGCACAGTTCGTAGCAAAAATGACAATCGGGGCAGGTACTTCATTAGGTCTGCACTTCCGCATTAGTTTTCATGCTAGGAGCTCTGCGGCGAAGTGAATGTTTTGGTGCCGAGTTGTCTAGGTTTGATACCCTCGCTTTGCTTTCATCAAACCGAAGCGGTCCTTCATGTGCTGCGCCAGCTTTGTATCCTCGTGTTTTTCGACAAACTCAATCCTAGGATCAGGCCCTTCCTTCGGCAAGCCTGTAATCCTATGAATCAGTTCTCCATCAATAGCTATTTTCTGGCTTCCTATCCATAGGTGCCCATCATGCACCAATGCCAATAGCTGCTTGACCACCACGGTAACCTGCGTGCTGCAACCAAAGTGGGGGACATTTAGCATCTTCAACAAGCCATCTTGCTCCAAGCCAGTAGCCCACTGTTTGACTTCCAGTAACGTTGTTTCGGCCTCTGGATAATGGACAGAGTGCAAGTATTTCCCCGGTGCGAACTGCAGAAACTTCCCATGATCATTCGTATCGTGGTCTGCGTACTTGAGCCGGTCTAATTTTCCTATCATCGTTCCGACCAACTGCACACCCTGTGGCAGTGAAGGGGTGCATAACGTGAACTTGGCTGTCCGCCGAGGTGGCTGAACTCCTGGTCGAACAGGTAGATGATATGGTGGATGCTGTGATGCAACGTTCTCATCTTCACCGAAGTCTTCAAAACCTTTAGGTGGGAGCTCTACTGAACCAGAAGGATTCATCATGGGTCCTCCGGTGTCTTTCCTGATGGCTTGTGCCTTTCTTCATTCCACTTAGAATGAAATTCTACCTTAAATTTATTTCTGTTTGATCATGTCTGCATTGGCTGATTCGCCGCTGGGGGAGTCTCTTCGTAAGGTGCAGATGCAGGTGGGTTACTCATAAGGTTTTGCAGACCCCTCTGTCTGAATTCTCTCAACAATTCCTAGACTTCGCAATTAGCTAACATGGACTCAACTCAAGAAAAATGCGTAATGCAAAATTCGTAGGCCTAGGTGTCTTCTTATAGAATCCAACGACCAAATCTTCCATAATTTTGTATTAAAGACACCAAATATGACTAAACGGTGGTAGATCTTGTCCAAACGGCACTAGATTCCCCAAAATCTCATCATTATAGGCAGTTAATGCAGTTAACGTACCGACGCCGCCAAATTCGATTTTTCTCAACGGTCGCATTTTAAGCTTCGACACACCTTTCTTCTTCGGCACGACCACTAACTTCAGGTTCGCCACAATAAGGACCTTCGACCCATCCTGACACAAG
Organism: Pseudotsuga menziesii; assembly: GCA_001517045.1. Lineage (NCBI taxonomy): Eukaryota > Viridiplantae > Streptophyta > Pinopsida > Pinales > Pinaceae > Pseudotsuga > Pseudotsuga menziesii. The sequence continues at coordinate 298,337 of LPNX011186284.1, forward strand.
CTTCAACAGATCTTCGAACTTCGACCCACGACAGAATTTTCTTCCACAACCTTCGACACTTCCAACAATCTACCAAATTTCTCTGAGAACAGCTTCATTATAGTCTAGTACCCAATTTCAATTGTTCTTGGTACTTAGAATCTTCTTCTTGTTATTACTTCTAATCAGGGGGTACAGGCTTGTCCCTGTACTTCTTTAATCTACTTCCATTCACCATGGAGAGAAAAATTTCTCCATTTAATTTAGCTAACTGAACTGCACCACCATCAGTAACTTTCTGGACTATGTATGGTCCTTTCCAATGTGTCTTGAACTTACCTAGGAACTTCATGAATTTACTGTCGTATAAGAGCACAAGATCACCATTCTGGAAATGCTTCTTCTTAATGTGTCTATCATGCCATGCTTTTTCTCTAGCTTTCTGTACTTGCTGCTGGAAACCTGCGATGAATCTGTCTTATTCTAGTTCTAGTACCTTTGCTAGCCTTTCATTCAACACAGCTGGATCATCCATCTCTGTGAAGGCAGATATTCTGAGGCTAGGAACAATGTACTCCATGGGCATCACTGCTTCTTGTCCATATACCAACCTAAAAGGGGTGTGGCCTGTCAACTTCTTGAAAGTGGTTCTATAAGCCCATAATACTGCTGGAATTCTAAGATCACAATCAGAGCGTGCTCTAGAATCTTGTTAAAGGCTTCGACAGTTCCATTTTCTTGAGGATGGTAGGCAGTACTCTTCTGATGATATACTTGAAATTCTTCGGTCAATGCTTCAAAAGTCTTATTCGGAAAATGTGATCCTTGATCACTCATAAGAATTCTAGGATAGCCAAACCTTGACAATATATTATCGAATATGAACTTCGCAGCTGTAGCCGCGCTACAGTCCTTGACTGGTTGAGCTTCGACCCAACGAGTAAGGTAATCAGTTGTTGTAATAATGTATCTTGCTCCAGATTTATTTGCAGTGGGATTGATTGGTCCAACAAAATCAATATCCCACTTGTCAATTGCTTGTAAAGTTACCTGTGGAACCAGAGGCATCTCATCCCTCCTGGATGGTTTTCCTGTCCTTTGACAGATATCGCAGCTGTAGCAATACTCTCTTGCATCCTTATGAATCGTAGGCCACCACAATCCGGCTGCCAAAATCTTCTGTGCCGTAGCTTTTCCTGCATAATGTCCTCCTGCTGCTCCAGAATGTGCCTCAGCCAAAATCAATGGATTTTCATGCTCCAGGACACATCTGTGTAGTATTTCATCTGGTCCCATCTTATATAGCTATCCTACTATCAAGGTAAAGTCAACTGCTCTAACCACCAGCTGCTTCTTCTACTGTGTTGTCATCTCAGAGGGTGCAAAACCTGTAGACAAGTACTGAACAATATCTTGAAAATAGTCATCAACCATCTGGATGGCAAACAACTGGGCATCAGGAAGACCTTCATCTAAACTAGTGGGCTCTTCTCCTGACTCAAGCCTCAACAAGTGGTCAGGCCCCAGGTTAAGTCTTCCTAGCTTAACTATGACCTCAAAGTCATACTCCTGAAACAAAATCAGCCATTTGCATATCCTTCCACCTAACACAGGCTTGTTAACCAAATACTTCAAAGCAGAATGGTCAGTGAATATATTGAAATGAGATCCTAACAAATAATGTTGAAATTTCTGCAAGGCATAAACCATAGCTAGACCTTCTCGTTCTGTCGTAGTATAATTCTTTTTTGCTGTGGACAATTTTCCACTTGCAAAAGCAATAGGGTGATCAATATTACCTTCACCTCATTGAGCCAATACTATACCTAAAGCAATGGAAGATGCATCAACATGAACATGAAACTCCTTACTCCAGTCAGGGAATACTAAGATAGGGACAGTTAGCATCTTTTCTTTCAAAATATCCAATCTTTCCTGACATTCAGGTGTCCACTCAAACTTAATATCTTTCTTCAATTTCTTTTCCATAGGGGTTGTAATATGAGCATACCCTTTAATGAATTTCCTGTAATATCCAGTATGACCAAGAGTAGTGCGAAGTTGCTTAACAGACTTCGGAGGTGGTAAGTTCACAATAATGGCTATCTTCGCAGGATCCACCATCAATCCTTGCTTACATACAATGTGACCTAGCAGAATTCCAAAAGGTGCACAAAATATACACTTCTTCAGGTTCAATGAAATCTGATGCTGTCTACACTTGTCAAGCATAAGTCTTAAACTGGCTATATGATCTTTCAATAAACCAAAGATAGTCCAATCATCAAAGTAAACTTCCAAGAACTTATGAATAAATTCCTTAAATGCAGATATGACTACTCTGGAAAACATAACAGTTGCATTCTTCAATCCAAAGGGCATAACAGTATACTGAAAAGATCCCATTTTTGTGGTGAAGGTTGTTTTATGTCGATCCTCTGGGGCAATTCTGATCTGATGGTATCCTGAAAATCCATCAGTGAAAGAATACACTTCTTGACCTCTGACATTGTCTAAAACTTCATCTGTAAAGGGAGTAGGAAAAGGATCATGTAAACAGGCATCATTCAGCTTTCTCAGATCAACACAGATTTTGATTTCTCCCTTGGTCTTCTTTTCTTGTACCACCATAGGGCTGACCCATTTGGACTCTTCGACAGGCTCAATGATTCCTGCAATGAGCATCTTATCTAGCTCCATCCTAAATTTTTCTTTATACTTAGGGTTCAGCCTATAAGGGTGCTGCTTCACAGGCTTCACATCAGCTTTCAAAGGGGTTTTTATCACTCCTATATCACCAAGGATACCTTTCATTTCTGAGAACTTTGTCGAAAATAAGTCCTGATACTCATGGAGAAGTTCAGTCACTTTGCTTACCATTTCTTCATCCCAATAATCTCCAATGGTAGCGTACTTAGGCATTTCTTCTAATCCAATGTTTACTTTCCTTGTTTTCAAGGGCCGAGTTACTTCAAGTGATTCGACTGCTGGTCCATGTACTTTGCAATGTCCTTCTAACTCAGGAATACTAATGTTGCGAGGGTCATCATCTTCGTCAGTGGCAAGGTTATAGCATTCTACTGCATTAGCTTCTTGTTCCTTCCAAGCAGGTTGGTACTTGACTATTTCTTTATCAGCAAACACCTTAGTATGGATCACCCTAATAGCTGCGTCCAAAGCATGGCAAACCTCATTAATAGAAAATGTGAGCACAAAAATATCAACAAGGCTACCCCAACTTACAGTACCATGGCGAAGTTCCACCTCTGCATACCAGTTCTTTGCTACAGGTTCCAGAGTGTGTACAAACCTATGTACCCATTCTTCACAAGGTACATGCTTCCATGCTTCATAACACTACTCCAAATGTTCCTGAGGGCTAGTCTTACCATTAAATCTGCTTCGTACCTCCTGAGGTTGATCCATGAATCTCAGGTGAAGAAACTTTTGACAAGCTCTCCAACTACGAATAAATTTTTATGACCATTCCACCATCTAGCAGCTGCGGCTCTGAATACTGAATCTAGAATCTCCATTTTCTGTGAATCTGGTACTTGCTCTGAGAATTGTACAATAAAATATTCTGGGTCTGTAAAACCATCAAAAGTAGGTAATATTTTTGTCTGTGAGCCAACTCATCTGATAGACTTGGTAATTCTTGCACATCGATGTCCATGTAGCTCATAAAGTCTATTCTGCCAATTCTCTAGGCCTTCGTCTGAATCAGTCATGCAAGAACTGTCACATTGCCAATCCATTATACCTTCAGTAGTAGGGTTAACATAGTCTTCTTCTTTAGCTGTGATGTTATAAATATGATCCAAAACATCCTGATCTTCATCTTTGACTAGATCTGTATACCGTTCTCCTTGAGAAGGGTCCAATGGTACTATGACTCTCAAGCCTTTTCCTTCAAAAGTCATCTGTCTGTTCTTAAGGTTGATTACTGCATAATTGTTTATTGCCCATTCAATTCCTAGCAATGCTGGATAGGGGTTGCTATCATCAATTATTTCAATGACTTCAAAATCTACTAAGGTGCTGACTCCATCAATATCCACTGGTACACTAGGGAATCTTCCCAAGAGCACAATCTTCTGCTGATTGGCTAATCTCAACTATATAAGGGACCATTCAAACGTAGGTTTTCCCATTTGTTTCCATGTCTTCTTGGTTAGGAAATTTACTTCTGATCCCAGGTCTAAAATGATATCAGTCATGTCATAATCTCCTATCTGAGCATGCAATCTCATTTCTCTTCCAGTCCTTCTAACTCTATTAACAATTTTTCCTCTATCAGAGCTTCGCTGAGGTTCCCAAGATGCAATAACTTTCTGTAACTAATTCAAAGCATTCTGATTTCTTAATAGCTTCATACAACTCTGTAAGAATGATGTCAGTGTACTTACTTGATCCAGCGAAGCTTCTTGGAACTGTAACTGCTGGTGATGCTGCTGCGTAGTTGCTACTGATGTTCTCGGTTCAGAAAAAGTCTTTTTTAGATTCCATAAATGTTCCTTTTTCTCTTCCAACATCGAAGGATGGAATTTTCTTTGGGGTCCTATGGATCCAAGCCTCGTCAGGCTATTTCCCCTTATTCTGCACCTGCGTCGCAGTTTCGCTCCTTGTAACAACGTTAATGGCTGGGACATGTCTTTTCTCTATAGTAATCATCTGAACATTTTGAGTAGGAGTGCCATTTATTTCTTGTATTTTGGCTATCAACTGTGGGAATTACTCAATCACATGATCGACTGCTCTGCAATATCGACATGTCGTAGTTGGGTTCTGACAGTCTCTAGCTACATGTCCTGCCTGATTACAGTTATAGCAAATAACCTGGCCTCGACCTCTTCCAGGAATACCACCACGACCTCAAACTCTGAAATTACCTCGACCTGGTGTACTACCACAGTAACCATATCCATCATTGCCTTGTGCATCGGGTTGTACCCTATAAGCATCATAGGTTCACTCTCTCATGAGGTCAAAGCTGTGACATTCGTCTTCGTTGTGTCCAACTGACTTACAAAACTTGCAGTAGGGATTCTTAGGTACTTGAACATATCTTTGCAATAGATAGAAATATTCAGATCGATGTTGGCCAGTTGTTCTACAGATCTCACAATATAGGACATTAGGGTTAAACGGGTTCTGTGCACCAGTATTCAAATAATTTCTTAATGCAGGACACTGTTCTTGTTCATGACCTTCTGTCTTACATCATGTACACCAAACCTCTTCTCGAAGAGATTTCCCTTTTTTCATGTCGCGAAGCTCCAAAGCCATTTCTGCTAATTGTGCCTGTATCTGGGCTATTCCAGAATTATCTCCAACATGAACTGTTTCAAGTTTCATAGCAATTTCCAAAGCCTCTTGCTGATCAGCAACCTTCTATTGCATAAGTGGAGTCCTGATATGAGGCAATAGTGCTGCAATGAACCATTCTTTATGCTATTTTGGTCCAATAGTGAAGCTAAATTGATCCAATAGAACCTTGAACCTCTGATCAGAGTCCCAAACTGATTCACCTCACTTCTGCTGAATTTATTTTAGTTCAGTTATACGCTGTGACTTTGATTTAGGCTTCTTGAATTCTTTGATCATTGCTTTTTTAATATCAGCCAAGGCATAGTTCTGAGTACTGGAAAACTTCATAAACCAGGTCAAAGC
>LPNX011186284.1:304052-322720 GCA_001517045.1 Pseudotsuga menziesii
TAGGAGGGTTTCTAACAAAAGGGGTTTCTTCAGATTCAGATTCTTCTGGAATTAATGAGGTATAATCGGTATTTTGGCCTAGGTTATAGGATCCAAGAGTTCTCTTTGTGGAAATTGAACCTAGTGATAGAACAATTACACTCACAACAATTATCAATTGTACATGCAAAATCACTCACAAAAGAGACTGAATATGGAGCTGAAAACTAAACCGTATTGAGTAAGTGTACAATAGCCAACCCTGTGAATTCATAGGATGCCACAATAAATAGTTACATGAAGGATTCAAATGCATGAGGAGGCAATTCGAATCTAGTCAAAAGCAGGCTTACTAAATCTAAGCAAATCCCCCATAGGTGCATAAAGCAGTTTCCAAAACTGTCAAGGATATCACGAATTGGAAAAATCACTTAGGCAAGCTAAAAGGTAATGGAAGGATAACTCATACATGCTTTTCATAGGAGAAAAGAGTGGAGGATGTGGAGGACAAAAAACTAGTTAACTTCACCTAGTCAAACTTTCCCAATTGCCTTAAAGCACTGAAAAAGCAGGCAATAAAGCAGAAAAAGCAGAAGGGTGCTTAAGAGGCTAGGAATAAAGCAGATTTGATTCCATGAGCTTTCCCAAGCACTCCATGAGTCAAAATTAGCAAGTTTGACCACTATGGATGTGTAGATGAGAACTTGCATAAGGTGGAACATGGAAACTAGGAAAATAAGACAAAAATGGATTAATTAATGTCTAAGGTAGCTAACTATGGGTTGATTATTCTAACACTCTTGTATCTTTTACCGTTGCGAAGCAAACCACTTTGCTCATCGAAGTCACTTTCACTTCCAAACATGGGTTAGTAGCAATAAATCTAGCAATCTGATTGGATAAGCAATATGTCTTTCTTAGCCAAGAGCATTTTAATTTTCGGACTTAATGAATTCAGGTACTTACCCCTTGGTCTTTTAAAAATATATCTTTCTGCTTCACTAAAAGAAGTATGTGTGTCAATGTCGAACTCCGTCACAAATGCGTCAAGGGTTCGCGTTGTCCAGAAATCAACAGATCTTGATACCGTGTTGCTCATACTTTTCAACAACTTAATTCTTTAGGGGGTCTAGTCAGGAGACTGATCTTCTTTGAAGTTTGTCTTTCTTTCTGTCAACCTGGATAACCACTGGTGCAATTCTATGTGGATACTAGCAAAGAAAATTTCATAAATATCAGAAAAAATGTACCTTTGCGAGAAGTCGTCTGAGCTACGACGAGGATCCTTATTCTCTTGTTCAACAAATTTTAGATAAGTATCTTCAATCCAGTCACTGATTTCTTTTACTGAGGGCCTCCAAAACATATCCCTCCAGGTACGACGTAGATCCATCTTAAAGCAGATACTGGTTCAATCGGCAACGAAACGAATTTGTTGGGCTTGGGGCAGACCCAGGTTCTTATGCTTTTATCTTTGCACCAACAAACAGACCCACAGTGTTGGCCCTTTCGGCAACAACCTGCGAACAGGTTACAGTCTCACCCGAAACAGCTATGGGGTGCCACAGAATCAGGTTTTTGCAGGCAAAAGAGGGATATTACTGTACCTTTAGCCTTAACAAAGAATTATTATGCAATACAGAGCTTCAACATTCACTTAAATAGCTTGGCAGTTTAGATAAAAGGGCAGTTTCTTGCTTAACCCTTACTGGGAATTCATAGCGAAGTTAGTACTTAGCAATTTGTCTTACTTTATCATTCATCTACTTATCAAATGCATAAAAACATAACAGGAACAAAATAAACATAACAACCACAACACAAGATATACGTGGTTCACCCCCAGTGTAGGGGCTACGTCCACAGAACTGCGTTTATATTCAACTCTTTACAAAACACACAGTTCTGATCTGTGCACTCAGCTACAGAGGTCGTCCACGCACTCAGCTGGGACTTAACCTTAAACCCTAAAAATAGACCTTAGCTTCTTCGCATCAAATTATCATCATACAAAAACACCCCATTGACTCCTTTACATAAGTGCCTATTTATACAAGTGCACTATTACAATACCATGGGTACCCAAAAACCATGGGACATTTACAAAAAGAGGGGCTTCGACCCAACCCTGAAGCCCCTAAGACTATTTTGGACCGCAACTCCGCTAACAACCTTTGCACCAAAACCACGGAGTTGCCAAAATCAAGGACCTTTAAGATCTGAGCCCCAACATGAGGTATGTAACCTTTAACTCGCCTATATTTTGAGGAATATTGTCACACAATCGACTTTGAAAATGTTCAATTTATGAATGTTTGATGATAGTTTGCATTTATATTTCCCACTAATTCTAGGTTATTCAACGATAATGTACCTTTCAATGATAATGTATTGCGCAACAACTGTGAAGAGGGAAATAAAATGTTGAAAAGGTCAGGTCTTGAGTACACATCTTATCATGACATTATATGAGACAAATATGTAGATAAAAAGATATGCCCATAATGTGGGCATAACATGTATCGAAAATAAAAATAAAAGGTAAGCACATGGTCCTCCTCATAAGATATTGAGGCACATGCCTATAATCCCAAGGATTCAAAGGTTCTTTCATTACAAAGAATTAGCCATGTTGTAAGAGTGGCATGCCTCACATAGAAGTGAGCCATGAGTTATGTGAATCCCAACAGATTCAATAACCATGAATCTTATAGAGGATACATGGCCTGATAAAATCAATGATTAAGTCTGGAGCCTTCGATTAAGCATAGCCATGGATGGATTTAACCCATATTCTCTTGAAAACACCGACTATTTTGTTAGGCCAATATTAATGATTAATAACAATACCCCCCCATGGTTGACCGTGAAGAATGAAAATCTTTTGTTGGATCTTATAGTCCTTGATAGAAGACAAGTGAAGGATATGAATGTATACTCACAACCATTAATCGATCAATTGAAACAATTATGGGAAGGGATACTTGTAGATGATGCATCAAGATCCATTGTAAGGGAGAGGTATTTTACATTATATGGTATATGTGCATACACCATGCATGATTATTCAAGTTTAGGAGTTTTCTTTGGTAAGCATGTTGATTGCTTTTTTAAAATTCGTAGCATTATTTAGCATAATTAATTTGGCATAGGTGCTTTTTTCAACACTAATGTGCTCTACATACAATAACATTGCAAGTCTTGTAACAAGAGGGTATCATGGATGTAACTGTCATGGAACTTTTATAAAGTCCAAGGTGGTTGTCCAACCACCTACGAAATCTGGTGTATGATTGCTTGAGGGTATTCCTCCTTGGAGACCACCCTTATAAAAGATTATCATATGCTAATTTCAATGGTAAACCAAAGAGAACCCGAAGGCTTGAAATAATGATTCTTACTAATTGGCTCAGGGAATATGACATAGATAAGAGGAAGGAAATTGTAGAATTGTTGAATTCAGATGGGGAACCTATGTTTGATGACCTTGAATTTTTCGACACCTCTGTTGAGAAAATGTCCATTGGGATGAAAAAATTGTGTTTTATGAGCTTTCTTGAATGGAAGCATCTTAAGGTTGCCCACTTACTAGATCCCATGCATACATTTAAAAATGTTTCATCTTCTTTATGGAGACACATATCATTGAAAAAAATGACACAGTGGGTGTTATAAGAGATATTACTTCTTCAAATACTAAAAGGAAACATTGACAAAGAAAAAAAGGTAGAGGAGACACTAGTCCCTCTTGGGATTTTAAAGAAGGTGATGTTCCATGAATTTTGAGGAAAGATGATGTTTCTCTACCGAAGGAAGCTATATTGGGTGTGAAGATGAATTCTTCATATAGGTTCTCTCTATGACATCGCTTCATTGTAGAAGAAATTTTTTTGGGGTTGAAATCACATGACCATCTAAACCTTTTAAGTGTATGTATGTCAAACATTTTCCTTTTGAAATGTAGGTTATAATTTACTATGCACTCACAATTTTAGGGCAATTAATTTTTTATGTGTTTATTTTGTGGTGTCATTATCCTTTTCTCATGTGTGGCTGTGTGAACCATGACTTCCCCCAGGACCTATAACATGCCATATCTAAATTATCTGTATTTGTATGTCAAATCATATCAAAGGAGATTCATATGGTTAGTGTTCCATAGTGGTGTCGATAGATAGTTGAGATTGTTTATATGTTTGAGAAGGAATTACCTATGAGTTTCATGGACTTGAAAGTTCATATTCTAATTCACCTAGCTGACAAGGTTGAATTATTCAGGGTGGCCTCATGTCTTTGGATGTCCTTCATAGAGAGATATAAGAAAAAATTGAAGAAGTTTGTTCGACAAAGGGAAAAACTCGAGGCATCTATGGAAGAGGTGTACATAATATATGATTCATTAAATGTTGGTGAATACATCAAACAAATTGATGACACACTGGGTGCAGTGGTTTGGGATGACCAATTAAACGAGGACAAAAATGAAGGGGAGATACTCCAAACGAATGGAAAAAGGAACATTATACAAAGTATAAAGTCACTTATCTTTTTTCAAATTTCTATAGAGTAACTATTTACATTGAACTTCATAATATATGTTTGATATCATACTATTTGTTTTGATTTCAAAAATACATTTGATATTTAGAAATTGATACCATCAATAAATTAATTATGTATGATGTGGATGAAATGAAACCATGGGCCACATTGTATGAAGAGAAGAGAAGGAAATGGGTCACGGTAATAAATAACTCAAATGGTTGAACAATACAAGCAGGACTTATCCTTTTTATTTAAAATAAAATATGCCAATGATTTATCCCAACAACTAGGTGGTTGACCATATTAGAGAGAAACATAGTGCAACTTGTCATTACCCTTATACATTTTTATCTTTATAACGCACATTTGAATTATAACATCTATATGTTTTTATTAATGCTCAAGCTATTAGACATATGACACATACATTTTTCCACATTTTTATAGGTGCTTTTGTTCCCATTTATTTGTGCATATTGACATCATTTGCACTCATGATGTCGGTGATGGACGTGTCATATTGGAATATGGAGTGGAAGTCTATATAGACTAATCTAGTCATGCTAGCCACTATGATCAAAACATAATAGAGGGAAAGTCAGGTTAGGTAAAAAAGATACAAGAGACCATTCAAGTGGACTTCTTATCTTTCCAATGTGTTATTTTTAGGTGCAAGTGGTGGGATACCTTCAATTGGAGTAATGTAAAGGAATATTTGGATAATGGGATAACATGTATCAACTCTAGAAGTCATTGGGATGAAACTAAAGATCCATATGATTTCCTAGAACACTAGAACCAAGAGTTCTTTTAACCGTATGTGTTGGATAAGGATTGGTGGTTCATATTAAGACACAATCTTAGAACAAAGCATCTTTTGAGAACAACAATGTTATAATGCCAAGTGAGGAAGATAATGAAGGTGATGGCAACATAGAGTGATATGTATGCATTTTATTTCAACATGGATATTGTGGATGTGTCATTTTATAATTGTTATATTATATAATTGGCCAATTATGTTTTTAATTTAATTTATGATGTTGGGTATGAACAATTAAGAATCATTAAGAACCATCATGCAGAAAATAAATTAAATTGATTTGGAATATTCTAACAAAACACAATACTGGTCATTGGTATGTTAAATGTGAAAATTATATGGCATCCTTTCACATGTAGTTTATGTTTTTGTTGAATAATTATTTTTCTACTATATTTTGTTTGTTTTATAAAGTGGTTGGTTGCATGAGTAATTCAACAGTGGTAGGCAAGGCAAATATTGTGCAAATGTTTTGTCTTGAAATATAAACCTTATAATATACAAATTGTATAACCCATATAACACCTAACCCCTCAAGTCCTAATGCATAACCACTACAACAATCCCTACATCCCTAACCACTATAATCTAAAACTGATATGAACCCTAACCCCTATGATCACCAGTCCCTAAATTTAAACCCTTTAACCATTAATCAACATTACTAATATAATCCTCAATCCCCTAACTCTTATCTCTCATCACCTCTAACCCCTAACCCACATAACATCAAAACCTTATAACCCCTTACTCATTACCCCTATAACCCCTAATTAAGGTACAATCCTTGTAACCAATATCCCACTAAACCTTATGTCCATTTTTAAAACTAACTCTTAATCCATTTAACACATAACATCCATAGTTCCTATAACCATGAACCTAATCGATATATCTTATAAGTCATGCTATCCTTAGATTATAAGACCTAACCCATTCATGACCTTCTATAATCTCTACCCTCGATAACCCCTAAGTCCTTTTACTACTATAATGAAACCTTAACAACTTTTGTAAATCCAAATCAATCCAAACAACTTTAAGAAATCAATTATAATTTTGAACACATACCCTATTTAGTTTACTAGTATATTTTGTATAAGGATATTTCATGGTATATGAACATGCATAGATTGTGTTTTTATGTGTGGAGAATAATTGTGTATATTTTTGTTAAGATCATGATTGAAATTGATTGGACACACATTTTTCAATTTTGTATATAATATATAATTATTTGTACACGTAATCAAATTTTGGCCGCCATAGATATGTAATCATGGTTTTGGTTTCTCTATAGTTAAATCAATCTATTTGGTTCTCACCAAGTCTATTTATCACTTTAAGGCATTGTACTTTATTATGATAAGAATCGAGAATTTAATCACTCTAAGACATTGTACTTTATTTTGATGAGAATACATTTGCAATTTCTCCGTTTTATTAAACTTTTATGTGTTTTATTAAAAGGGCTCAAGATTATACAAACTAGAAAATAATGCGCATTATAATGAGGATTTCACATATAAAATGTTTTGTTGTTAATATTCTAAGTAAATTAAACCAAAATCACTTTCTGTAATATAGTTTAAGAGTGTATAAATGTACTATTTATATACTTTGACAGTTCGTAGCATATATATTGTGTTTTTAAAGTATTACACAATCCAAAATGTTCATACTATACTTTAAACTATTGTACTTTATATCATTGAAAGTATATAAATTAAATGCATGAATTTATGTGAGGCCCATGTTATTATGTTCTCGACAGGGAATATATATGAATTGGTTAGGTGGATTAATTGGGAATACATATTTAAATTTTTTATTTTCAAATGTTTTTACTATAGTTTGATTAATTATTAATTTTTGAATTATTTAAATATTGATTTAACTTAGTTTTTATTGGTCTTTTGAAGGTGACGTTTGCTTGGGACTCTGTGCCCCAAGACCCGACTGCGTGATAGCGTAAGCAGTGGCATTGGAAAATGCTTCATTTGAGTTAATGGTATTCACACCAGCATTTACTTCTGTCAGTGACAGTTGGTGTGGCAGCTCCCATTGGCTTAGCCCAGCCATGCTATGAATGCAATGACGTAGAGGTCATTTAATAAAATTTAAAGATACAGATCCATATATGTTTCTCTTAAATGCCTACTGCAGCAACCGTTCCTCGCAATTTACAAAATTTGCAGTAAATCCTGGGTAGAAGCACGAGGGGATTAAAGGAAGAGTTAGAGACTGGAGGCCCGTGATAAATATTGGACACAAATAGTAGCACTCAGTCCTATAAAATGTGCTTGCTCCATTGAAGCTAGTTCCGGCATCCCTGCCCCACCCCGACTCCACAGAGCTGGATCCCTACCCAAACCACGCCTATAGCTACCCAGATGGAATTGCAAAGTGGAGGATCCAAGATTGGAGACGCATCATGGACATATGGTTTATGATCTCTCTTCCTATACTGCACTAATAATGAATGGAAGCAAAACATATGCAACTCCTGAATATAATTCAAACATGGAAAATGAAAGGAGAACATTAGGATTATAGTTATATCATTTATAGAATTGGGGTGGAGGTATTGACATAAAATATCAAAACAATGAGAACCAAGCACTCATATGTAATATTCCAAGTGGAGTTCCAAGTGCAAATATTCCAATGTCAAGCTTTATGTATTAAAGATTCTTTATGTTTTTGGTGCATAAACTATGAATGCAAATTTCAAGCACTAGAAGCACGTTCAGTTTAGTGCTAGATATCGCTCAAGAAAATTATTATAATGAGTGAATGCTTTGTGTTTAAGTCACGCCACTTTATTTGTAGGGCTTTATAGTCTCCAATGATCTCCCAATTAGGGAAGCTTACCATTGTAATTCTAATGGCACCCTTCCACCATTATCTCCAACTAATCCAAATCCCTACAAATACACAGAGAAAACCAGTTAGCAATTTTCAATTTATCCTTAGACTTCTGGATTTGTAATTTCTTAATGGTATCAATGAAGTTTCAAAATACGAATATCTGCGCTTCGAATACGAAAGATGGAGGTCATCGGCAAGCCTCGAAGAACCATGCGAAAAATATTTATGGGTTCTTTGATTTGCTAGTACTGGTCACCTGATGAGCATCCATTACACATTATTACACATTATGGATTCTATTATTGTAAATTTTGACTGTTTCTTAAATTCTCCATGTTATTATATATTCTCTTTAATGTAAACTGCACAGTTTGACATCGGTATAGAAAATCCAAAGCCCTTTGAACATTGAGCTTTCATTCATTCATTAGTGCACTTATCTTTTATACTTTCATCACAATATTTTATATAAAACAAAGCTGTAACTAGGGTCTACAAACGACCAAAACCACTGTGCCAAGACTTTGCTGATTCTATTGCAACACCACCCACAACACACTTCAAGTCACGTGCATATCAACTGCCAGGCAGCCATTGAAAAGCAATGGCGGGCCATTTTATAAGCAGCTCTCCTGTTTGTCGCACACAATCTTCATTTTCTTTTCCTGTTCCACTGGCTTCGTTGTTTGGTTGCTTGCTTTTCACCTACAGACTTAGAAGATGACGAATACTAGTTGCTTGCTTGCTTACTGGCATGATGTTACTGGAATACCAGTGAGTGAAGAAATTAGTCACTTCGTTTACTGGCACGATGTAAGCAGGCGGCTTTGACAGGTGTCCAGTTTGGCCTTGCATCGTCCAGGGAAATTGTAAGTGGATGCACAAAATAGAGAAGAATAATGGGAAATCGGTTCTTGTTTACTGCAATTCTGAGGCAAATAGTATATTTTAACTCAGTTAAAACTCATTTTCATGCCAATTCAGTTAGAAACCATCTTTCAAGTCTGAATGTGTATGTTAAACAAAATACAACACTTTTTTTTTTTTTTTGGTTGGGTGTACACTTTTAACTAGTTATCAGCCTTCACGACTCTCTCATCCTTGGTAATGAGCTTATAATTTTCTTGAATGAGCAGTGAAGAATCTTGACAAAACTTGAGCTGGGGTTTGGCTGGGGCAGGGTCGCAGGTGGGATGAGGAGGGTTTAATAAACTTGTTTGAGCAATTACGAACTAAATTTTTTTCCTAGTAAAGGTACTATCCAAAGGATAAATAATTGACATTGTACAGGAAAAGGCTCTTAATTTGTTGAAAGACAAAAACAAAGCATGATCCAAGGTCATTTCCCCAAGTAGCATGATGCAGAGAATTGCTAATTCCACAGTAACTCTGAAAATCACCGTTCTTGTAACTTCTCCTGAAGTTAATTCCTAGAAATTAAAATTTCTTAACGTCATCTTCATCTTCATCTTCTAGGTTGTTGCAAAAGGACCAGCCTTGATTGTTGCATCAACAGTGTGTTGATTGTTGCATCATCGATGTGAAGGATGGTGACGCCATTGTCACATATAGTTTAGACTACAATATTTTTTTTTCTTTCTATTTTCTATTATGTTCTAATTTTACAATAAGATGCTTATGGTTATTAATTAAGAAAGGTTAAAAGATAGGGAAGGTTTACTTAATTGAAAGCCATTCTTTAAAATATAAAGTCCCAGATAGTTATGTGACAGATAGTTTAGATTACAATAAGTTTTTTTTCTTTCTTCATAAAAGTAGTGAATTCCAATACACCTTTTTTTCCCATAAAAGCAGTGAATTCCACAATATGCGTTTTCTTCTTCTTCATAGAAGCAGTGAATTCCAATACATTTTTTTTCATAAAAGCAGTGAATTCTAATAGTTGGTATTAAGTTATAATTTGGTTTGTGAATTCCAATAGATTATTGTGTAATTTAAAGATTATTATGTGACTTAAAATTGTAATTGCAATTGAATTTCTGGTTTTTGAATTCCTGGACCTTGGAGAAGTAGAGAACCAGGTTGAGGTTGGTAGCATGCAATTGGCTTTACCATTATTATTAAGAGATAAGCTTCAATGGGTAAATGATATAGTGGTGTATGATCCAGTGCTAACGCCGCTAGAGCAAAAAGATATACATGCCCTCAACTGCACTTGTCCCTCTACCGGTGAAGAAAAAGGGCGAAAGGTGGACAGACCCATGCTGTTTTTCATACCTCACTACAACCCTATTGTCACATAAAATATATTGAAGGAAAATTGGAGTCGTAGAGAGTTGAAAAATATTGTTACAATAGCCAACAAACTGAAGATGTACGATGACGAGTTTCTTATTTCATTTCATTATATCGATGCCCTTTGTCTTAGTGATCCGCATGCACTCCTATAAATTTCGCTGCCAAAAACTTATATTAGAGAACAAAGGGTGAACTAATGCTTGAAGATGATATCTATTGCGGTGCATTTTGTAACTTAAGTTGGCAATTTGTTGATGATGATCGATTTGTAACTGTCTTGAATGTGAAAGAGAAGGTAAAGAACCCTCATATATACTACTTAATGAAACAACGATGTAAGTGATAAGTTTTACCACTATAAATCTTCATTCATTCATTACTCGAGGCAGGTTATATTACTAAACCCTCCACCATATTTAATGGAGTACGTAATGAATTTTGTAGGAAAGGACTTGACATGTGACTAAGCCTCTTACGTTTGTGGATTCATGGTTATCTCGAGTTAAGTAATAAAATGTGCATTTCGAGAGCATTTAATTTTTAGTACTAGTTCAATAATTAACCAAATAAATCATGTCCTTTTAAAGTTCAATAATTAACCAAGTAAACCATCGCCTTTTAAAGTTCAACAATAGCATTTTTAATCTCCTTGCCAGCTTAGATTTACCAAGGTCAAAGTTTGCAGGTTTCAGTTGCATCTGCGTATGGTTTTGTACAGCTTGAATGCTTATGGTTTTGTATAGCTTGAATGTTGAGAAATTTTTGAGTTGTTCACTAAATAATGAATATTATAGTCTTCCCAGCATTATCTTTATATATATATATATATATATATATATATATATACTAATGCTTTGTTACCTAAATAATGAATATCTTCTATATAGGAGCGAGGTACTGACCTTGGAACAAGCACTCAAAGTGGTTATTTAACTTAATATATGTTTATATCTACGCCTTTACCTTTTATAAACCACCTAAATACTGAAGTATCCTGCAATATATAATGGGTTTTATCACTTGAAACCAAAAATCCCAATGATAGTGGCAAACCATTAGCACTGCCAGTATAGAGAGCATTCCAAGTACTCCCATGCTAGAGGATAAATTAAGAATATCATCCCAGTTGTTGAAATTCACATTCAATGAGCTGAAGTCTGCCACCAGGAACTATAGGCCAGAGAGTGTTCTTGGTGGAGGTGGGTTCGACTATGTTTTCAAACGCTGGATAGAAGAGAATGGTACTGTTGTGGTCAATCCTGGCACTGACGTCACTATTGCTGTCAAGAAACTTCAGGTTCGTTTGATATGCATGCTGTTGTTTTTTTGTTCTCCTTCTTGATATTTGCAATATAGGGTTGTTTTCCCTAAGCTTGTTTTCAGGTTCCTATTTCTTTGCATCGAAATTGGGTGATGGGATTTCATGTTGGCAAAGGATTTGGATTCCTAAGAAGCTTTAAGATTGTGCTATTTTGAGGACCAACTTTGTGCGCTAGTCCAACACTGTTGATTTTTGGATTTTTAGTAGGATTGTCTCTGAGATTTTTTTGTATCATGATGACCTAAATGTTGTGGGTAATTTTTGTGCCTATGTCTAGAAGCCTTAGACAAATTAGGTATATGATTTAGAGGATTGGTAGGTTAAGTTGTTAACATGTTTAATGGGATAGGTGGTTAATGTATTAGTGGTTAGGGGGTTATTGGGTAAAGGGTTATAAGAGCCAATGGGTTAGTAGGTCAACAAGTTAGAAATAGGTATGTGCTTTAGGGTATTATTGGTTTAGGTGGTAATAGGTTAGTGTAGTTAGTGGATTAGAAATAGGTATTTGATTTAGGCGGTTAATGGGTTAGTGGCACTACGACATTTTAGGTGATCCGCCATCCACACAATGCACATGCCATATCTACCTTGATAACGATTGAAATGGTTTCTTTTGCAACCAATGGTGTCAATGTGGTAGGATGGGACAAAGTTAATATAAAGACCCTTCAAAATGTCCAAATTTCAACATCCCTATAGGCATCCATGGAATTTCATTACTAATGTGTAATAAAATGTATTTATTAGCAAAAACATGAAACATGTTTTGACAACAATGTTAACAACAATAATTATAATAAGTAAATGTTAGATATAAACAACAACATGCTCTCCCATTGGGGTCAGAAAATAATTGTTGGCATGTGCCAAACCTATTTACATTGTTAAAGTTTAAATAAAACCTAAAAAAAATTATATATATAAAACAAACCGTTTTTATTTATTTGTTGTTGATCATGGAAGGATTTGATACAGATATAGATGCTAATCTTTATGAAGAGCTATAACATGCCTATGGTGGTCCTCTTGTCAATGTTTCTTGGAGGGTTTATAAGGATGATTTTCTTTTAAAATTCTTTTTTCTTATGATATTCAACCATAAGAGCTAAATATTCGAGTTTGTAGAGATTAATCAAATCAATAGATGGAGAAAGACATGACACAAACCTAAAATGTAAAATAGATGGAGAAAGACACGACTCAAACCTGAAATGTACAGGAGCATAGCTACGGAAGAATACATGTGTATTTTCTGTATTTACTTCTTGACGAATACATTCCATCACAATCTTCATAGATCTCTCAAATGCAGTCAGAACATCCACTCCCATGTTTACTGTTTCTCCTTTCTCTTCGTCGGTTCAAATGGAAAAGTTGAGGTGCAAATTCTGACAAGTAACGAAACTTTTCAGATTTAATAAAATGCAGAAAGCATGGAATGAATTGTGATGTTTGATATTAGACTTTCTTATTTTCCAATCTAGTTTTTTGGAAAAATAAGAAGAAATGGCCCCAAAAACAATTTATGGTGCTTCCTGTCAAACAAGTGATCACCATTAGATGATTTCACTTATTTGTGGATCTGAACCTATGACCAACATAAAATCTGTTCCATGACTAAGGTCTTCAAGAGTATAACAAAAAATCCAGATTCAGCCATTGCATTGCTGTCAAACTGCAAAGTAAAATCTTACCCTCTCAAGGTCTTCTCAAAGTTCCACCAATGATCTATGTTGAAGACTAAAATATCTGCATCCTTCCAATACCGAGATGTCCAATCAACCAAATCCATTTTCAGTGTAATTCTAACTTCAGGAGGAGATCCTTTCGGAGGGAGGCCTTGTAAAACCAAAAAAGGTGTCATTTAATATTCCACAGTGCAATTGAACTCCTTGAATATGAAGGACAAAAATACCCTGTGCTTTGAATTGGGGCTTCCATTCACCTCATATATTTGGATTTTGTCTGGAACCGCCTCTGCTAGCATGCAAATGAGTGATTCCCATTGGTTTCTTCCGAGTGAATAAAAAAAAAATACTACTCGACAGTTTTGTATCCTATTTAGCATGTTGCTTGCATTGAATCTAATATAACATAAACAATAAATAGGTTCAGACACATAATATATATCTACCCACAAAGGCTACCGGACTGTTTAAGTTTCTCTTTAACATTCTAATGGTGTTCAATATGAAACTATGTGAAAATTTTGACATCAAATAGAATAAACAAACAATATAAGACTTCCATTCAAATTACACAACAAAGTCAGTATAAGAATATGCCACTGGTCTCATTCTGAACTTTCTGATCATTCTTGAATTGAATATCAATTTTGATTTTGAATTGTAAAAGCTCGGGGCTCAAATGTACCTACATTCTTATAACACATCCAATCCATGTTCTTCTTCCATTGTTTGTCTGTGCATTGGATTTTTCATTTATAGATGCAGGAAAAATTGTAGTATACAATAATTTTCAATGAGATTTTAGTATAGAGTATTCATTATATAGTATTTTTCAATGAAATTTGAGTATACAATATTTAGTGTACATTATGTTTTAAATAGCTTCGTAAGTATAAGATAGAAACAACTATGTTTCTTTTCGTGTGGATATTAAGTAGCTAATACATTAATACATTTTTTGTATGTATTAGTAGTAAGCTCTATACTCATATTATTTATTTGATGCTTCCTCTTATTCCCAATACTTTATGGTGTTCATGTTCTCTTTATTGAACTAGTGTGTTTACCGTATTTCTTACTTGTGCTTATCTATGATGTCATAGATAAAGATAATTAGTACTTATTCTTGTTACGATGTTCATGTTCTCCTTTTTGAACTAATGTATATCGTATTTCTTACTTTGTGCTTATTTATGATGTTGTAGGTAAAAATAGTTAATATTAATCCATGTAATCAATAATCCTCATTAACCTAATAGAGTTATTGTATAAGCTTCGTCCTATAGAATTATGGTATTACCTCACACCAGTTGATGAATCAAGTCATATGTAAGCTCCTTATTCAACCATAGGTTTCAAATGTCAATGACCAAACAACGTAGATGATTCACATACTATATGGTATTACCTCATACCAGTTGATGAATCAAGTCATATGAAGCTCTTTATTCAACCATAGGTTTCAAAAGTCAATGACCAAACAACGTAGATGATTCACATACTATGATTCAATGCTAAAGGCATGTTAGTAAGCATGATTTGGTAGAATACTGGTACACAATGGTACATAAACATGTAGACAACAAAGAATAGAGGATCAAACCTATGTCGCTTTCAATTCCAAAATATGGCATTAAAGATGGGTAAATGAAAGCATTGAGATATACATATGAAATTTGCATCCTTCAAATTGATTTTTACTAGGGCCTTGTTGATGTATATATAATTTTATGTTGTTACCAAATACTCAACTTGTGGTTGTCTTTCATTATGTTAATTGATTTTAGGTGTTTGATGTTGGGTAAGAATTGCTTGGGTTTTTGTTTTCTACTTTCCCATATATCAATATATAGAGACTTTATAAAATAATGATTATTATAAAAATAGTTGCCCCATAAAGTAACCTTCACTACAACAAATTGATGCCTATTTTACCTTAAAAAGTTGGAGAAGAATTACACCCTAACATAGATTATAAAATAATCCAATATGACAAATCTTGTTTTTTAGTATTTTAGAGTTGTTATTGCAAATGTGTTGTCGTTTTAATTCGTTTTTATGTATTTATTTATAAAATTTAGATAATTATGCTACTTCATTTCAATCAAGTACATAATACTATTACTTCTTTTAAATCCGATCCCTCCTACTATATAATGGAGTTGTTTGCAATTACAAACAACCAACCATTGCTACTGCAATGTTTTGGACATTGCCACCTTGTGGCTCTTTTCAATGGCATTCTTGTCCCTCATAATTCCAAGGGCTTGTTTTAAGATAGGATTTGAATTATGGATTTATAACTATATAATTGAGGTTTTTTTGTTGTGATTTTTCACAATTTGCAGACTTAAAATATCACGAAGCTCTATAACTACTGCAAAATTGCCAGTTTACTTTCGAGTTAACTTGCAACAACAGGTGACAATTTCGGGAACATTGCCACCACGTGGCTATTGTTATTTCAATAAAATGGTATGATCTCATGTTAGTATTTTTAAATTGAGCATTGTACCAAAAATGCATTTATATGGCTTTCGATGAAAGTGTTTAAAATTATATCGAAAATAATATGGTTATTTAAAAATAGATGAAGTGAAGTTTATAAAGTTAAGTTTATAGTTACATTTAAAATAGATTAGATATCCAAAAATACATTTAATTAAGTATATAATTAAAAGCAATATGTTTTGATTGAAGTCACATAGATTAAGTTAAGTTTAAAGTTACATAAAATTAAGTTTATAAGATCATTATCATTTCAGTCAAGTCAAACATAATTAAAGTTAAGTTTAAAGCCATGTATCTTTTATAAACATAGAGGAAAGTAAAGTTCATTATCAATCTGAAATACATGTTTTTAATATATTGTAATTAAAAATTACCATAATTTTAATTAATACATTGTTAATATGTTAAATTGGTTATACATTATATAATGATACTAAATGATTACCGAATTAAATGATTTTAACTAGAACTAAACATTATATTGTATCTGTAATTTAGATGATTGACACACAATACATGTTTTAAATCAAACAACATCAACATGACATAAAAAGTCATATAAACATTACAATAAAACTGACAATTAACACCTTGTTGACGCGCATATGTGACTATGCACGTAACGGGGAAGACTACCCAGACCGGGATCCTTAGAGCAGGTTCCAAGCTGTTTGGGATCGTTGTTTCCGACAGGTTTAAAGGCTCTGTTAGCCTGAAAGTCTAAAACTAAAACAAAGCTATCGTTCTAGTTAATTAAATCTACCAAATTCCTACGAATGTACAAATCAAACTAGTTAACGAATGTGCAAATTAAACTAGTTAATCTATAATTAAATTAATCTATGAACTAAATCTATTCAATTAACCTAAATTATAATATAATGATCAAAAGTTAATTGAATATTAACATGTTAAAAGAATTTCAAAATTGTATTATTAACAAATATACATTAATTACAAAAATCAAAGACTAACCTAACAGCAGTATAAATATTCAATTCTGATTTAATGAATTGTTAATAACATAATGAACAGAAAAGAAAATGTGTTATTTTGCTGTAAGTTTGATCCTGATTAGGAGCAATTCAAGTATTTAAACTGAAATCGAATTCTACTAACGAAACTACTGCATGAATACCCTTGATAATATTTAAAAAAAATTTAAACATTAACAAAACCATACAGTAATCATTACATGTTATATAAGCAACAATATAAATCATCAACTACATAACATGATATATCAGCAAAATAGAAACATTTAAAAGTCGATAATGATAAATAATATTTGCACAATTCTTTAAAGAAATTATAACAAATATTAATAATATAGAAACAGGTGACAAAACCGAGAGATATCACAAATCATATGCAAAGTATAAAAACTGTATACATATATTAAATATCACCAGTTTAAAGATTGTATCTGCCGACAGGAAGCTGTCTCCAGTTACAAAAGATCAAACCGCAGTCTTGTTATCTCTGTTCTCCCAAGCTATCGACCTCCACTAGCAGCGTCTCATCAGATATGGAAGATAAATCTCTCCTGGCACTGTTGAGCACTCCCAATACTTTCAGCAATCAGGCATTGAGATCCTCTTAAAGAAATAATTCTTCAAACAGAGCTCATCCCTGGCAGCAGTGTTTCTAGAACTTTCAAAAGAGAAATATTTAAAGCTGTAGCAGCTCCCACCCCCCTGCAATCAAATTCTTCTCTGCTTAAATAAACCACGATCAGAAGAAATGAAACCAAATTAAGCTTTGCACAGGCGAATTTCTGGAAAGACCAATTTCTTTGCCGGTCGCAACTACAAAAATTGTGCTCAAAGGATCCCCGAAATCGCCTAGAATCCATCATTTTTTGGAAAAATCCACCTGAGAAAAGCTAAATGGGTTCAATTTGAAGAAAACCCATGTGGAGGATTTTTTATATCTGCCTCCATTTTCTCACAATGTGGCTCAAAAAATCGTCTGTCAGTTAAAAACGTGATTTTGTAACTGGCAACAATCCCGACAGTTTCTCTGTTTCTAACTGAGAACGAAATTCATAGCACGCCTTTTCTTCATCTAATGATTCCAAAATCATAACAATCTCCCCAGTATCTGCACATGGAAAAACGAAAACCTATTAAAAGAAAGAAGTGTAAACATAATTTCATCATGATAAAATAAACAACTTAACCAATGATCTTTCCAGCTCTTTTGGCGTTTTCAAAATTTGTGATTTGTTTCAATATATGCAATTAAAACATTTCAGAATCTTCTGGATATTTGCTTTATTGTTAGTGGCAATATAATAATCCATAGATTCAGCTGTCATCTCTCAAATCTTTACAATATCAGAGAACAGATAGCTGGTTTAATATGAGGATCCCTTTGTGGATAAAACAAAATTCACAAATCTTTCCATTGAAATGATAGCCCCTTCAATCTTCATTGATAACCACGTGCCGTTATTCAAATAACCAGTGGATAAATCAGACAATAATCTTCAATAAAAAGGAAAAGTATGCTCATTTCTAAACCTTTAGAATGTTCACGTTGATTCCTGGTATTTTTGCAAAAAAGATAAAAAAAATAAAAATAAAAATAAAGTGTCAATTATACCTAATATTCTAAGTAAACATTAAAAAAAATCAAAGAACTTTATTTATACATTATATTCATACAA
>LPNX011186284.1:322778-453335 GCA_001517045.1 Pseudotsuga menziesii
GTCAGTTATTTAGTTTTACCATATGAAATTCAAACATTTCATCAAAAATAAAATACAATTTTATTTGATGAAATAATGTTTTTTAAAGGCTGTTGGGTAGGGGCACAACAGATGGTGACTGACTGGGCGAAACAGTTATCTCTGCGAAAACATGAAATCTGACTTGTATATGTAGCAAGATAAGAAAAATTTTCTTTAACTCAGATTAGCATTTTCTGGAATATAAAAGAACTGTGCCTTGTGATAAGACTAGATTTCAAACTAATACCAAATTTGATTCTTTGATCATTATCCAGAGATTACCTTCACAAATGATACGAATTTTAAGTTTTTTCAGAAAACATAAGACTCCAAAAGAAATTAGTCCTGGGAAATACAACGCAATTTTGATATTTGCCCAGTTTTTTTTTAAGATATGATCCCAATACTACAGTCATGAACCTCCTACCAGCAGGCATCCATAGCCTCGAAAGGGTTGACTTTTAACCATACATCCTACCGTTCTAGTCCCAAGATATGATAAAACATGAATATTTAGAACTTCTCAATTTATTAATGGGTAAGCTGCATTGGAACCTCTTCACGAGTGTGGGATGACCTTGGATTCTTATAGATTTTTGTATATATAACAATTTATGATTTAGAATCCAAATATGCCATAGACGGAGCCCTCCTACCCGCAGGCGTCCATAGCCTCGAAAGGGTACGTCTTTTAACCCATTCTACCCAACGGCTTATATTCCAAACTAATAAGTTTAAAGAAGGCTTCATACTCAACATTTAAGTGCTCATCCACAAGAGATTTGCATATTTATAATGGGGGAACGTAATAGGAAACTCTTTATGGGTAAGATAGCGTAAAGGATCTATAGATAACTGATTTTATGATTAAATTGCAACTGCTTTCCCGGAACTGATTTCTAAATAAGTAATAGAATTCCTAGTAATAATGACTTCGATATCCATTCAATCCAATAATTTGAGGATAATGATAAAAGAAACGAAATAAAGTGAAAGTTCTCGTCTAGTAGTTTTGTTTGCAACAGTTCAATTTTTTTTCTTTTATTTATGAGATAAGAACAGATTTCTAAAAGTCTAGCTTTCTTTATGTTTTATATAATCAGATTCCAATTTTATGACATAAAAACATTCCCAGATCTGAATCATTTCTCCTGGTTTTGAAGAACCACACAAAACAAAAGAAAAATAAAATAAAAAGAAAACAACCAGTAATTATAAATGTGCAATATATACATGAGTGAGTTTTATTTGAGCAAATTACAAAAACGAAGGATTTCAAAGTCTACGAGAAAACTCTTATTAAAGAAAATGAAAATTTAAAATAAATTCCACACACATAACACATGAGTTAAATCAAGATCTCATCAAATATAAAATAGGTCTAACAACATATGACTAATTACCAGCAAAAGAAAATAAGAGATTAAAATAGATTAACAAGTTTACAATTTTTTTTATCCCTATTTTGCTTTTAAATCTTTCAATTTAGTCGAAGTTGTTTTTTAATAAGTGATGAGACATTAATCTAATGTGTTTTATTCAGAAATCAAAGTAACAAAATAAATCCTAATGAGTATGCAGCTATAAAAAGATGAAAGGTTCTTTTCTTTTAATGAGATGATTTAAGAAAACGAGAGAAAGTAAAGAACTACTTCCCTAATAATGATGTCGTCATCTCATTCTAAAAATGATGTCGTCGCAACTCCATCTATCTGCATTTATTGAAATGTAAACAAACATAAATCATCTTAAATTATAAACCTAACCTAAACTAATAAAATAAAATATATACAAGCTAAGTAAACAAAAATTTCCAATGAAGCCATCGTAATAACTCCAATCTTGCAAAATCAGACAAAATGAAAATCAACAATAAGAATTGAAGTATTTTGAAAACAAAAATAAATAAATCTGACTTACCATTTTGACTTTCAAAAAACAAAGTAAATGCCAACTTACCATTCTCCGGAAACTTCGCAAGAAAAGATCTCTCGAGCCAATCTGCAATCCTATCATAATATGTGTGATTAATAACATAGGATTGTTCAAAAGAATATGGTAATGAGAGAGATATATCATGATAGTCATGTGCTAAAGTTTTGTGCATAGAAACATGTGAAAGAAACTCAAAGTTCAACAATCCTTCCTGTAGGTTTTCCTCCCTATGAACATCATCTTGCAGACAAACACGTCGTTCAAAAAGATCATCAAATTCAGATTCAATTTTCTTAAATTCAAGTTCAAGAGTGTTCTCCGTATTATGGTTGATGTCTTGATCAATTTGATAGGGATTAAATTCCTCATAATCACTAACTTGAGATGAACTAATGGAATCCAACAAGGTAGGAGGAAAATCATCATTAATTGTTGTGAGATGTAAATTATTAATATGATGATGATCAACATTGACTTTACCTGTTCCATATTGATTTTCAAACTCAAGTGACCGATCATGATAAGATTGTTGATCTAAGAATTTCGATGAATCATAAGAGACTTCTTCAAGTCTGCTTGTTTGAATATTCCCTAATTCCCATGCATATAATTGAGAAAATGTTTCATGGGAAGAAAGATTAATTTCTTCATTTTCTAAATGCAAATCATGATTGTATTGTACCGCATAAGATTGTGACAATGTGAAATCAAAAGCATAATAATATGAACTATGCATTGCCTTTTGATTAAAAATATCAGGGTACAAAGAAAAATATGTTGAAGCATTAAGAGAATGAAATTCTTTTCGTGGATAAGAAAGATCATCACAGGATATTTGCGTTTGCAAAATTTGCGATTTGTTTCAATATATGCAATTAAAACATTTCAGAATCTTCTGGATATTTGCTTTATTGTTAGTGGCAATATAATAATCCATAGATTCGGCTGTCATCTCTCAAATCTCTACAATATCAGAGAACATATAGCTGGTTTAATATGATGATCCCTTTGTGGATAAAACAAAATTCACAAATCTTTCCATTGAAATGATAGCCCCTTCAATCTTCATTGATAACCACGTGCCGTTATTCAAATAACCAGTGGATAAATCAGACAATAATCTTCAATAAAAAGGAAAAGTATGCTCATTTCTAAACCTTTAGAATGTTCACGTTGATTCCTGGTATTTTTGCAAAAATGATAAAAAAAATAAAAATAAAAATAAAGTGTCAATTATACCTAATATTCTAAGTAAACATTAAAAAAAATCAAAGAACTTTATTTATACATTATATTCATACAAAATAATTAAAAGGTTTATTTATCTTGTATAAATAATATAAAATAAATAAAGTCTATTAATTACAATGATACCTATTTTGATCTTTATTTATTCAACACTTTTAATAATGTAGCAAAGATAATAGGATAGGTTTAGTAAAACTCTTAACTTGAATGCATGGTCGTATCGTCCAATATCCATCGTTTCATGAATCAAAATTACCAAGTTGAATAATTGAATCAAAATTACCCATTTATAAGGTGCCAACAATACAATAATCAGCCTTCCAATTTCAAAACCTTATCAATATTTATGATAACAAAATCACATAATCGAATGATAAATATTTGGATAAGAAATCACTACTAGGTTATGAAAAATTATTAACACTTATCCACTCAAAATAATAATTTCAAAATAGTGATTTTGTCAACTAAACCATAGTTCACAAAGGTTTCTTTAAAAACATTGAATTTCATGTTTCAGTAACTTCTGGAATGTCACCATTTCAGTAGCTGTCAGTTCTTTAGTTTTACCATATGAAATTCAAACATTTCATCAAAAACAAAATACAATTTTATTTGATGAAATAATGTTTTTTAAAGGCTGTTGGGTAGGGGCACAACACACCTAATTTAGAGTCCTTCTTTAGTGTTATTTTTTTCCCAACCTGATGCTAAACTTGGCTCAAAAATTCATTTTTCATATGCTTAGAGATTAGCACCAAGTTTAACACCCTCTTTAATGCCATAAATAGTGTCCACTTTAGTGCCACATTTTGTTCCCACTTTAGCTCCACGTTTAGCACTAAGAATAGTGCTAGGAGACAAGTGTGGTGTCATGGGTAGCGCCAATAATTGTGCCTAGATTAAGTCAGTTGCTACGCTTTGAATGCATAATGTAGCTCCAAGGTAGCACCTGGTTTAGCATCCATGTTTCTTTCTATAGTAGTGCCACATTAGCATCCATGTTTCTTTCTACAGTAGTGGCACATTAGCATCCATGTTTGCTTCCACATTAGCACCAAGTGTTGCTTCCCCTTTAGAGCCAAGTTTTATGTCCACTTTAATGCCCACTTTGGTATCCATATTGGTGTCCAAATTATTTCCTTGTTTGGCTTCCACTTTAGCGCTAGGTGCAACATCCACTTTAACGCTATGTTTTGCATCCATGTTTGCTACCACATTAGCTCCAGGTTTTGCTTCCATGTTAGCACCAATTTTGGAAACCTCATTAGCACCTAGTTTGGCATCCATGCTTGCTTCCACAATATCACCACATTCAAGCTCTCATTTAGCACTGATTGTTGCTTCCCATTTAGCACCTACATTTTATTCCTATTTTTCTTCCACATCAATGCCACCTTTAAGTTCCCATTTAGAGCCTAGTTTTTCTTCCTTTTTGACATTTAGTTTTGCATCTACAATAGCACAAAATTTGGCTTCCCATGTAGCACCAAGTTTTGTGTCCAATGTTGCATTTGTATTTATGCCAGTTTTAGCTTCCATTTTAGATCCCGGTTGTACTTCCTCTTTTGATTCTTCATTAGCACCACATTTGGATTACTATTAACAGACACATTTGCATCCAATTTTGTGACAATATTTGCTTCCACATTAGTGCAACATTTTGCTTCCTCTTTACAGTGTCAAATAGTTTTGCTTCCTTGTTATGATCCCCTTTATTATAATTATTTTATTAATTTCAATAGTTATCATATTTCATTTATTTTATAGTTTTCAAATTACACAATGAAATATACAAAAGTAGATATCACAGTTGAAATTTATAGCATTATTAACATTGATGGATTTTTTAAGGCAAATGGACAACATTCATCCAAAGCAGTAATATAATCATACTTGTTAATTCTACAAAAAAAGTCACCATCAACTTCCAATAAATATAAATTAACAACATAATACTAATAACATCATCATTATCATTCATAAAAAGAAGCAAAAGTGAAATTCATGATCATATCAATAACTTGTCACGAAGATCAGTATAATAAAGTAAAAGAACAAGCCACACATACACACACACACACACACACATATAATGATGATGATGATGAAAATACCCATATCACAAGAAATAAGCTTTATGATATCCATATATAGAAAATTCAAAATGATAAAGGGTGATCAAGTTTATACATCGACAACAATCCATGATATAAGCCAATACGATCTAGAATGTAATATGAATTTGGATCATCAAAAAAGTTACAATACATGTCCAATATCATGGAGAAAGCAATAAACATGGACATGCTCATAAGAGGCATCACTCAATACCACCACCAACATCATAGTCATCATCATGATCATCATCCTCATCATCTACATAAGATCCATCATAACATCATCAACTCCTTTCTCTTGTCCATTATCAACATAGTATCAACTCCTTTCTCTTGTCCATTATCAACATAGTATGGATCTTCATCCATGTGATGATATTCAATAGTGTTATGAAAAAAAGACATGATCAATATTAAATTCAAGTACTAATTTCATGCCATAATGCATATTTGTGTTATATTGGTAATAATGTTATAATCCATGCATTATCATTGGTTTTCCAACCATGAATATAGATATCATATTAGCATAATATATTAATCACATATATCACATGTATTCACATGCATGTGCACGTGCGCGCGCACACACACACACATTATAAATGTCCAAGTCATAATAAAACAAGACATCATGCGAACCAAAAATAGATATCCCCATCATATACAAAGCCAAGAAAAATTATAGATCACATATACTCCAGTCTTTTAACATAGATTTGGCTTGAAGTTGTTATGTAAACACAATATACTTCTTCTATATAGATCAATAAGGTTACAACCTTATAAGCATCATGTTAAACAACATAAAAATTTCATTAGTTGGCCCAATGGAAAGTTAATAATTCAGAGTTCAGACTTAAGCATCATCACACAATACCACATATTGTGTAATAGCACATTGAGTCATTAAGAATGCAATATTTTATATGCATGCTGCACCTTTACAACAAGTACTTCTAGCTTCCTTTAAATACAATGATTTAACATGTGTATAATAATGCCATGTTATACCACACCAATTTTGATTAGCACTTGTATTATTTCAACCTAATCAAACCTAATCAAACTCACCTTTTATATATATATATATATCGTTTCATTCAATCTATATATTTAGGAGCACATTAGCCATGGTTTTCATGTTTGAATCAAGTTCGTGAGTGTTATCTCAGTTAAACATAAATGTTATATATTGTGCTTACCACTATTTCCTAATAAAAAATGACTACATGATCATTATCTCAAGATATAGTTTTGAACATATTAATTATATCATTCGTCTAACAATCACAGAGCTTAAAAAGCTTAAAAGACTATTAATAAATCACATATGCAACATTAATTGTCCATATGATTATACAAGTAATGACCCAATGAAAATGAATGTTCAATGAACAATGAATTGTTCAATACAATTAATAACCACAATTATTCAATTCTTCATCATCATATTCAAGAAGTCAAAATCATTTTACATAGCTAAGTTCAAGTCATGGGTTGATTACTATCATTACATTTAAAATTTCATGCAAAAGAAGAATTATATTTAGTCCTTAAGCAACATGCAATGCAATTTTTGCATGATGGGGTAAATTTTTGAAAATTGTGCCAATGGATCATGTGGACATCATGGCCATATCAACATTTCCCAAACAAACTAATTGCAGGAGGTTATGACACTCAATTCTGTATCTCGGATTTTATTTCATACCTTGATTGAAATTTGTTGACTGTCTATGAATTGCGTCAACAAGTAAATTTTTGAAGACTGTGCCAATGGAGTGTATGGAAATCATGGTCATCATAGCCTTGTTAAAAAAAAACTTATTGGAGGTTATGACACTCAATTCTACTACTCGAATAGGATTTTATGCCCTTGATTGCAATTCATCAAGCGTCCTTGAATGGCATTAGGAAGAGTGTTGGAACTTGTCATAACTTAATAACTAAGAATTAAATCAATGAACTATTAGTTCTGTTGGACTCATGTCATTATAGTATACTTAGGGAAACTCCTCTCCCTCAAGTCCATGAAGTAGACATTGTTTATTTCGATGATTTCTGGAACTAGGATTTTGGTTGAGTAACATGCAAAGCAATTTTTCAATCACGGGGTGAATTTTTGAAAACCATGCAAACTGAGCATGAGGACATCATGGTCATATCGTCCTTACCCAAAGAAATTTACAAGAGGTTACAACACAAATCTAATACCTGGATTGGATTTTATGCCCCTGGTTGAAATTCACTAAGTGTCCTTGAATGCCATTAGGAAGCGAGCTGAAACATACCATAACTTGATAGCTAAGACTATGATCGATGAATTATTAGTTCCATTGGAATTGTGACATCAGAGTACACTTAGGGAAACCCATCTCCCATGAGTCCATGGATCATATGTTTATTTAGACGATTTTCAGAACTAGGGTTTTGTTGAGTAACATGTAATGGAATTTTTTAATGATGGAGTAATTTTTTCAAAACTATGCCAATGCAAGATGTGGACCTCATGGTCATCTCGACCTTACCACAATAAACTTGTAGGAGGTCATGAAACTCAATTCTACTGCTTGGATTTGATTTATGACCCCGATAATAATTCACAAAGTGTCCCTGAATGGCTTTAGGAAGCACATTGAAACTTTCCATAACTTGATAACCAAGAATCAGATCAACAAATAGTAAGTTTTATTTGACTTGTGACATTAGAGTACACCTAGGAACTCCCTGTGCTATGATTCCATGGACCATATGTTGTCTATTTTGACGATCTTCAGAATTGGGGTTTTCAAATTAACATGCAAAGCAATTTTTGCATCACATGGTAAATATTTGGAAATTGTGCCAATGAAGGGTGTGGACATCATGGTCTTCTCAACCTTACCCAAACAAACTTGTAGGAGGTTACGACACTCAATTCTACTACTCAGTTTTATGCCCCCATTTGACATTCACCAAGTGTCTTTGAATGGCTTTAGGAAGCGAGTTGAACTCACAATAACTTGATAACCAAGACTCTGATTGATGAATGGTTAGTTCCATTGGAATCTTGACATCTAAATACACCTAAGGACACCCCTTTCTTATGAGTCCATGGATTGGGTTTTGTTTATTTCCACCATTTCCTAAAATAGGGTTTTGCTCAAAAATATGCAATGCGTTTTTTCATATGAGGCTAAATTTGTGAATATTGCTCAATAGAGTGTGTGGACATCATGGTGATATTAGCCTTGCCCAGAAAAACTTCTAGTAGGTTATGACACATAATTATACTACTTGGATTGGATGTTATGCCCCTAGTTTTAAATTTTCCAAGTGTCCCTAAATGGTAGCAGAGGCTAAATTTTGAATGATGTTCCAACATAACATGTGGATAGCGTGGTCAAGTCAACCTTGCCCAAACAAACTTGCAGGAGGTTATGTCACTCTATTCTACTACTCGGATAGGATTTTATGCCCTTGGTTGAAATTCATCAAGTGTCCTTGAATGACAATACGAAGTGTGTTGAAACTCGTAATATCTTCATATCCGAGACTCATATTGATGGACCATCAGTTTAGTTGGAATCATGACATCAAAGTACAATTAGGGACACCCTTTTCCCATGAGTCCATGAACCGAATGTTGTTTATTCCCACCATTTATGAAACTAGGTTTTTTTTTAGAAACATGCAATTTAATTTTTGCATTAGAGGGTAAGTTTTGAAAAATGGCACCAACAAACCATGTGGACATCATGTTCATATCAACATTGCCCAAACAAAATTGCAAGAGGTTACAATACTCATTCCTATTGCTTAGATTGGAATGTATACCCCTCGTATAAATTCATCGAGTGTCCTTGAATGACATTAGGAGGTATGTTCAAATTGGTCATAACTTGATAACCAAGAATTAGATCGATAAACTAACAACTCTTTTGGACTCATGACATCATAGTACACATAGGGACACCCATATCCCGTGATTCCATGTATCATACGTTGTTTATTTTGACAATTTTTGGAATTGGGTTCTTGTTGAGTAACATGCAAATCAATTTTTGAATCATGTTCATCTCAGCCTTGCCCAACACAATTTGCAAGAGATTACAACACTCAATTCTATTACTCAGGTTGGATTTTATGCCCCTTGTTGAAATTTTCCAAGAGTCCCTAAATGGATTTAGGAAACGAGTTGAAACTTTCTATAATCTGATAACCAAGAATATGATCAATGAACTGTCAGTTTTGTTGGACTCTAGACATCAAATACACTTAGGGATTCCCCTCTCCCATGAGTCGATGGACCAAATTTTGTTTACTTCCACCATATCTTAAACTAAGATTTTGCTCAGTAACATGCAATGCAATTTTTGCATTAAAGTGGAAAATTTTGAATACTTGGCCAACAAAGCATGTGGGAATTGGGGTCATATCTACCTTGCTCAAACAAACTTGTATGAGGTTACGACACTCAATTATGGTACTTTTTGTATACCATATCTAGCTTACACTCGAAGGCCATCACAATTGAATAGACCAATAAAAAATAGTTCCATGCTGAATAAATAAATATTTGTTGAATATCAAAATGATGGTTTACATTTACAATATGTGGGATTTTTATACAACCCATCGTGCCTTTTCAACATAAAGGACACATTCTTTGATCTTAATTAATTAATTATATTTTATTATCGATCATTTATCATTTATTTATATTGATGTTATTTATGTATGTAACGCTATTTTCCTCTTTAGAAATGCTTTTTCCTCAAAGCATATTAAAGAAGAATACTTATTCCATATACTTGTAATGTTATCACATCATTCTTTGTTGTGTGGTAGTTGATGATATGTTCTGATATGAACTTCTAAGTGTTGAGCACAACTTTTGAAATGTAGATGGATCGATCCATCCTAAATCAATTCTTTGTGGAACGTTACCTTACCATGACAAAGTGTTGTGATAAGAATTGATTACACTGGTATCAATATTGGATTTGATTGCACTGGTACCAGTAACTTTGTTAGTTGTTCACAAACGTTACCTTACCATGATGAAGTGTTGTGATAATACTTGATTAAATTGGTATCAATATTGGATTTAATTGCACTGGTACCATTAACTTTGTTAGTTGTTTACAACTTTTAAGATACTTGCTTTCATGTTTTGAATGTCAGTAGGGAATTATTGTAATGTTATTTCCCTTAATCACTTTTGTAGTGTCTTCTTGTTTTAACTTTTGCGTATGCTTTTCTGCAACAGGGTTGACATCTTGAGCCATGATCTATATTGGATATGTAATTGTTTATTTTTCTACAATTTGATTTTTCATTCTTGAAGATTTTGATGTCTCATTCTGTATTTCTTCTAATTTGTTTAGTGGCTTGTTATCATTCTGGAGATTCTTAATCATTTCTTGTTTTGACTTTTCATCATCTTTGGACTTCTTAAGTCGTTCCTTAATATCTTCATTATGATTTCTAAGGTGGTGATTTCTTCTTTCTTTTCTAGAAATTTTCCTTTGATGTCTTCTGAATATTTTTCAATTTCTTGATTTTTGTAACTAAGATCTTATTATGGTTTCTTAGTAGAAATATTTCTTAAGTATTACTGTATAACATTTTATTGATTTTTGGATGAATAATACACTAGGATAAGAGATGGCAGAGTGGCTCTCTCTGAAATGTGGCTAGGGTTTCCCTAGATGCCGCCTCCCTTGCTGTGTAGAGCCGAGTTCTGGCTGAATCGTTGGCACCCGTTGAAGCATCTGCTTCGTTGCAATGTGGGGTTTTCTTCTGGCTGCTGCTTCTCGTCGTGGTGTTTCAGCGTGGGATTTTTCTGGCTTCCTATCTCTCCCGGTGACCCTCTGGTTTCTAGAAATGGGCTCTCATGACCAGCTCATAGCCTTCAAGGCCCTTGTTCAAGCTACCATTCCTTAGGCAGTTTCACACACTCCCTCCAAGTTTGTGAAAAATATGGACGAGATCCCTTCTCTGGAGCTCTCTCCTACGGATCCATGCTAGAAAGTGCTCATCCTCTCAGAGAAATCCCTCATCAACAAGTTGACAGGGTTGTGGCCTAGCCCTAAGGTGGTGGATCTCTAGATCATAGAACATTGGAACCCTCTTCTATAAGGACAGGTCTATTTCTTCGTAGCTGGAAGAGGGTTTTTTGTTTTCCCGTTTCCAAATAAAGAAGAAAGAGATTTAGTATTTCAATCGGTTCCCTTCTTCATGGGATCGAGATGCCTGTTCTTAGCACCATGGACCCTGGGGCTTAACCCAAAAGCAGAGATCACTATCGCTCCAGTCTGGGTAAGACTCCCTAACCTCCCTCTTAATATTTGGGGTAAAGCACTCTGATAGACATTGGCAATAAGCTAGGATGCTATCTAGATAGTGCAGAACCAAAAGGAGGTCAGTTAAGATGTGCCCGCATCTACGTAGAGGTGAATCTAGAAAAAGAGCTTCCGGAGGCCTTAAAGCTCACATTAGGAGAATGGAGCCACATTCAAGAACTGGATTATGAGCAGATTCCATTCAAATGCAATTTCTGTCATGTATACAGCCAATTCACCAAAAGATGCCCCAAGCTTGAAGAATCACAAAAACCAACAAATATCTCAGCTTCCAAAGATACAGAGTTCCATATGGTCACTAATCAACATCGTCCTCCCCAGTGAAAGGAGCCTCAAGCTTCTCAACACAAGGTCTCTCCTCAAGATCATTCTCCTCTCGCAGATTCTCCACGACTGGAAAACAAATACAGCTTTGAATTTCTCCAGGAAGATGAAACACAAGAATCTGAAGCTACAGATGTCCCGGAGTAGGTCATTCCCCCAGGTCCCCTCGACCCCTTGGAGGCATCTGAACAAGCTTCTCTAAAACCTCCTCCTTCAGGTTCTAAGAAAGACCCCAACGCTTTGGATCACGAGACTTCAGCCCATGCAGGATTGGAATTCTTGGTCCCTTCCTCTGGGTCAGAGAGAACCTATGATTCTAAATACTTTTCAGCTCCTTCTCCTCCCCTCACTAGAGGGTGAAAGAAAAAAAATGAATGTAGAGAAAAGGAAGCAGCCTCAAATATTAGCTCAGGCTCCCAGAAGCAATTGGACCCTTTCATTAAGGGGCATTTCACGTCCTTGTCTAATTAATGATTTGTTCATGTATCCTTCTGTGCTCACAATTCATGAGAGTCTACTCTTGCAAGCAATCATTTTCTCAGAATAGCACCAGAAGCATTTGGGAATCACCTCTCAAAGTATTCATAAGAAGGATGACTGCTCAGCTAGAGGTCATCAACCTTCTTTTTCTGAACTCCCCCTTTGTAAGCCTGGCTGGGTTACAACCTTTTTAATCAATCAAAATTTTTCAGTTTCTGTTAAATGTTTTTTTATTATTGATTTTTGTGATTTCTAACTTGTGCTATCTTTTAATGTCATCATTTTTCTATTGGAGTTTTTTTTATTTGTTGTTGATGTCCACATATCTGTAATTCTTGATCTTGTGATTTTTCCTATACTTGCGCAATTTATTCATCGTTGTCATTAAGCATTTTGTTCAAGTGCGTTATTTATGCTTTGTAATTGTCAAATTCTTTATTTATATCTTGTTTTTGTAATATTCGATTGAAATCTTATTCCTCTATTAATTCTTCAATTTGCGCGAACAACTTTTCCATATAATTGTTTTGTCTAGATTTTTTTTTTAAATTCTATTTGAATTTGCTGTAAGCCATTCATCACTTGTAAATGTTTAGTCCTTATTTGCAATTCTTTATTGTCCTTTCGATAATGACTTAGCTCAGCTTATAATTCTTTTATTTTTCTATGCAATTTAGCTTTCATGGTCTTTAACTTCTTCAGCAATAAATGGTCATGAACAAAATGCAGTGAGAACTCCAAATAGTCCTTACGCAAACTTTTCCTTGAATTTGACTTTTGTCTTTTTTTATTTTATTTTCTTTTTTATAATAATTGTAATAAATAAAATTATTAATTAATTACTACTACTACTGCTGCTGAATATAGTATTAACAATTATTATTATTAAAAATAATAATATATTAGATTATTATATATATTTTTGTATTGAAACGAGCAGAGTATGATTTTGAAACTATATATATATATATATGTTATAGGGAAGATCGTGGAATTAGGGCTTTAAACCCTAAGGGTGGATGAGGTACATGGGGAGATGAACGAGAAGTGTTAGCACAGGCACCATGTGTATGTGGTTACAACAATGGGTAGGCAACCCTATGGAGATAGGGAGTGAGAAAGTCGAAGGGATGGGGGTTTGCGTAGGGGTAGCAGAGGTGGTGTGGGTGAGGGACAACATAGGATGCGATGATAAGAGAAAGTGCACAAGAGGTGTTGAGCGTGGGGAGAAAGGAATACAGTGGAGGATGGTTTATTATAGAGTGAATGGAGGTTTAGAGGGGGATTAACACGCTTGTAGTGGAAGGGCGCAAAAAGAGAATGAAAAATGGTGAAGTATGGACTACAGAGCTATGTTGTAGGGACCAGGGATCAAATTTGAAGGGCTAGTATTAATTTCAATTAGAAGGGTATATATTTATGTCTCCCTTCAATGATGAAGGGATTCTAAAAAAATCACATATTAATTGACAAATATAAATTAATTATACACTTCATAAAAAAATGTACTAAATAAATATTATATTTTCAATCAAATTTATAGCACTAAAGAAGGCAATAAGTCCATAATTATTACATTGACAAGATACATTTTTTAAATACAAACTTTCAAATTGTATTGTTCTATCTCCAACATAAACATATAATTAGTCTTTTTACCAATTATATTACATCTATTCCCAACTCGGATCTTAAAACCAACATAACTCCAAAACTATTTTTATAATTTTAAGAAAGTGAAACTTGTCCCAAAATTTTTCAAGATTTATCTACCCAATCCCCATTTAAAAAAAAAAAANGGATGGGATTAAGTTGCATATTACAAAACCAAAGAAGCCTCTATGAAGTGGAATTGTTTGAGTTTACAAGTACCAACCTTGTTATTCAAGGTAACTGTATTGGGGTAGCTGTAAATCTACCCAAAAATATGTGTATGAGTTCTTGCGAAGGCTTTATGTTTTGGGGAATTACAAACAGAAACCTAGTTTACACCCAATTTCCCTAATCCATTCCTTTTTCAATGCATGCAATGAGCACTAAAACTTGCACGTTCCTTCACACAATTTATCTATTCACTTACTTAGCCAAAACGACAAAGAAGCATATGAGGAATCCATTTGGTGAACATTAACACAAAAATAAAGGTTATATCAGACATACCCTCTTCAGGTAGCAACACATACATATACAATATACCCCATGATATGTGCGGCATTTATGCTTTGCTCTTTGTTTTAATATCAATGAGATATACTCCTCAAATGAAAACACTACTAATTGGGCATTGATTATAATATACTGATTTATTCTAGACTCACATCCATTGTGTCCAAACCTTAAAATTATGAAGAGAGTTTCCCACTCTACTCTATGTCTAATTTATAAATATATCACTATCCTTTTGGTTGATAACTCTGCTCATATTCCTTTGGTGTTTCTATCCCTTTGGTCACAAGATAGTGAGTTTTTACTAATTAACTTCAAATTTTAAGGGCAATTATGTTTGGCGTATGTTATCCTCCCTGAGAAATTTTGGAGTTGTTGGTCACATACTATACTATGACATAGACAATATGGAGGCATTCTAATAAAGGCAAGACATGTCATCTTTGGGTAAGTTAAGTAAGGTTAATTCAACAAGTAAATAAGTATTGTATCCAAACAAAAAATATGTTGGTTGTCTCTAGATAGGAACGATGCTCTTACTTGGGAATGATCCCGGTGGACTGGGCATTTCCTTCACTGACTGGGCACTTCCTTCGTAACTCACTATGTTCTTCAAAGAGGTAAAAGGTTAAGCGTTTTCTCAAATTCCATAGGGACTATCATTTTTTAATTGTGGATATAGTATGGGGTTCCGGTGTGCATTATCTTCCATCTTGAAATAGAGTGGAGAGAACAATAATATAGTTTACATATGGAAATTGAAGAATAATTAACCCATTTATAAATCTATTCTAACTGTGTACCTTTTTTCCACAAAATAAAGAAAACAAGGCTTACCTTAAGAGCCATGATCTCCAAGAGAGAGAAGACAGAGAAGAGATAGTGCCATGGTCTCCTTCAATGTACTTGTTCTCAATTACATCCATGACAAATTCTACCAACTGAAGAAGAAAGACTGCCTCCTCCCCATTGCATTGTCGATATAGGAACTAAAGCTATTTGCCCTTTCCCATGAGGCCAAAGATGTGAATAAACCTCCAAAATTCTTTTCAATCTTGATATCTGTGTATTTCCCACTTTCTTTTCTACAAAAAGCCAAGAGACCCTAGAACTTACGCTGATTTTAATCTTCTATAAAAAGCAAAGAGAATTTGGAACTTTAGTTGATTTATTGTTTATGGAAGCTTCACATACACCAAAAAAGATTCATAATGATATTGGGACGGATTTGTATCTGTCTTATTAATTGAGTGGTACAGAGAAGTAAATAATGGTTTAAAATTCCACTATCTTGGGACAATGGTAGATTTGTATGTAACGATAGCTCCACTGAAGCCTTCAGTAGTAGGTATGGCATGGAAGTAAAAATAATGTTTGATGTGCAATTTTTATGATAACCCTTTTAATGACATTTTAATCTAATTTCATCATTTTTTCTTAAACTGTCAAAAATCAAAATCAGAATTTTAAATGACGAGTAATTTTTTAATGCCCCTTCTGAGACGTGTTGGGAGCCTTTTGAAGGGATCTGACAGCTTGAATTTTGATCCCTGGTGGGGACCAAGATATCATTAGATGGCATGGAGAGTAAGGGAAACATGGGCTATGGAGTGTAGTTACAAGTTTGGAGTGAGGGAGAAGGGTGATGGTTAGTAGTGTAGTGATGGTTGGACGTACAGATGGAAAGGGAGGTAGTTGGCATGATAGGGAACAAAGATAAGAGTGCTGTTGTGGATGGAGAACATAAGAAGACTAGTTGCACTGGGAAGGGAGCAGTGCATAGGAGTGGGCGCAAGGGAAAAATGAAGGTGGAGTATGGTTTATGTGTAGAGGATCTAGCGGGGGAAATTTAAGCAATGATTGGTGTATGGTAGTGGGTGCAATGAGGAATTGGTTTGAGGGTGGGATGGTGTGGGATTCACAACTTTGAAGGAGTTGTGGTAAAAAAATTGATTTCATAGAAAATATGGAGTTATAACATTTCCAATTTACACTCGAAGGCTATTCCCAATTGAACAGATCAATAGAAAATAACTCCATGTTGGATAAATAAATATTTGTTGAATATGAAAATGAT
Source organism: Pseudotsuga menziesii (assembly GCA_001517045.1). Taxonomy (NCBI): domain Eukaryota; kingdom Viridiplantae; phylum Streptophyta; class Pinopsida; order Pinales; family Pinaceae; genus Pseudotsuga; species Pseudotsuga menziesii. The sequence goes on from LPNX011186284.1 coordinate 339,500, forward strand.
GATTTACCCTTACATTAATACGTGGGACTTTTATACAACCCATCACACCTTTTAAACATAAAGGATACATAATTTGATCTTAATTAATTAATTATATTATATTATTTATCATTTATTATTCATTTATATTAATGTTATTCATGTATGCAACACCACTTGGATTGGATTTTATGCCCTTAGGTTGAAATTTTCCAAGTGTCCCTAAATGCCATCAAAGGGTAAATATTTAAATACTATGAAAACATGGCATGTGGAGAGTATATTCATCTTATCCTTGCCCAAAGAATATTATAGGAGCTTATGACACTCAATTCTACTACTCGGATTGGTTTTTATGCCCACCGTTGAAATTCAAGTGTCTTTGAATGGTAATAGGAAGCATGTTGAAAATCATCATACATTGATAAATGATACTCATATCAATAAACCATTAGTTCTGTTGGAATCATGATATTAGAGTAAACTTACAAACACCCCTCTCCCTTAATTCCACGGACTCGACATTTTTTAATTAGATGATTTATGGAACTAGGGCTTTGTTGAGTAACATGTAATGCAATTTTTTATCCACTCATATTTTTTTTTAAAACTATGCTAGTGGAGTGTTTGGACATCATAATCAGATTGGAATTACCCAAAAAAACTTGCAGGAGAATATGGCACTCACTTATGTTGCTCATATTGGATTTTATGCCTTCGGTAGAAATTCACGAAGTGTCTTTGAATGGATTTAGGAGGTGAGTTGAAAATTGGCATAACTTGTTAGCTGAGAATCATATTAATGAACCATTAGTTTCATTGGAATATTGACATAAGATTACACTTATGGACACTCCTATCCTATGAGTCCATGGACCAGACACTGTTTATTTCGATGATTTTTGGAACTAGTGTTTGCCTGAGTAACTTGCAAAGCAATTTTTGCATCACAAGGATTTTTTTTGGAAACTGTGCCAATGAAAGGTGTGGAAATCATGGTCATATCATCCTTTCCAAAACAAACTTGTAGGAGGTTATGACACTCACTTATGCTTCTTGGATTGGATTTTGTGCCCCTATTAGAAATTCACAATGTGTTGTTGAATGGCTCTAGGAAGTGAGTTGAAACTCATCATAACTTGATAATCGAGACTGGAATTGATGAAACATCAGTTCCATTAGACTTGTGACACCCTTCTATCATGAGTCCATGGATCAAACATTGTTTATTTCAATGATTTTTAGAACTAGGGTTTTTCGTAGTATCATGCAATGTAATTGTTTCATCAAAGTGTAAATTTTTTAAAATTGTGCCAATGGAGCATGTGGACATCATGGTCATATCAACCTTGCCCAAAAAAACTTGTAGGAGGTTACACCACTCAATTATAATGCTTGGATTGGATTTTATGCCCCCGGTATAAATTCACCAAGTGTCCCTAAATGGATTTAGGAAGTGAGTTGATACTTTTCATAACTTAATAACCGAGACTCAGATCAATGAACTGTCAGTTTACTTAGACTTATGACATAGTAGTATACTTAGAGACACCCCTCTTCCATGAGTCCATAGATTAGTTGTTGTTTATTTTCACCATGTATGAAACTAGGGTTTTTCTTAGTAACATGCAATGCAATTTTTGCATCATGTGGTATTTTTTTGGAAATTGTGGCAATAGAGCGTCTGAAAATTGTGGTCATATAATCCTTGCACCGAAAACTTTTAAGAGTTTATGGAACTCATTTTTCATACTGGGATTGGATTTATTCCCTCAGTTTAAATTCATAGAGTGTATATGAATGGATTTAGGAAGTTACTTGAAACTTGACATAACTTGATAAATAGGACTCAAATCAACAAAATTCCAATTTTTTTGACCTCATGACATCATAACAAACGTAGGAACACCCCTCTCCCTTGAATACATTGACCAGTTGTTGTTTATTTCTACCATCTATGCAACTGGTTTTTTTCTTAGATGCAAACCATATGTGAATACATGGAGAAGAGAAAGAATGCTCGGTTGTTATTGGTGAAATTATTCTTCTAAAATGCATGAGGACACTAAGGTTTGTATGTGCAAGTAAAATTTGGAGAATAACATGTAACACTAAAGGAAATGATGGTTATATTGTTGAAGCTGTGGATCTTGTTGTGAAGCAAGAGGAGGTAGCACCAAGGTTCCAACTTTAGAAAAGATACAAAGAAAAGAGATAATTCCTTTGGTGATATTACAACCTTTCTCTTATGTGATGCATAGAGGCTAGGGAAAGATCATGGAAATCCTAGCTTAATCAATCTTGAGCTTGGCGTGATACATTTCTTAGAACAAGACTTGTTTAATGTATTATTGATGTTGATGGTGTAAGAGTTCAATACCTAGAACACGACTTGTTTATTCTTTATGCTTGTGTTGATGGTGTAAGAGTTCAATACCCAGGGTTTGATGACTCATCCTAGGATGGACATGTCGAATTGGATGCTAGTGATAGGGTTTGGAGAGCTTGACTTGTACTGGAGTGAGATAAGTATAATTTCCTTGCACATGATAATTTAAATTCAAGTGCAATGTGCATCTTTGGTGCACATGATTCTAAGATTGTTATTTGTCCCACTCTTACATGGTTTCTCTCTTGATTGAACATGGATTTCAATGCAAAATTTATTTGTTTAATGTGTTACACCATATTTCACTTTTACTATTTTTATGAATTATGATTGATTATTTCAAGACTCTAAAATGCACACCATTACATTTGTTTGACAAAGAATTTTCCTTAGGGATGTGCCCATTTTATAAAATATTATTTTTGGTTATATGAATTGTGAACAAAGGGTCGAATGGAAACTAATAAATTTGTTTCCCCACATATCTCCACTATCCACATAGCTTACATAACCCAATTTCACTCGGTTTGCTTTTTATGCCATAGGAATAAATTCACCAAGTGTTTCTAAAGGGATCAAGGAGGCGAGTTGTAACTTACCATAAAATGTTGATCGAGCCTCATATCAATCACCATCGACTCCTTTGGACTCTTAACATTAGACTACACCTAGGGGTTCCTCTCTCTTAGCATCCATGGTTCCATGCTTGACTTATTTGACCATGATAGAACCTAGGTTTTTTCTTAGTAAGAGATAATGCAATTTTGGCATTATGCGGTCAACTATGGAAAACCATTGACCATGGGACTGTGGGTATCATGTCCATGTAATCCCTACCCAAACACACTTGTAGGATCCTCTAGAACTTAGTATGTCCAGACCCTTTTATCAATAATATCGACATGGTTTCATGGTTGTCCTTTATGTAAAATCTCCCTATATTTGTCTCCAAGTGAATCTTAAGGGGAAATTTTGGAGAATTGTTGGCTAATATTGACTTGTGTCAAGATTAAAATATGATAAACCTCTTTAAGGATAAGCCTCTTTAAGATGAGAGAATTATGTCATTGTTGACATGGTCAATTCTTACGTTATGGTTTTATCTTTGTTATGTGCTAATTAATATTGATTGGGTTTTCTTATGTTAATCACACTTCAATTATGTTCTCTAACATTTTAACTGTAGCTAGTTGAGCTCTCCCTACATTTCTTTGGAAGTTTTTGATAGGTATAAGTGATGTGTTTCATGAATTGAAATGGATAATCCAATTATTGACTTATCCTTGTCATGTCCAAATTCCCATTTAACATGCTTATCTTATTGCATGGGTTTTTGTTTTGTAAATATTAATATGCCACACATGTTCTTTTTTATTAAATATAACTAAGTTTTTACCATCTAGCTATGGAAGTTATGACCATTTAACTTTTAACGAGAGATTAGGGTTTACATTTTTACCTAAAAACATTAAATTTTATGTTAGTGGTCTACTTATTAGTTGACTATAATATTCCAAGCAAAAATGTATTTTGACCTATTAATATGGGAATGGGTATGCCTTCTTTCAAAATTTTCAGGATTTCAATCTTTCAATAACACTTTTCAATAGGTTTGCAAAACTAGATTCTAACATGGGCATCACAATCTATTGTGAAAAATCACATGGGCAAGATTGTTCTACTATGTAGTTGAGGTAGTTTGTAATGTACAAGGAAGGATAATTATACCTAAAGGAGATGAAGTCTTATGGTCAAGGAGGATAAAAAAAAAATACAAGACAACAAATTGAATACCTTGTAACTCGGTAAGATCTCAACCTATTTCTGTGTCTCGTATATACTATATGTCCCTATCTAAAGGAAAGCTATTCGATCTTTTGATTCAAAGGAGCTCGAATTTGTTTGGGCTCCCAAAACCAAGTTCATAGGTAATATGTCACTTTCTTCTTTTTTCTTTACAACTTTCCTCATAGTGTGTGTAAGTGGAATCGGAGTGGTAACCAAGAACTACCCTCATAGTGAGTGTAAATAGCTTCAAAGTGGTAACCAACAATGAACAAGAGCGAGGATACTACCTAATATTTTTATTTTATTGGAAGGAGGAATCTGAGAGGGAGAGACGAGAAGATATACTACCTTCTTCTCTCCTCCAACACCTATTCCAACACCTATCTCCCTTGAGAATCTCTCTAGAACTGTCCCATTCACATAACAAGAAATAAGGACTAAAATACTTCCCATAGTCGAGTTATAAAATAGCCCAAAGAATACTACACATAGTGTGTTCAAATAACAACCTTCATAGTGTGTTTATATAAAGGTATACATAGTGTGTTCAAATAATCATCTACATAGTGAGTGGAAATAGTTGCTTAAAAGTGGGTTTCTAAAGAATAACACCTTCAAGAGCTTAATGAGTCTCCTACGGAGTTCAGGCCCATAAAAATTTGTAAAAACATCTCTCACTATTCTTACACCTACCCCACCAAATAAATTCTCTCTCATTATCACATTCCAGTAGCACTTGATCAGGGATATCTCCCAACCAAAATTGACTTGTGATTCCAAACGTATTTCAACACCTATCTTCGAGGAAGGATATCCCACTACCTTATATAAATATATATCCCAAGCTACAGAACTAAAGAAGATTCTCTTGGGAGTGTTATATACTGACTAATAAGTGGAATATACAAAGAGTTTACCCACCACTTGTAATTTTAACATCCATCATACAAAATTGAATCCTCTTATCTAGTCTAACGAGCTAGCTAAATATTTGATTAAGTACATCACCGTAGGGAAAACTACAGATATAGGAATGCCTTAGATGATGGTGTTATTTAGTAAGGTCATTATATAGTTACTGTCTTATTTGAATCACCTAAAAATCACATTTCAGTTATCTATGTAGTTTTGTTAAAAGGAAATTAGGTTTCACCTCTCTTTTAGTCACTAGTTACCTAAAATTATCTAGTCTAGGTTACTTAACAACCATATTCTCAATCATAATTTCAATCACATCCCTATTATAATCATTGTATCAATTTTGATAGGAATTAAATTATGCTCACATCATAATGCTTTAGGCCATGACCTTTTATACTGTTATGTCTTTCTTAAGCTATTTTATCAATTTCAAACCAAGTAAGAAGCTAAAGAGAAATCTTAGAGAGGTCTAATTCATCCAAATAATTGTAACTCAAGGGCATAGTCATAACTTGTCCAAGGATAAAGAAAAATTTCTTGTTGGTATGATAAGGAGGTCTTGTACCTTAAGGTAAACATAATAACACATGTAGAAAGAGCCACATGAGCTACCAAACTAGTGCAACACTACCTCCTATTATTAAACCACAATTCCTTTCACTAGCTATCCCACAATCTTAGAGATAGGACCCTCTTGTATTGTTTATTCCAACAACTATTAGATTAGTAGATTGACCTCTTTGTAGATACATGTCCCTATTCTATAGTGACTAACCTTACCTACCTTAGAGTGAATATTTGTATCATCTTGAAGATACTTTGCTTGTCTACGAGAGTGCTTACATGAGATAATGTACCTTACCATAAGGGATTAGGCCCCTTCTTATTCTACCAATGTTATTCAAGTTAACTAGGTTGATCATTTTCGCACTATACCACATAATAGGGATGAGCCTCAACTAGTAGAATGTCTAGGTTGTGATTGTATGTACTTAGAAGAGTGCAAGGGATTTTATCGTCAAGTCATATATCAAAAGTCATATATAGTTAAAGTCCATAATCATGCATATGTAACAAGCAAATTACATAGGCTAAGCACATGAAACACATCAATTAATACCATAAGTCATCCATTAATGAGGCCAATCATAGGAATGTGGTTATGTATATGTCAATCAAAAGTACACCAATTTCAAAATTGGTCAAAGCCTATGAAATGTATCCATGCTTCGTCAATGTAGTATGTCATGAAAGAGGGAAGACATCACCAATATTACATAGAGAAAGTATGAGATATGAAGTATGAGTCAGAATTGGGTATAATAAGTAACATGATAATGAATTGGGGATCGTTCATTCCTAGATGTGTGTATGTAATCCAAGTGAAATATGTTGGGGCACAATTGCTCAATGTAATGGTCATTATCTTATTTATGGGTTAGATGTTATGGGTTGTTAGGTTTTGTTATGGTTTGTTGCATGAAAAGGGAGATTAAATTATTATTTTAATGTAAAGGTGTGTTTATGTATTTATTATCCCATTCACAGGCATAGTATAAATAAGGAGTCTTCAGGAGGTCACTATAATCATTCATTGTGAGATATTTTATTTATGTTTATTTGTATGAGTTTAGGTTTGCTTCAGAGAAGGCAAGAAAGATGAGTTCCACAACACTCTTACCCTTATGAGAAAGGGATCTAGATATGTAATCAAGGTTCTAGTTCATGAATAAAGTAGATTTGGGTTTCGTTGTGTCTCTCATGTGTCATTTTATGTTATCTTATGATATCATGGAATAAATGTTGGTATTTATATGCCGTGGATTAATTATCTTGAGAGTATTTAAATATAAATTTTATTTATGGCTTTTAACAATATTGGCCATGAGAGAAAATGGCCAACAAATACACCATCCAGGAAAGTGATCTACTTTTTGTCCTTCTCTGGCCATGGATAGATCCATGGAAAAGGATTGGATGCTGATATTGAGTTATGGATATGCTCCATGAGGTTGTGTCTGACTAAGCAATCTACACCAAGAGACGAGTCAAGAATTTTGAGAGAAGCAGAGGTTGCATCGATGAAAGGAAGGGACCTAAAGAGTATCAAGTAGATTAGAGTAGTTTGACAACTACATACAAACACAATTTTGGCACTGATTGAATCGAGGACAAGTCAATGGATAACAATGGGGGTATGTTGTGCCCTAATTGCTTAATGTAATAGTCATTAGCTTATTTATGGGTTGGTTGTTATGGGTTGTTAGGGTTTCTTACATTTTTTCGCATGAAAAGGGGCATTAAATTATTATTTTAATATAAAAGTGGGTAAATGTAATTGTTACCCCCTTCATGGGCATACTAGAAATAAGGATTCTTTGGGAGGTCACTATATTCATTCATTGTGAGATATTTTATCTATATTTCTTTGACTAAGTTTAGGGTTGCATAAGAGAATGTAAGGACGAGGAGTTTCATATCTCCCTTGCTCTTGCGGGAAAGGGAGGAAGACATGTAATTAGGAATTTAGTTTATGAACAAAGCATATTTGGGTTTTGTTGTGTCTCTCATGCATTATTTTCTATTATCTTCTGATATCAAGGAATACAGTTTGGTATTTTTCTATTGCAGATTAATTATCTTGAGGGTATTTAAATATAAATTTTATCTATGGTTTCTTAACAATGTTGGAAATTGGAGAATATGGATAACAAAATATACCATGAAATAACCGACCTAGAAATTGGGGGATCATCCTAGATATGTTCATGTCTCCCATTTACTATGTAAAAAAAAATATGTCATAAAAGTTAAGTGTTGGGGGTTTAATTTCAGATATAGCCAATGGCTAGTTAGATCAAAGTGTATGTAGGCATAAAGGTTGCATGAATGGTGAAATCAAAATGAGTATGTAAGGTATGCCCAAATACATAGGATATGACCCAAAGTATGCAATGAAACTAGCTTAGTGTAACACAAAAATAATTATAAACTAGTGATGAAGAATATCTTAGTTTTATAATTCATTAATAGTGAGGCGCAATTGAGTCTAATTAACCTAATCTATTAGAATCCATTGGTTTAGGGTTTTCCCATAAATCATTCTTGTGAGGAAGCTAATCATTGTCATATGCATCTTAAGGTACTACTTATATTTTTGCATCCAATGGTCGAGTGTCATGAGCATGTTCATCTTTACTTTTATGCTTATAAGGTATACCTTATTCATTGACAACTTTACTCTTGACTTTGGGGATAGATACCCACTTTCCTTTACAATAAAAAATCACTTATAATTCTTAGGTTTTACCTATACAAATTATGAAAATGGTCTCACATAGGTTTCTTCTTCACTCAATAAATTTCTCATAACTTCTTCATCATCTCTTTAATTTGGGTGACTCAATATTTTCATTATAATATTTAGGGGTAGCATGACGGATTTATTTCTCAAGTTCATGATGGTTGGAAGTAGCTTGTAGTTGGGAAGTTGAACCAACCTTGTAAGTCACTTGAGGCACCACATCAAGACAAGACAACAAATCAAATGCATTAAAGGAAAACTCATAAATTTCATACCTCATTCTCCATCCATATGAAAAATTCTATCAATTTCTTTTGCTACATCATTTCTTTTTCAATATTGTTTGGGTGCCATCCATATATCAATTCCTATTAGAATAGGACACATGGACAAATTATATATCTTATATTTATTTTTTACAAGGAAATCTTGAAAAAATGGATTCACATATTGAAGATACTTACAAAACTAGAAACCAATGCTTTCAATCCTTTTTTGGCCACTACAACAAGTGGAATTCGTCTTTGCAATCCATTTTACTCCACTTGTACCTTCTTCTCTGCTTTCCATTGCAAAAATATTGATGGTATTGGTGCACCCTTGACTTGCCAAAACCCTAGGGTTGGTTCCTCTTGAATATTTTTATTTGACTATTGAATGAAAATTCCTCAACCCTCTTTGTTTTTGAATGCTAAACCCTCTTCCTCAAAGCAAATTATTCAACTGTCACTACAACAAATACTATGATTTATGCTTAATTTAACACCATATTTTAGTGTAAATTGTTTTCCAATAAGCATTGGTTTCTAAGCACTAAATCTGTGCAAAACAACATTTTTCAATGTACCAGAATTCGTGTTATAAATTGTGCTAGAAATTGCATCCAAAAATTGTGTTAGAAATTATGCCATGTTTAGTGCCAGATTTAGCATCTGTTAGTATGACAAAATTTGCACCCTACTTAGTGGGATGTTTATCATTTGGTTTAATGTCACTTATTACGTGATCAATTATTCTTGGTTTAATGCTATATTTAACATCTGATTTAGTGCCACTTGTTGTGCCATGTTTAGTACCATATTTAACACCTAGTTTAGCACCACTTGTTGCATTCGAAATTGCAACCTATTTAGTGCCATATTTAGCATATGGTTTAGCCACCTATTATGCTTAAAATTGCACCCTAGTTAGTGCCATGTTTAGAATTTGGTTTAATGTCACCTTAATAGGTGGGTTTTATATAGTAGAGCTGAAGATCACCTAATTCCCAATGGATTGGTGAATTCCATTTCTAGTAGTATGAACGAATTATTACAATTTTTGTAAGATCAAAATATTACTTCCAAATAGTTTGAGAAAGGGTAGGGGTGATGAGGGTTACCTATTATAGCATGCCATTCGATGAAGCCCATTCCTAGATAATATTCCTTACTTGCAACTCCTAATGTCCTCCATTAAACCTACACATTCATATACAATGCATCCTCTTACTCTTCTAATAACAAACTTGAAGGAACATGAACCCGAACTAATTGCCTACCAATTAATTATCACAATCAATTGGGGGGAAAATTGAATTGATTCATATTAATTCAAAGAATGAAATACTTACAACCCTTTTCATGGAGATGTTTTCTTTCTCCTTTATTTATATATACTCCTTCACCTTCAAATCCTTTTATCACAAAAAACTCTAAAGCAAAAGAGTTGCTTGCTTAATCCTTCAACATAACTTTGCTCTTTCCATGTGTGTTTAACTTCACCCCAAATGCTTCCTCATATAACTTCTGAATTTTGGTGACTACGATGAATTTCTTAATGCGGGATGAGAATTTCAACCTAATTTCCTTAATTACCCACTTTTCCATAGTTTTTAGGCATTTGCATGATTAATTTAGGTTTTCATGATTAAGTGGAAGGAAAATACATATTCCATGTATTTTCCTTCCACTTTAAGTTTGTGGACACTTGGTCTTATCTTTTGATGGGAAATTCAATCCTTGAATTTTTTACCTTTCAGGATACCTGGGTATTCATTCGCACCTTTCATTTATAAAAGTAGTGGTTAGACCAAGAGATATTGTCTCTCTTTGCACTTCATTTATGTCTTCATGTTGGTGGTGAATATTAGACTATATGTTTTCCTACATTCTTAAGGGTGTTAATTTGTGTATTAATAGATGCCTCCTAATATGTGAGGTATGAAGCGATGTTGAGGGAAGAAACACACAATCTCTTATACATTTTAGTGATCATTGTTTAAGGGAAAAGGATTAGAATCAAGGACATAGGAGTTGGAAAACACTTGCAAGTAAAACATGACAATTCCCCATATATACAATATCTTCCGGAGGCGAGCATACATATGCTCAGTAGTGAACAAGCATGGATGTGAACAATACATAGTGGAAACATTTCAAAATTACTTCTTAGAAATGTAAACATGCACTTTGATAATTTGAAGATATACAGGTCTTCATGGTACTTTGAGATGGCACTTTGATCTTGCACAACTCGGGGAATGCATGGATGAGTTATACAATTGTTTTCCCCAAGGTCTTCAATGCAAACAAATGATAGTACAAGTTTATATCATCTAAACTAATGAGTTGGTTTCGAGCATAATAAAAGAACATCTAATTACCAATAATTGATGTATACCTTTAATAGAGTTAAGGAGGCCCATTGATAATGATGATGGACTTCAAGGTACTAAGTACAATCTAGCAAGTGTGAATAGATGTTTTGAAGTCAAGAAATTATAGAATCAAACAATAAGGGGCCATTCATGTATACCCACTGTCATTTACAAGAAAACTTGCCACTAATGGCTGCAAGATCCAAGGTACTCCAAGGTTCCTAGATCCACTTCCTAGATGATGATTTGGCATCGATAGGAGCAGATTCGCTAGAGGTAGGGTATTAACATATCCCACATCAACCAACATGAAACACATATTAATAGTTTGATATGATTTGGTAGAGCTAAAGCATACAACGCTATATATTGAAACTGGGAAGGTCAACATGGTTGGTCAAGAATATTTGAGGATTGACCAACACTGTTTTAACTTACCTTGAACAGATGTCACAATATATAGTGACACTTGGAAACAAAAGAATCAATTAAATGACCTTTATGAATTCCACCAATTCCAGTTGTATTAACAAAATATCCATAGTTGACAGAAGGGATAACCCATTGGTGGAGCTCTGTTCAAATTACTGGTACACTCTTTAAGGAAAATTTAGATGAAACTGGTGTTCTTATAATTGATGTATAAATGCGTGTCATGTTCAAGGGAGCCAAGGAATGGCTATTTCCATTCATTTCGGGATGAAATATGAATTAATTAAGTGATCCCCCCTTTTTTCATTTTGGATTTTTTAAACTTTTAATACTTTTTTAATTTATTGGCTTGAAAAAGGATAAAGAGTGCTAAATTACATTGGTGGAAATGAGTGTCTCAAGGGTGTGCACCTACATTCCAAGGCCATGGGTCAAGATGAGGAAAAAATGAAAGTGCAACCAAGGGATGAACTAGTGATGTACGCTCTTATAGATGTTCCCTCCATGGGTAGATGTCAATTAAACAAAAGAAATAGTTTATAGGTGTCATGTAGCAAAAAATGACTACAAAGAAAAATACACAACATAATCAATAAGCAATGAAGTAGTAGGCACATATGTATAGACATATATTTTAACACATGCTTATGTAATCTGCCACAAAATAGGGATCCCATTAGGATATGGTTAGAAATGTATGATAGAGAATTATCAAAATTTAAACTCGAAGTCATGATTGTACTAATAGGGCTCCTAGGCCTATGAGAAAACTCAACATGGGCACCAAAATGGAAAAAGGGTGTTGACTATATTGTACCATGTTTGGTAGGATCTTCTGTTGGAATGTGGAAAATGTAGATATGATGGGATGATGCATCGATTTCCAACATGTTTGGTCCTAGGGAAAATTTGGGTTGCAAAAGGTTCAAATGAATTGTAATAGAGGGATTACCTAAATCTATATGCAATCTTCCAAATATACTTGATTGAATCAAGGAACGTGCAAATCATGCTCCTATACTTTGGTACATTTAAACCGAGTATTCTCCTAATGAACCCATAAGATATGTCCTTAGGTGGATGTAACTAAATTTTCATAACTTCAAGGATAGATTCATTTGAAGACAAAATTCCATCCAAGAAGTCATGTGAGTTGGGAGAGCTCACAACCCAAATGGGAAAAGAAGTTGGATCACATTCTTTCTATAAGGGAAGACTTTGATTCGAATCCGTTGAAGCCATTTGAATTCAAATATTTTTACACTTGAGATCCCTATTTATCATGTGCAAGATCACACAAGGAAGAATCATAAAGGATACACAAATCTTAGAAACAATTTTAAGACTCAATATCTTTACACTTGAGATCCCTATTTCTCATGTGCAAGATCACACAAAGGAACAAGCACAAATGATACACATAAATTGGATATGCTTATTAAATTCAAACTCTTTACACTCGATATCCCCATTTCTCATGTTCAATATCACTCAAAGGTGCAAGCATAGATGATACACATAGTTCATATATGGTTCCAAATCTCAAAATTCTTTACACTTCAGATCTCTATTTCTCTTATGCAAGATTGCTCAAAGGCGCAAGAATAGAGGATACATAGAGCTCATACACAATTTATAGTAATAAAATTGAATATTACAACATCAAATTCCTCTAATTATGACTGATAAACATCAAGTCAAAAACACCAAATAGGAAATTCACCTAATTATTAGTCATTTTATTTCATTTTGGTGGTTTTTAAACTGAAAATTTCTCAAGTAATATGGTCCTAATTCTTTTAAAAATGGTTCAAAATATTCCATAGAATGATCTAAGATATCTTATAGGTATGTAAGTTCAATATTTTCAACAAATTATAGGCCTAAATCTTGTGCATAACAACGAGCTACAATTGTCGTGCTCTGTTTTTTTATAGAAAACTAGTAAATTAAACCTTAAGATATTTGTGTAATTGGCACAATTCATCCATGGGAAGAGTGATTAAGGATCTAAATGCTACAAAATGACTTTAAAACTCACAAATTCAAGCTAAAAATTAAAAAAAAAAAACCAAAAAAAATGAGCTAAAAAACCACTTCTAAGGTGCAATCACCCTTATTGGCTTAGTAAATTTGACCTTAAGGATAAAAATCAATCATATAGGAAAAATTCAATGAACCATGGTTGAATTCACCACTATTATTTGAATAAGTCTGACTCTGTGTCAATATTTGGGAAATTCATCTAAGAAATTAAGAAAAAATGCTCCAAATCCACTCAATTTTTCCTGAATATTCTCCTACATGGTATCTTTACAGATCTAAAGAAAAAATTAAATGAGATTTAAACAATGAAACCAAATTAAGGAGATGAAATCATAAAAATTAAACTATATCCCTAGTATTTTTGCCAATATTATAGTCTAGTTATCTACAATAGAGCTAAAGATCACCTAATTACCAATGGATTGGTGAATTGCATTGCCAATAGTATGCAATAATTATTACAATTCTCCTAAGATCAAAATACTATTTCCAAATAATTTGAGAGATAGAGTAGGGGGGTGAGGGTTAGCTCTTGCATTGTGCCATTCGATGAAGCCCTTTGCTAGCTGATCTTCCTTAGTTGCAGCTCCTAATGTCCTCCATTAAATGTACACATTAATCTACAATGCATCCTATTACTGTTCTAATAACAAACTTTAGGGAATAAGAACTAGATCTAATTTCATACCAATTAATTATCACAAATAAATTGGGGGGGGAGGGGGGGAACTTAATTGACTCATATTAATTCATAGCACGAAATTATTACAATGTTTTCTATGGAGATGCTTTCTTCCTCCTTTGTTTAGATCCACTCCTTCACCTTCCAAGCCCTTGATCACCAAAATATCTAAAGCAAAAGAGTTCCTTGCTTAATCCTTCAACATAACTTTGCTCTTTCCATGTGATTTTAATTTCACCCCCAAATGATTTCTTATATAGCTCTTGGATTTGGGTGACTGGTGTGATTTTCTCAAAGTGGTATGAGAATTTCAACTTAATTTCCTTAATTACCCACTTTTCCATAGCTTTTCAGGCATTTGCATGATTAATTCAGGTTTTAATGCACATAATACATATTCCATGTATTTTTATTCCACTTTAAGTTTGTGGAGATTTGGTCTTAGCTTCAGACAGAATTTTCAACAATTGATTTTTTCCCCTTTCATGCTACCCGGGTCTTCATTCACACCTTTCATTTATGAAAGTAGTGGTTAGATAAAGATATACTATCTCTCTTTGTGCTTCATTTCTATCTTCATGTTGCTAGTGAATATTATACTATATTTTTGACCTACACTATTAAGGGTGTTAATTTGTGTATTAACACACATGTTACACTAGGAATTATGCCTAGCTTAGTGCCATATTTAGCATCTGGTTTAACACCACCTATTGCACCATAAGTTACACCATGTTTAGTACTAGAGTTAGAATCTAGTTTAGCGCCACTTGTTGCATCAAAAGTTGTGCCCTATTTAGTGGCATATTTAACATTTGGTTTAGTGCCACCTATTGTGCCAGAAATTGCACCCAATATTGCATCACATTTAAGGCCTATTTTTCTTAGACTTTGACTTCACATTATGCATCTAATTTATCACCACATTTAACATCAATTGTTACTTCCACATTAGTACCAAATTTTGTTCCAATTTCATGTCTACTTTTGTGTCCAATTTTTTACCAATAATAACACCAAAAGTAGCATCCAATTAAGTGTCTATTTTTTAGTCCAAATTTTCTTCATAAATAGTGCCAAATTTAGCATCCAATTTACCGTCATTTTTGCATCCACATTAATTCCATATTATCCTCCCTATTTACCACCTAGTTTTGCATCCACAATAATTCTAGATTTGGGTTTCTTTTTAGCATATATTTTTCTTCCAATTTATGACCCCTTTTATGTATTTAATTTATTAATTTCAATTAAATAATGAAATAAATCATAGTTTTTAAATAACATTTACAATATTAAATAGAAAATATAGCAATTCAAATTTATAACTTATCATTTATGAAGAAATTTAAATGAAATAGACAATATTATCATTGGTAGTAATTCTTCATTAGAAAAACATGGACAATTTCAAATATATATAAATTAAGAATATAATATTGATAACATCATTATCTTCAATCAAAACAAGCGAAAGTCAAATATACCATCAAATAAATAACCTATTATGTACATCATTATGTCTATCATGAAATAATTTTTATGATATATATATATATATAACTAGCATACCCCCAAAGCGGGGGAAATGAAACACCAAAGAGAACTTCGATATGTTTCAAAAACGAGAGAAAGTTGTGTGTATATAATATAAGTTTATATGATGAAAGCAAGTCTAGGAAAATAAGTCCCCAGATACGGGTGTGAATCTTTCCAACGTGGCCTCGGAGGAGGATGACGAGGCCATTCCCGCCCATGCTCATCCCATCGCCTATGTCGCCACCAGTGGAATTTAATGCCATAGGAGATGTGGCTATTTCTCGGTTACCTGACGGGACTAGGTAGTCTCATCACTGCTCGCGTTCCATTAATAATCCTCTTGGCATCCTAAATTCGCACAAGCGCCATTCAATAGGGAAGATGTCGACTGGTGGGTTTTACCTGCTCTCCATTGTTGCTTCACAACGCATAGAGGCTCTCTATTTCCCTATGCGTCATTGTTGTTCTACGTTCCAGTACTGCTCTCCTTGGCTCCATGCTCCACTTATTTGCTCCATTGTCTCTCTGTGCTCAATTTTTGATCTCCACTGCCCGAGTCCATCATCTTAGAGCCCAGCTCAGGTTAGCCTTCACCCTAATCTGCTCTTTGCTACCCTACAACCATGCCTAGAAGACAGAGAGGCAATCCAGGACAAGGCTGTAATGCATGGGATGAAGGCCACATACCTCTCTCAGCTTAAGCCAGTAGCAATGGCTTCGACTTGGAAATTCTGGAGGAAGTGCAGCAAATTGTTTCAGATTGGGAGGATGAATTTTTTGGGGCACTTGGTGCAGCTGGAAGAACGATTGAGCAAAGAAAAAACTACTGGGTCTTCAAAAATTTACTCACGTTCTTGTTCCTCAGATTCAACCCCTTGGTTCCTCCTCCCCCAGTGCCTCCTGTTCAACCCCTTGGTTCCTCCTCCACCAGTGCCTCCTGTTCAACCTCGGTTGACTCCTCCAGTGGTGGGCCCACCTAGTTCTCAAGCGGCTGAGCCACAGGCTCCTCCTAGTTCCTCTGTTGCCCCAGCCCCCACTCTAGCTTCCCCACCTTGCTCCATCCCCCCTCCACATTGCCGACCTTCCAACAGCTCTGCGTGCAAGTTTACATCCAACCCAATCGTCATGAAAAATACCTCTCTGTTTCCCACCAAAAATCCACCTGCAGGAGCCAGGGAGGAAGAGAACAAATCCAGTGCTAAAGACATGGCGACATCTAGTGGAATTTTGGTGACAACATCAGACAAGCTCGCACAACTAGCTTCTCCATGATACACCTGTCCTATCAAGGAGGAACCATGTCAAAAACCATGAACCATGGTCGCCACGGCTATGTGTCAGTTGATCTACATGCAACATGGTTTACGTTCACGTTTCTTCTTGGCCACGTGCTAATCAATTTGAAAATTTTAGGTTTTTGTTTTATGCATTGTTAACTGGATGGATTTTTTCCTTTTCCTCCATTAACTACAGAGGCTTTTGTTTATGTTTATTTGGAAGGCCTATTCTCCCTTTGGGAGGGAGGGTTTTGTGGACCTATTTTCCTTCTTGGAGGGAGGGCCCAGTCGTACTCTGAACCTCTATATCTGCTCCACATGAGCATGTCGGTCTGTAATTTGTATGTACAACTATTTTCTTCTTCTTTAATAGAATAGATCTCAACTTACAAAAAAAAAGTCTAGGAAAATAAGTGAAAATAAGTTACATCAAACTTCTAAATCACCACATAAGTGAAAATAGCCCCAAAGTCGGGGAAATGACCCCCCCCCAAAAAAAATCAATATCTTATCTTTTAAACAAAATATTTATGTATTGGCACATCTCTATGACTGCAACAATCTCACAAAGTGTCAAATTTATAAAGCATATGTCATGAATTTACCTATCTTCATGAAAAATTCAGATGAGGACATTAGATGTTGCAATGGTTGTGATAGAAAAAATATACAATTTTATTTTTTATTCATTTATAGTAATTAATCACAATGTTAAACTATTGTAAATAATGGTTTGTGTTAATTGAAATGCATTATCAAACATTATTTATGTCTAGATGAACTAGGGAGAATTATGGTAATTGTGCATGATTATCTCTTACTAACTAATAATATCACCAATGCATACATTTCTTGATCATTCAATCAATAATTCAAAACAATGTCCAAAAATATCTCAAAGTTTTATGTGTCTCAAAGTGGTTTGTGGTGGGTCTACCATGCTGCGTATAAATTATATCTAATTAGAAGCATCTACTTTGAAATTGAAGGCTTGATTAATGCTAGTTAATGTGAGGAGAAGAGCAACCACTACTCAATGTTTAATCTCTTTGAACACTTTTGTTGCATGAACCCCTAGCTGAAACATAGGTGTGATTCAACTTGTTAAGTGGATGTGCTACATGGGAAATATGCATAGTAAAATCTCTTAGGTAACTCACCATTCTCATGAAATCTAACAAGTGATGGATATTGTTCAATGGTAGCCAGTCAACAATGGTTAAAATCTTCCTCAATTTAATGCTCAATCCATTTTGCTTCTGAAATAGTCTAAGATAAATGTGTTCTTGTTGCTTAAATGTACATTTATTTATGTTGATCAATAATTTCTCTCCATGCAACACTACAAATACTTGGTTTATGGTGTAAATGATCCTATTAGGTAAACATGTATGTTTCTAAGATGCAAGATCATGAATGAATTAAGAAAACATCAACACTTCATTTGACATCCTTGTAAAAGTTGTAGGGGCATCAATATGGCCAAATGACATCACCATTGATTCACATGGTCCTTGTGATCACATATTGAAGGTTGTCTTGCACTTATTCTCTAGGTGTGGGCATCTAGTGGCTTTAACCAAACTTGAGGTCAATCTTACTAAAGAATTTTAGTTCTAGAAATTAAATGTAATAGGCTATTAACATGTGACAATACATATTAGTTTTTAAAGGTGATACTATTCAAGTTAATAATATACACACACTCAACATGCCATCTATGTTTCCAACTAATACAATGTTAGGGTCAGAAGGCTGCAGTGAGGAGGGGTGTATGTGCCATCTATCCAACAACTCTTGATTTTCCCCTTAATTTCTCCATTTTTGAAGAATGAATCCCTACATAAAGCCTCGTTTGGCATAACAAATTTATGTTTCAAGTCGATCCCATGTTCAATCGGATGGCTTGGATGGATTTGATGAGGTTCTTATAACAACTCAAGATAACATTGTAATAGCTCATCCAATTGCTTCTATTAATCTGATCTCTCCTATCAAATTAAAAGTATGTATGATGAGTTCTCATGGTCTTGATGACAATTAAAAGGTGTCAATTTCTCTTCCTTTTGGGGTCACAAAATGATAAAGGAAAACTATTATGAGGCATTGATCGGTCTACGAGCTTTAATGCCAAAATCTATTGCTAGGATGGTTGGGTCTTTTTACGTCATCACCACAGATGCTTGGAAATTTTTAGTAGTTAGTAATGGTTCTTTCATAGTTAGTAGAACACATATCAATAACATTTTTCCATAGAAACTTTATTGGGGAAACTCTTCAAGCACCCTCTCACATTTCGTGAATGATGCCTAGAATAAATTTTGTTGACATACATGTATGACTAAAATTGAGAGACTAAGGTGGATTTGACTTTGTGACCTCTTTGGCTAATATGAATTTAGCATGGCAAGTCAAACCACTTGAGCTAACCCTAGGGTATTTTTGCATCCCACTAACACATGTATGGATAAGTGAAAATAACCCCACACACATTTAGTGGAACTATGTTGATCTCTACTTCATAGATGTAATAAATTAATATGGAAAACTCCTTGTTTCACTTTCCTAAGACACAAATATTTGTTCTTGTTGAGCCAACCAATGAGTAGGGATCATGAAATACACCCATAAATATATTTCTTATTCACTATATTGTTCAAATTAATTAGTGAACATATAAAAAAGATGAAATATTCATTCGCACAAACATTAGCATGTTTATATTGACAACTAAGCAGCTCCAAATTCCCATTAAGTTTGTGACAATGTGTTACAATGTATGGACAACTTGAAGTTAAGCAAAATATCAAGGTAACCAACTATTCATGTATTCACAATCTCATGATATGTCATTTATCATTAGGACACAAACATTTAAAAATATTCTAGTCTATTCAATATTGTGTATAATGAACAAGGTACAAAAATTTACAAATTTGAAGAGACAAACAAGGAATATGATTTTTCTTAACTATTGGCCTTCCATGCAAATTGTCGAGCTCCTCAACTACAACAATATGTTATGTCTACAACAAGAGTCACTGCACTATGTTGTGTAATGCATATCATATGATTGAAATTTTTTCCTATGTAACTAGGTCACAACACCACAAGTGTGTGACAAAGAATACTAGTGTGTTTATACCACAATATTACATCCCAAGTTCAATTTGTGCCAAATATTTGCCACTGTAATGTGCATCAAGCACCAATACCTTTATACTAACATGCATATCAAAGACAAAAACCAAATCCACAAGTGAGTGCTTAAAAAAATTCTTAATGAATCTGTCTCATCAATTCGATCAATCAATTATGCTTTGTCAAACACTCAACCCTTTCACTATCACCACTGAACCAAAGAAAGCCTTTTTATAACATAACTCACCACTAGATCAAAGAAATCCATTTTATACCATAGCTTAAAATGATTTTTTTATTTACATACGACCTTAAAATTTTGAATAGGACCTTATTGGCCAAGTTAATCAAAGAGCCACCCTTCCAAAAAGATCCTTATGAGTTGTCCTGATAGATGAAGGATCAACCCCTGAAAGAGTTAGCTAAGGGCTTTATTGGGTGGTACCATAGTTCTTTAAGTGGTCATTTTATTTCAAGTTTATGTTACGACCATTTAAACTATATGTTTTCGTTTAATCCACCATTATGTTTGGCAAACCAAAATCTATTGCAACAAATCTTAGTCGAAGCAGTCTTACATTGAAGCTACCGGCCCAAGTGAATGCTTTTTATAAGGAGGACTAATAATAATGAATAATTTATCATAGAAGGAATAAATCAAGTAATGAATCTTTGAAACCTATCAATATCATTAAAAAGGAAAGGTATTCAAACCAGACCCTTCCTTAGTTTCTAGCCCTCTTACCCATTTTACCCGAAGAAACCGTCTCACCTGATTAGTTCTTACTCACTCAATTAGTTATTAACTTGAAGGAAAGGTTTTTGGCCTAATAAGACTAATAAGAAAATGTATATGTTGCTCTCCTTGGTTAACTCAGCTTTTTGTGAGGCAATCTTAGGGGGGCACTATAAGAAAGATACTCACTTGAAGGAGGATTGCGTATACATGCTCATCACTTACTTGATGACCCAATTCAAACCAAAATCTATTGCAACAACTAAACTGTCCGAGAGTGACATGTGTCATTCTCCCAAATAAATAGAAATATAAAATATTTTGAAACCCATAATTAAAAAGCGAGCTTTCAAAACTCTGTGCTACATAAATTGTTCAATCCCATACGATTTTCTCTAGAATGAGTTGCTGGAAACATGATCGAAAGGTAGTCCCTTCACCTCGCAGGGTTTTGGATGAGTTGGTAACTCTACGAGTCCAGGTTTTGAATATCCTTGTATCTTTCTTTTTACCTTTAACATTTAGTTTGACCACATGAATTTACAATTGGGAGGTCTCTAATGCCTGGATAATTATATTGGTATTTTTGTATGTAGTTGTGCAAATTCGAGTCTTAGGGTTCCTCTAATATGAGTTTTCTCAATGCTTTTATTTGAGTTTGTAGATTGGACAAGTGCATGGCTAATTTTATTTTGTTTTGCAGTGTGAACCCTATCCCGCAACGTCGCTTTACAATGGAGGGATTCTTTGAAATCCTGGTTTTGATAATGGAACCAACAACTGGGCATTTTATAGAAGCACGAGTGTAACCCTGTGAATAGAGAGTCAGGATAATGGAAACAAATATTAGGAGAGTCAGGACAATGAGATTGCTTAGGAGGCAAACTCATGGTGAATTTCTTTAACATATCTACTTCAAACCTATAAATCTATTGAAAATACATAGATGTAATTAGTTACTATGTTCATGGAGAATAAAGGATAATAAACCCATAATCAGAGTGAATTGATATAACTACACAAAATTGATGAGAAAACTGCAAATCAACTCATAAAAAGAGTATTCATGGTGTGCTAAGCTCTGCAAAATGATGAAATAGCCTACCCATTAAAAAAATAGAATCTATGGGTACAATTTCATGAGTTTTGAGCTAGTTAAAGTAAAACCAACACATTATAAACTTTGAAATCAAACTGATATTGAATCACAGATGCCTAGCCCCAGGATTGCCAAATGTTATGGATTTCTTCTTTCATGCTTTTATTATAAAATCCCTAGATTAGAAAGCAACTCGAACCTAACACAATAATTTCCAAATTGTAGCGACAACAAAGATGTTCTAGAAGTTATTTTGTGCTTGTTTGACTACTTTGGCTGTCACAATATAATAAAAGCAACAACTGGAAGATTAAACGTTGGAAAGTTCATTGAAAAGGACATGTAAACGTGCCCTGCATACTTGTCTGTCCATATTTATGAAATCTTGGACGATTTTTTGACACCTCTAAGATAGACATAGCACAAGGGTATTGTGCCAAAGCAGTAACTTTGTTCATGGCAAGTAAAAGTCTCTATCTTACATCGTATACGAAAATAAAACACTATCATGCTACATCGGTGTTTCTTCTTAGTCTAGAAATTGAACGGGCTATGATGCTGCTGACTCTTAGGCTGCTATAGACTCACAATCCTCTTATTCTATTTCTCTCCTAGAAATATAAAGCTATACGGCCATGAACTACTAATACATTGTTAAGTATTTTTAATGGTTATATAAGATCTTAAAACATTTAGCATCATAACAACATAACCATAAGCAAAATATCACTGAAATATAGACAAGTACAACCACAAAAAATAACATAAATATTTATCCTGGGAAACCCTCATGGGGAAGAAAACCCAACAAAACTTCCTCTGTATAAGATGTATAAAAGACAACCCCCAAAACAGGTGTTCTCCTCCTTCTATTTTGTCTCTCTCTCTCTCCTATGCACTACACAAGTGAGTGAGTCTATGTTCAAATAAGAACCACAACTCCTCTATTTATACATATGTGTTAATTGACTTCTGCACTAGACAAGTCAGCCCCAATAAACTGTTTGGGCCGACTTCACCTAGGAATACTAAAAATAGTATATTGTATTATTTATTAGGGTACTAAGGACCCGACACAAGTGGAGGCTTTACCTCATGGCTCCATGATGACCAAATACAATAGTAACACCCCATCGGAGGAATAATAACATCTCACTTTGGTTACATCAGAAAAATACATTTAGAATATCCTTTGAAGTTACAATATTTCAAAACTCCCCCTTAACGAGAAGGTTATTCTACTGACAAAATCATCACAGACTACAGGAGAAAAAAGAGACAATTACAATAGTACATCGAGGTAATACATCTATACATCACCGGAAGTTTTCACAATCAGTAACTAGAACGGTTACTCTTCATCTTCTACATCACATGATCACTTGATCCTTTTGCAACAATGCTTCGATCTTTCAATCATTCGTAGAAACATTTCAATCTTCTGATCCTTTGCAGTAGTACTTTGATCTTATGATCCTTTGCAGCAACACTTTTATCTTTCAATCCTTTGTAGCAGCACTTCGATCTTCTCGATCCTTTGCAGTGGGACTTCGATCTTCTCGATCCTTTGCAGTAGCACTTTGATCTACTGTAGCAGCCTTTGAATCTTCTCGATCCCTTGTAGCAACACTTCAATCCTTTCAATCCTTTGCAGCATCACTTTGATCCTTTCGATCCTTTGCAGAAAAACTTCAATCCTTCTTGATCCTTTGCAGCCACACTTTGATCTACTTGACCCTTCACTACTATACTTCGATCTACTTGATGCTTCGCCACCATGCTACCTGCAGTACACATGATCTATTTGTGGGATGATCATTCCCGATCACTTTAGGACAAAAGTCCAAGGACGATGTAATCCTCCATCATCATGATCCATGAAATCAATCAGCTGAATTGTCTACAACTAAATGTAGATATTGACCGCACCCAGTGTCGACCCTATCATCCGTGAGGACTCATCATAGACCATCCATACCACACAGGTTAGGAACACTCACAAGTGAGTGTTATACTACGGTATCTACACTCACATGTAGGTATACTCTACCATGTAAGAGTATTGTATGTAGAGCATATCTCAATCACATTCAAAATGTCGGCCCAATATAGAACATCCATACCACACAAGCTATTACCACTCCCAAGTGAGTGTTATAGTATGACATCTGTGAGGACTCATCATAGAGAATCCATACCACACAGGTTCAGACCACTCCCAAGCTAGTGTTATTCTATGGTATCTACACTCATGTGTAGGTATACTCTACCGTGTAAGAGTATTGTCTACAGAGAAGATCTCGACTGCATTCAAAATGTCGGCCCAACATAGATAATACATACCACATAGGTTAGGACCACTCCCAAGTGAGTGTTATACTATGACATCCATGAGGACTCGTCATAGAGCATCCATACCACAGAGGTTAGGACCACTCCCAAGCAAGTGTTATTCTATGGTATCTACATATGAATGTAGGCATACTCTCCATACAAGAGTATTGTCTATAGAGCAGATCTGGACTGCATACAAAATGTCAGTCCTACCATCCATGAGGACTCATCATAGAGAATCCATACCACATAGGTTAGGACCACTCTCGAGAGAGTATTATTCTACGGTATCCACAACTGAATGTGGGTACTCTCCATACACGAGTAACATATGCAGGTCCATCCTTAGCTAGTAAGGACCACTCTCATGAACAAAGTGTTATACCTACCATCCTCAAGAGAGTACACTATCGTCCATAGGTGAATGTGGGTACTCTCCATGCGAGAGTAATATCTGCAGGGCCATCCTTACCTAGTAAGGACCACTCTCATGAAGAGAGTGTTATACCTTCCATCGTCAAGATAGGATACCATCGTCCACAAATAAATGTCAGACCTTGTTACCATATTAAGGTGCACCTTGCCTCTTCCATGTTGGAGCATCACTATAATCCCATCATCGATGTGAACCTCATCATCAATCCCCATTTTACGGGAGGATCCATATTATCAACTTGCTCCCCCTTTGTTCGAGGAGGGTTCATAGTCTCGACTTGTTCTTCCTTTTCAAGGATAGTCCATATCTTTGACTTGTTGCTCCTTTCTAAAGAAAGTCCACATCTTCGACTTGTTCTTCCTTTATGAAGAAAGTCCATATCTTCGACTCGTTCTTCCTACTGAAGAAATTCCATATCTTCGACTTGTTCTTCCTTTCCGAATAAATTCGATATCTTAGACTTGTTGTTACTTTATGAGGAAAGTCAATATCTTCGACCTATTTCTCCTTTCCAAGAAGGGTCCATATCTTCATCGTTCCTCCATGCAAGGAAGGATCTATATCATCATCACTTTTAATCCCTGTGAGGAAATTATTCAGTATCAACATCACTGTTTCTCCTAGCGAGGAAAGTCTTCAGTATCATCATCACCATTCCTCCTTGCGAGGAAAGTCTTCAGTATCAACATCACTGTTCCTCACGAGGAAAGTCTTTTCAAACTACACCAAGCTTGTCATGGAAGCTTCGTCACCACATCAACAAATTATTGATCGGTACTCACATACTGGAGTTTTATATCTCCCTGCAGTACCATATCCCACAAGATTATTTGTCATATTTATGAAACTATAGTTGTCATAAAGAATCACTGTGGTATCCAACTCCATGTCAAATAGTCATGACATCATATTTCCAAAGCCATATGGCTTCCCAAATAGCGAAGAAAGTTGCAATGTAATATACTTCAGCTGTACTAAGAGAAACACTGGACTAAACCATGAGATCATGGTGGATCCTAGACCATAACATCCATATGAGGTGTTCTTCCTATCTGCGGCACTTCTTGCCCAAGATAAATACGTATATCCATAAAAATTTTAGTCATGATCTCTACCAAAGTAAAGTCCCAAGTCTATTGTACCTTTTAGGTTCCTCATCACATGCTTTGCAACTATTAGGTGAACCCATCTAGGTTTAACTATATACTGACTCAAGGTGTTCACAACAAAGCATATATCTGACCTTGTGTTCATCAGATACATCAACGGCTCAATAATCTATTTGTACTGAGTCATCTCCACCATATCTGATGTCTCATCAGACAACAACTTCATGTTGGTATCCATGGGTGTGGCCATGGATTTACAATCCAACATATAAAATATTCTTTAATATTTCCACAACATACTTTCCCTAGTTCAGAAATATTCATTTTGAGCTCTTCCACACTTCCAGCCTCAGGAAATAATGCATCAACCCAAAATATTTCATCTTGAAATCTTGAACTATATTCTTCTTGCAATCTGTGATCTGTTTCTCATTTCTAGTCAGCAATAGATCATCCACATACAACAATAGTATGCCAGGCTCATCATCCATAACCTTAAGGTAAAGGTTAGGATCAACTTTACTCTTGGTAAAGTTCATGCTTGACAAGAAGCTATATATTCTTCCATACCAATCTCTAGGAGCTTTCTTCAGTCCGTACAGAGTATTTTTCCAATTACATACATGAGTCACTTTGTTTTTGACTTCAAATCCTTGTGGCTATTCAATGTAAACCTCTTCCTCAATCACACGATTAAGGAAGTCTTGTCTTTACATCAATATGGTGTATATCCCACTTGATCATGGAAGCAAGTGCCATGATAGTTCTGATGGAAGTGTACCTTTCTTCCTGGAGCAAGTGTCTCTTCATAATCAATTCCTTCCCTCTCAGAGAATCCTTTAGCCACAATTATTTCCTTCCATCAACAACATGTTTTATCTTGTAGATCCACTTGGAAGATACAACACTCTTGCTTTCTGGTTTGGGTACTATATATCAAACATCATTCTGGTATTATTCCATTATTGTTTCTACCACGAGTTCATTTTGTTTGGTCATCGACATATCTCAGTATTCCACATTCAACCTTCAAGGTTAAAACCCACTTTAATCTTGGTAAATTCTTGGTCCATATGGAAGTTGTCCATTTTATCGTACCATGTCGAACTCAGATATCTTCTATAGTCACTCCTCTTGAATCAGAGCATCATCCTCTCTTTGCATTTTGTACTTTATGTATCGAAACATTATGTACTGGAGTGGCTGGTAACATCCTCTGCTACTATGTATCCATCTCAGGTTACTAGATACCAAGATCCCTTCATCTTGAACTTTGTCAAAAAGTTCATCTTGCACCCATTTGTGAGCTTGTTTTCTTCTATAGGTTTACATATTCAACCTTGTAGAAAAGGTTAAGATATTCATCACTCTAGGTGATTTGTCAAGCTTCTGGATGTGCTTATATATGGGTGCCTTCTAAGCTCATACAAAGCCTATTCTGCACAGGTGGTTTGATATATACTTCTACTTCACTGGAGAAGTGTGTTTGGTCAATATTGTATGTCATGCCATAGTCTATTCTTTCTGAGCAAACCACGAACCTTTCTTTGTATACTTGTTCTTGTAGATCCACATGGAAGACACTACAGAATTCCCTTAAGGTCTCAGAACCATATCATATACATCATTCCCCATGATCAACTGTTACTCTTTGATCATAGCTTCTTCCATAGTTGTAAGGGTTAGCATCAATGATGTCACCCAACTATGTCACATAGCTAGAGTGTGTCCGAGGCCTCTTACTTTGGTTTGGAAGTCCTGTCATACTTTTCTTCATCTTGGAATATCTCTCATGCGCAAGATGGTCTTCATCTCTTGAGTTGGATCTATCGCTCTCTGAATCTCTTTATTTTGTCACAGTGTCCCTGGCCCTGGGAGCTTCAGGTTCATGTTTATTGAAGTGAATATTTAATTGTAATTACTTGTTATTCGGAACAAGTCTCATCCTCTTGTTCTTGTAGGTGGTTGTACACAACCTTTCCTACAAGTCAAATGCACTAGTTGCATGGTTAGAACCATTTCATAGGACATATGCATAAGGAAAAATTCATCATGAAACCATTATATCATGCGTAATACACAACATATACAGGAAATAAAATTCAAATACTTATCTTTGTTCTATCTTCATCTCCTTTTGGATATGCAACTTCTTCTTTGACTAGTGAGATAACTTCAATCTCATGCTTGCTTGAAAGCTTTTATGGAATGATGCTTCTTGTGGACGTAGGGTTTGACAGAGAAACCTTAATTTTCAACTGAGGTATCTTTCAGATCTGATTGGATATAAATATTCATATCCTTAAGGCAAGCTAAGCAGTATACGCATTTTCCCAAAACTGTGATTAGAACTGCAAAATATCTGATGCCCTAGTTTTCTTCAATTTCTTCTACAGAAATTCTTGATATTGTTTCTGCAGTATCTATGAAAGTAATGATCCTCTGTTTCTCAAGTTCCTCACTAAGGTATCCTCATTTGTCATATTTCCAACACCATATGTTAAAGCAGAAATGGTTTCACCAATTGGGACTTATGCGAGTTTTCCCAAGGTGACTTATTTCAGGATTGCTCAACATAACAAACTTGTATGGATTATCACATGTCACTGTTTCACCTTCAGGGTCTGAAACTTTTACCATAGAAATTAAAGTCTATGCCCTATTTGGAACATCTTTGGAAATTTCATTTTGACCTTCATAGACCGAGATATAGAAATTATCCCTAGGTGTCCTGTTTATGGCTGAATCCTCGAAGAGGCTAGAACCCTGACTTAGAGGAATCATATCTCCTAGAATATTGAGAATCTGAGGCTGAAATGTTTACACAAGGTACATCAAGAATTTATCTTCGTCCTGTGAAAGTTTTGTCTCTTGATCCTTCTCCAATATTGAGATATAGGGAATGAACCAAAACAACTAGTTTTAGTATTTTAGGGTTTTCAAGCATGAAACCCTAATCTTCAATAGATGTAGCTGTAGCACTGTTCCAACTGCACAACGACTTGTTTTAGGGTGGATCTAATACCATGTTAATTTTTTTTAATGGTTATATAATATCTTATAACATTTAGCATCATAACAACATAACCATAAGCAAAATATCATTGAAAGATAGACAAGCACAACCACACAAAAGAACACAAAGATTTATCGTGGGAAACCCTCACGGGGAAGAAAACCCAACAAAACTTCCTCTATATAAGATGTATAAAAGACAACCCCAAAAACAGGTGTTTTCCTCCTTCTGTTCTCTCTCTCTCTCCTATGCGCTACACAAGTGAGTGAGTCTGTGTTAAAATAAGAACCACATCTCCTATATTTATACATATGTGTCAATTGACTTTTGCACTAGACAAGTCAGCCCTAATTAATTGTCTGGGCTGAATTCACCTAGGAATACTAAAAAAAAGTATATTATATTATTTATTAGGGTAGTCGCCACAAAGTTTAAAATCATCACGTGATTTCTTTTTTCAGCTGTTCATTGCTATTATAACTGTCCCTTCAATTTGTTGTCTAGAACCACATCCCCTATTGAGAGAACCACTGCCACCATTGAGGCACATACATTTCTCACACACTCATCAACGAATCTTGATCATGGTTGTCACTGTCATCCTTGCATCCCTTCACTAGATATTCTAGGATTGAGATGTACTGTGCCTTGAGTGATAAGTATATGGTTTTGCTGGAGGTTGTATTAATAATAATAAAAGGGGATATTGGTTCATCACCCAACAGACAAGTTTAGGCTGAGTTTAATAATTGTTACAATGCTCTATCTGTCATCTTAAAATACCCAAACACTTTAAAGTTCTTGAGAACACTAAATGAGGAATTTTTATTTTTATTAGAAATGCAAGTTTTCTAGAATGACTGACCATGCTCCAGTTTTACTGATATTATATCACATTCTTTGGTTATTCTACCTAATAACCACTATTAATGAGCGTTCATTATATTTTTCTCTAGATTCCTCTTTTTTCTCCTTCGTTGATTCACTTTTAAATTGACAAAGTTAGGGATCAATGGATGCCCTGTACATTTTAGATGCCCATGTTCTAATGTGCCTTGAGTAATATGCATAAGTATCAAGCCTAACAAGTAACATCCCGCTCTTCCAATGATGTTGATTTTTCTTGAAACTAGTCAATTTGTCGTGCTAGGAAAATATATAAATAACACATGCTGCAAAACTGTAAATCTATTCCTCAAATTCTAGAAATAAGGCACACCTTAGTTAAAAATTCCTTCAACTCAATGGAACCCAAGATAATCAATAAATGCCTCTTTCCAAATGTTCTTGCAACAGTCCACATAATCTGAAATGATTTTGAGGATTTTTTTATGGACACTCTATCCATGCAAATATTCAAATCCATTTAAAAGGGTTTTACATTTCTTTCTTGATAAACCCACTTCAATTTTAAGCCAGTCTAAACAACAATCCAACGTTTGCAAAATGCAATGCTAAATTTCATCCAATATTATTGACTATCAATCATTTTTATGAATTTCCTACTTTGATTTTGAGTTGGTGGGAAGTTTGCAATGTTTGTTGGGTCCCTACATTCAGGCATGTCTCGGGGAATCCACAATGGACATCAAAGGCCCTAAACATGAAACCTTTTCGGTCTTGGTCTTGACATGATAACTGCCTTCTCTACAGTCAACAAAGGCTAGTGGGATACATCTCTTGGCCAACTACCCAAAAATAAATCAATAAAATTTGATAAAATCATACATGCCATTACAAATCTACTCTCTCTCTCTCTCTCTCTCTCTCTCTCTCTCTCTCTCTCTCTCTCTCTCTCTCTCTCTCTCTATATATATATATATATATATATATATATATATATATATTCAGGAAGTTGTCACATGTCAACTTATATTTATCAAAATAAAAACCTATATAATAAAAAAAAAGCCTGTTTCCAAATCTTGTTGCAACAATCCACATAACTTGATAGGATTTTGAGCAAGTTGTTATGGACACATAGCTATACAAGTGTTCAAATCCATTTACCTTCACCAAAATAAAATAACCTTCTCTAAATCAATTTTCATATACCATTTTTTAAACACTCCTCGACATCGGGGACATTGCAACCTCGTGGCTCTTGTTTCTTTATATACTAATTTAAAATTTATTTTAAATGTATTTCTTTGTCATTTAATTCCATCATTTGTAAATATGACCATTCTAATACATTATAAAGGGTTTACCAAGGATGACATCATAGATAAAAAAGGGTTTTCTTTTCCATAGTTAATCTAATGTCTCCAATTTTCTTTTCTTCTCCACTATCCTAATAAACATGTTATTTTTCATTATATATTTATGTTTATATTTTATGAACTCTTAATAATGTTGGGATTTCTTAAATGAATTCTAAGGACCTCTCTCACCAAATTGAGATGACTATCTATGCTAACCATATTTTAGTCTCACTTAGATTCATAATAGTATTAGTTATTAGGGGGAAGGAGGGATATTACAGTATTATATATATTTTTTGGAAGAATGATTCACTATGGTATAAGGATCGCTTATATACATGTAAGAACTACCAAATCAAAAAAAATATCAGTTTTGAATCACACACCACTCCTATAGGTGGGCGCTCGAGATTCCTAAAAACATAGCACTGGGTTAAGAATGAATTCTTTTGGGAAGGTTTTAAATATGATGTTCAAAGGTTCATGGTAGAATGCTTGGTTTCTCAACAAAATAAGGTTGAAACAATTAAGACCCCATGTCTTTTACAACAATTAGAAATACCTTATCAGTGATGGGAAGAAACCTCAATGGATTTTATCACAAGTCTACCAAAGTTAGAAGGGAAGGATGCTATTATGGTGGTTTTTGATAGACTCATAAAGTATGCACACTTTTTTGCACTCTCTCACCTTTTAATTCAAGTATAGTGTTATGGAGATAAATTCCTATGGCTTGGGGTACAACAATAGACAACTTGACTCCAGAAATCAATCCTTTCCAATATGCAAGAGAAATCAAATATCTAACACTAAAGGATCAAAACTCGTACCTTATTCTGGACGGTTGAAGTAGATCCCCATTGAGCTTTCCAACTCTAGCTTGAATTGATAAATTACTTCCTCAACAATCAGTAAACAAGACAAGCATGCTATATATATTGGGTTAGATCCAGTCGATGGAATCCACTACCTTTTTTTCCAGGTACTTACCCATGCCCTGCTCTTTCATTTTCATGCAAATTTTATCTTTTTCCATGGTTCATTTGGGATTCTAGGCCAATCTAAGATGCGCACCTCGACCCACATGGAAACCAAGGATTTTTCCATGTATAGGGCTGGATATACATGGAAAAAGACCTCAAAGTTGCGTACATACACGGTTGTTTAGCAAACAGTCGCGTATGCGGTCGCGGTCAATGTTTTTTAAGTGTTCTAATGGATCAAACTTAAATTTTATGTGCAGGATGGTCCTAGAATGGAGAGAATGTTAGCACGGTGATGTAGAAGGGGAAATAAGGGAAAATCTAATGGCTCAACAAGCTTTGTCGTCATGTGGGATCTGCAAGTTTTGGTGTCTTGGTGGCTTAAGGGCCAAACCAAGACTACTGCAGATGCTAGTATACTACTGGGATCCAGACTCAGAGTTGTTCCAGATAGACGGGATGTCCCTCACCATAGAAGTGGAGGACATATACTTTATTACTAGACTTTTTCGACTGGGGGAAGTGGTGAACCTACGCTCTCGCGAGCCCAGAGGCGGCCTGACTATAGATGAGTACATAGCAGTGTACTGTTATCCAGACACAGAGAAGGTGGGTAGTCAGATCCCAACTAACTCCATACAGGTGCTAGGCCTAAATGCCATTCTACTGACACTAGGCAGGATAGCGGGGCTAGCCTCACTCCACCAGGCCTCGTGACCATTCATGTTCTATGCCGTGGAGTGCATGAGGCCCACAATTTATGACTGGAGTACAACATTGTTGAGTAACATGAAACAACAGCTCAATGATTGCAAAATGGGCAGGGTGCGAAACTTCGGTTTTAGTAGCATACTAAGCACATTCTTCTTCGAGCTTGTTCCAAGATTGAGCCTTAGATTTGACGTTCCTCTACACGGGGTTCGAGATCTAGCCTAATGGAATTGGGCAAATGCGATGCACAGACTGGGTGGAGGTAGGGTGTCCAACCCCTATCCAGCTGATTTCTTTCCATGGTGGCAACGGCAGATAGTTGCCATTGATGATTACCCCTATGCAGGGATATATTTTTGGGGAGACCCCGACATGCCACTACCACTAGGATCGACATACGGTGATATTGGTAACAAACCTTGACCCTCTTTAAATTTTTTTAGTTATTTAATTTTTTTTTGTGTTTTCTGATTATGTGGAATCAAAAGACATTTTTTTGGGTGAGAATACATAGTGACATCCTATCATATGCATGCAAATGTAGGACCACGACGGCCTGAAGGATTCCCTTGTCATAGATGGAGGGGAAGAGGGAATGACATTATGGGTGTGGATGCAGAATGAATGCTCCAAAGCATTCATACCAACTTCGTGAGGCTGACGCATAGAGTACCCATGGCGCAAGTTGAGGATTTGCCTGAGGCCATGGAGCACCAGGTGGTGGGTGTACCATGAGCATGGGTGCAGCTATTTCGACGGCTAGCTAGAGCCATGGTGACATTCCATGATAACACCCCCCCTCCTCCTCCATAGGCTTAGATACGTGGGAGTGATACATTTTGTACTACTGTGTATTTTTATTTTGGTGGCTCGAGAGCCCCATTTTTGTATTATGACACTATGTATTACGACATTTTGGATGTTTATTAAAAACTTTTATGATGATCGATTTATTCATTTACATGTGTAAAAATTTATGTTTGTGATGAGCTTATTGTCTATGAAACAAATGCCAATCTAACACATAGTTAGCATATGAGTCAACAACTTGATTATTAATTCTTGGAACATGTATGTATGTTACATTGTCAAATTGCCATTCTAACAATCTCACACGTAAGAATCTTCTTAATAATGTTGGATCCCTGACATGGTACAAACCATTAAGTTGTGACACTACTAACTCCAAATCAAGACGTACCTCAAGAGAGAGAACACCATGTGAAATGGCATCCCGTAGAAGCTCGATAACGACACTATACTTAGCAACATTGTTCGAAGAGGGCCGTAAACATACTCCTCCTAAAGACAATACCTGACCCGTAAGAGTATAAATCACCCATGCAGTAGAGGCTAAGTGTTGAGTGTGACGGCTCGCACCATCTGCAAATCCTATGAAGGTGGAAGATTCCATTGACATATGCCAAAAGAAATGGAAATTAATCACAAAACTGATCACCATAAGAAAAGACCTACCTATGCAAAACTGTACAATAATATACAATAGTCAACTTTGGCTGAAAATCATGCATAGTATTTTCTAAGGTAGAGCCCATTTCTAGGCTTCACCAAGGCTGTTCCCTCATAATCCACTAACTCATAAGTGCCCTTCTCTAATACACATTTAATGACGTAAGGACCACACCACATGGGATTAAATTTTCCTGCCCCCAAGGGTTCTTTCGGTTGATCCCACAAAAGGACCAAATATCCTTCACTAAACCTCCTTGGATGGAAAGACTTATCATACTGGACCTTAACGCGACGCTTATTCACTTCTAGAGCCACCAAGGCATCTCGACG
Organism: Pseudotsuga menziesii; assembly: GCA_001517045.1. Classification (NCBI taxonomy): domain Eukaryota; kingdom Viridiplantae; phylum Streptophyta; class Pinopsida; order Pinales; family Pinaceae; genus Pseudotsuga; species Pseudotsuga menziesii. The sequence goes on from LPNX011186284.1 coordinate 374,067, forward strand.
CTCCTCATCAAGTTGCTCTAAGTGGACCAAATGCTCCTCCAATGGGGAAGTGTCTGGTAAGATCTCTATGACTAGCTTCAAAGAAGGAATCTCGCACTCAACCAGTAATACCAACTCCACTCCATGTACAAGCTGATATGGAGAAAAACCCGTGGTAGTCTTAACAATGGTTCTATAAGTCCACAAAGTAGGATATAACATGATGTGCCAATTAGTCTTGCTTTGTGCAATGGTTCGTTGGAGAATGGATTTGAGTGATTTGTTCACTGCTTTAACCTGCCCATTCGCTTGAGGGTAGCAAGAGGAGGAATGCTCTCACTTGTACCCTAACTTTGAGGCCAACTCTTCCATCATATGATTTTGAAAGTGCTTGCCATGTTCAGTGACAAGCTCCTTCGGAATACTGAACCAAGTAATAATATGGTTGAATATGAAGTGTGCGGCTGTATCACCATCGGATTTAATTGTAGGCATAGCCTCAACCCATTTTGTGAAGTAGTCAATAGCCACTATGATATGATGATGCCCCCTAGCTGAAGCTGGGTTGCAATCCATGAAATCAAGCCCCACTTAGTGAAGGGACCGGTGGTGATGATGGGATGTAATGGGGCAGGTCGTGAGTGCATATTCCATGCAAACACCTGGAAAGGGTGGCACTTCTTGATCGCATCTACACAATATTTAAAGATCGACGGCCAAAAATAACCCACTCTTAATATTTTTTGGGCTGTAGAAATCCCAGATAAATGACCACCGCACGCCCCTCCATGGCAATCATTCAACACAAGCTCAACCTCCTCATGAGTTAAACAATGACGTAAAATGGAATCTACCCCAAGGCGGTACAAGGTGTTATCCACTATGAGGTAATTCTTGGATACGTGACGTAATCGTCGTCGTTCATCCCATGAGAGGTGAGAAGGAACCTTCAATGTTTGTAAATATATGATAATGTCTCCATACCATGGATCCAAAGTTGAGATTAAGAAGATGTGCTCAGTGACAAACATATCTTCATAAACCATCTCCTCCTCTTCGCTTGGGAAATCCGATATAAGCTCTGCAAAAATTAACGATTTCTTCGATTTTGCCGAAACAAACTCGAGATTGAATTCTTGCAAGATGACAATCCATTTATTATACTTTCCCCCAATCATCCTTTGAGTGAGGATTAATTGAAATGGATTGACATAGGCTACAACCAAGGTTTGGCGAAGGAGAATATAATGTCTCAACTGTTGAACCGCATGTACGGTAGCTAAGGCAAGCTTCTCAACATGGGAATAATGGACCTCCATGTCAATGAGGTTCTGGCTCAGGTAGTATATGACATGCTCTTGGAGCTCCTCATCCTCTTGAACCAAAACCATACCAATCATCTCCATGGATGTAGCCACATAAAGTATAAAGTCACAGCTATAGTTGGGTGGACTAATCACTAGGGCCAATGCTAAGGCTCGTTTAAGTGCATCAAAGGACTCCTGGGCTAGCTCATCCCAACAAAAGGTGGTGTCCTTCTTCAAAAGACACATAAAGCCTCTAGTCAAATTGGCAAATTTGACAATGAATCTCCGTAAGAAGTTTTCCATGCCTTGCAAACATTGAAGATGTCTAATGTTTTTCAGGGGAGACAACTGAAGTATTGCCTCTACCTTCAAAGGGTCGACTCTTATACCCTCCTTAGAGACAATGAACCCTAATAAGTGACCATACTTCACACAAAAGATGCACTTGTGAGGATTTAACCTGACCAAATAATGGTGGCACCTTTCGAAACACTAATTTCAAATGATAGGAATGACGCATTCTCATACGAGAATGAGCATCAAGGTCATCCAAAAATACCTCAATAATTGATTTGAGATCATGGAAGATCAAGGTCATAGCCCACTAAAAAGTGGCTCTGGCATTCTTAAGGCCAAAAGGCATCTTCCGATATGCAAAGGTTCCCCAAGGACAAGTAAAGGTAGTCTTATGTTGGTCCTCAGGTTTAATTTGTATCTGATTGTATTCAAAAAAGCCATCCATAAAGGAAAAAACCTCGCTACCCGCACACTCATCCAAAATTTGATCAATAAATGGTGTGGGGAAATTGTCTTTAGGATAGGCACGATTCAAATCACATAAATCAGTGCATTTGCTGATCGCTCCCTATTTCTTATCCACCGGAACAGGATTTGAAACCCACTCTGTCAAGGGAATGGGATAGATAAAACTGACCTTCAACAATTTTTCTATCTTTGCCTTAATCATGGGTGATTTCCTAGGATTCACTGCATGCAAGGGTTGTCAAATAGGCTTAGCATTGGGATAAGTTTTAATCTCATATTCAACAATGCGAGGGTCGATACCTAACATTTCCTCGTAAGACCAAGCAAAGATATCATGAAATTCTTTAAACAACTCGGTGTACTCTTGAATATCAGAATGGGAACATTCTTCCCCAATATAGACATTCTCAATCTTGCCAAGATCTTGAGAGATATTGATAGGAATGGTAGGAGATATATTTTCCATGTTACCATTAGCCATTGGACTAGGAGAGCTTAATGGAACCATGGGACTACCAATTCTCTCACTAAGAACCTCCCTAAATTCCTCACGCTCCAAGCGGTCAAGCTTGAGAAGAAAATAAGATATATGATGCAATTATTCCCAAGGTGGCTCAACCCCTGACATGGCCTCAATAATCGCTTCGTCTGAAGGAAAAACACTATCAAGGCAATCATGCGCGTGAGAATATTGAACTGCCCATGTAGGCAGCACATACGGGTCCTCCTCCTCCATCTGTGAAGAGGAAGGACTAGGCTCTACAACACTCCCAAGATTAGCTTGATAAGCTACAATGTTGCAGGCAATGACACGTCTGCCACGATGGGATCACTCGAAGTATTAGACGTGGGAAGAATCCAAGGATCTTCCACATGGTTCATGTGAAAAGACACCGATCTCATAGATGTCGAAGCCTCACTGGAACTAGACCCTATCATAAGGACAGGTGCAGGAAAACTAAAGCTTCCCATAAGGGATGGATACATGCCCACACCCACACTCCTAGTTGTCGGTTGAGAGTGCTCTATAATCGGGATCGAAGCTCCCAAAGATGTAGTAACTGACGGATTCTTGAATGCCATTTGATCAATCATAACTATCTTCCCATTAAATGGAAAGCATACAACGTGAAATAGAGAAGAAGCTATAGCTTGCATACTGTACATCCTATTCCTACCCAGCAAGAGATTATAGTCAAGGGGCGCATCAACCACCTCGACCTCTATCGCAATGGTTTTCCCTCCCAAATGGACCTTAAGGGAAGGAAGGATCCCATGCGGCCTAAATGATCTCCCATCAAAAGTAGTCAACATGGTACCGGATTTAGAAAACTCAAGGGAAATCCTTCCAACACGATAAATACATCACATAAGCAGCAGGGCCTTCATTAATCACAATGCGCTTGACGGTCATGTTAAGACATTGTACATGAATCAAAAGAGACACATAATAAGGTAAGTGAGGCTGCTGTCCCACGATTTCAAATTTAATCATGGAGGAAGAACTATCATCATTCACACCAAGGGTAGAAAGCAAAGGATTCCTTTACGAAGGACAACTCTGAAGTACTTCTAGTGCAGACATCGCACAAGGAGTGTGGTGGAAATCCTCGACAACAAAATAGTTTTGGGCAGCCCGGGCATTAGGATTGTGCCTTGAACGCTTAAGGAATCCCTTAGGAATGTGAGGTGCAGATACAGGTTTATCCACATGTTTTTCAATACGCAAAGGAGTCCCTAGTGGATCAGGTTCCTTTCCTGGGTAAGGTTGTGATGAACCATAGTCCTTCGCATGGGTCACAACCTTCGTAGCATGCACCATGTTGATGCAACCATAACCACTAGCCTCTGGTGGATCTTGATCACCACCAGACTGATCATGGGTCCTCGAGTTCATGGTTTTATTGTGAGGTAAAGGGTTGGTTAGCACAGCTAGGCCCTACGCTAAGATTCTCGAGGCTTCATCAATACGAGGGCATAAGTAAGTGAGGCAATCATCCTTACATAACTTGCAAGGAAATTTAACCTTACATTTAGATTGCTTGTCCCCCCAAAATTTCGGGCATTCTTGTAATTAGTATTAGAATTTTCATTCCTATTCCCACCCTTACGATTGTTCTTACCCTAAGTTTCTATTCCTTCTTTGTTGTTGGTTACCCTTATGGTCCGACAATTGCACCAAAATCACACTCGCTGTTTGGGTGGGTTGAGACGAAGCCATGGCTTGTCCTCAAGAAGATTGGTTGATTGACAATTGAATGACCTATTGCACAACCGAATCTGCAGGCTTAGCACTTGCACAACCAACAATGCCATCGCCATGTGGTCCAGTTTTAAATTTGGGGTTGAAACTAGAACACAGAGTGTTCGGAATGATCTCATATAACAAACTAGATTGAGCATAAATCAAGTCCAATTCCTACTCCCTAAAAATGTCTTGTTCCTTGTTTTGAACTTCGGATGTAGAAACATCCTTCGCTATATAAGGAAATAACGATGTAAGGAACCACTCAAGGAGAAATTTTGGCGGTATGAAGGCTTTAATCAACCTCTTTCATCTACACCACTCTTGGAAATGGTCTGAGATATGTGTGGCTTTATCTTGCTGAAATGTCGACAAGAGTTTCGTACCAATGTCATAACGCATTGGTAGCTAGAAGTGGTTGAGAAAAGTCATCGCTAGATCATTGAACAAAGCGAATGCCCCCCTAGGTAACTATTTATACCATTTCATGGCAGGTGCTGTAAGGGTGCATTGAAATAGCCTTAAATGGATCAAATATTCGTATAAGGAATTGGAAGAGCACCATAGGTGAAATGTAGTAGCATGTTCACTTGGATCCTCTCCTAGTTTTCCCTCGAACTTGGGTATGTCCGAGGGAAGCTTATTAGGGACAGTCGGCCAAGCTGGGTCATGAGATACAGGATCGTTCATCAGTCTCGACAAGTTAGGAAGATTTAGCATTGCGAGGAAATGGAGCCTAGGATGAGCAGGTCGATGCACCGCTCCCTGATAGTTTTGGTTCACATAGGTCTGATTACCGTAACCACCATGGCCTTGGCCATAGTTCCCTCCTCCCATTTGACTTGTGTAGGGTGGGATGGAAGCACCATAATGTGGTGTACCTTGACTATGTGGGGCTACAAATCCATAATTAGGAGAGTAAGTGGGTTGTTGATACCCGTACCCATAAGGTGAATAACCGTGTATATACTACATTCCATAATAAGGTCCATAAGACATCCCATGAGATGTCCCATGAGACACTCCATAAGTAGGAATGTAGGATTTGGAAGTAATGACATGACCTCCAGAAGTAGGGATACAACCCCCCAAAACAACGAGAGGTACTTGAACTTGAGACACAAATGTGTGAGTAGCAGCAGTACAAACATGACTCATAGCAACATTCTGGCCCGAAGGACAATGTGAATGAGGTGGAGGGATGACATTCGAAGAACAAGGAACTGAGGACAAAGGGATCTGTGAAATTATGTATGTGGTGTTCCCTATAGTCACTCATCTTGGATCTGGTATCATAATAGGATCACTAACCCTATTTCTAGGAGGAATTTGTGATGTAGCTTCCACCGCCGGGATGGAAGGTGCAATATGATTCGTGGTCCCAAACCTCTCGGCATGGTAAGGAATAGGAGTTCCCCCAGGTGTAATGTTAGGCTCAAACTCCGACTCGACATGAAATGCCAAATCACGTGCGGGAATATCAGACATACCATAACTACCATAACTAGTGCTCGCGAGTTCATAGTGAGTCTCGTCTTCCAGAATTCCATGTCGACGATGTGTGAGTGGGGTATCATAGCTAGAGTAAGTAGGTCTATCATGGAAAGCACCTATCTCAAAAATCACAGGACCTAACTCAGAAATCACAGGCATATCAGGTGAAGGGTCATAGGTAGGAGTAAACTCCCCATCATCCACCCTAAGTGGAGAAGAAAGCTCAAGAATACCATCTTCATGATCTCCCATCGTGTGTGAATCAATGTGTGAAGTAGTCCTCATGGACCTTCTATTTCTCTCTCCCAAAGGAGGAGGAGATGTAGAAGGCGAAAGTCCTGCTAAACAACGAGAATGGCGAGGAGTTGCACTCGAATCCACAATGACTCAAAAATATAGAAGACTCTCTAATTACGCAAACCCTAAGCAAGCTAACATGCACAGAGCATACACCAATAAAATCTAAATCCAAACAAAAGCAATCAAGGTTAGGATAAGTGAGCTCCCAAATGAAGCAGGTATGTCTCTCCTAGGAGAGTCTTGAGACTCCCATACACAACAAGCGGAGGTATGTAACCAATCATTATGGCCCTCATCTTCAACGCGTAAAGTGACTGTGCTGTCTGACCCCAACCTAGCTGGGACACCTGCAGAATAACCCCTGCAAAGTACCCCCTCGATATCCTAGGTAAGACAACTAAGGTCACCTCAATATAATCAATGCTCATGCAGATAGTCGTAGGAGGGATTGACCGTATGGGCAGGGTACCAAAGTTAGAAACTCTCGAAAGAGCCCCCAGATACAAATACAATCCTGGAAATATCTTCGGTGCTAGTCAGTTATGACTAGGGGTCATCCCAATCAATAACCGCTCACACTAACTCATTCTTAACTCCCTTTTGAGAGGAGGATCCTGAGAAACACCAATTATACCAGGGAATTTCACACTCTCACCTGGACAGACACATACATGTTGTTGTTTAGTGGTATTGGAGAATTTACTGACAATGAACTATTCCAAGACCCTAAAACCTAATCTTCTTGGTGAACCCTATAAAAGAAAAAGGTGTAATCCATTTTAATTAAGCGTTGATTTTATTTGGATTTATTACTCAAAATAGGTAGATTTTCATGCAACTAATGGTGTTATGACGCAACATAAATCAAAATGCACACCTAACAATCAATGCAAATGCATTGTGTCCAATGAAAACAAGGTATGCTACTACATGAAATGCAAAATTTTTCTTCAAATGATAAGTGCAATCGTTCCTATATGAAGTCCTGACTAATACTTCAAAGAAAAACCTAGTGCAAGTACAATGCAAAATACAAAAATTGAATGCATAATGATGCAAATAAGCAAATATTTTTGGATTTTTTGAAACAAAAATGAGATACTAAAGCAAAAGAATGATTCTACTACCCCCAGACTCGGCAAGCACACTCAAATAACACTCACACAAATTACTAAGGTAAAAGAAATCTAATGCACTAATCCCAAAACAAAAAAACGAAAAATGCAATGACAAGAACATTCTTAAAAAAGAAATTTACCCTAAAAAAAATGTCTCTGGTCAGAAATAGAGGTGTATATAGACTCTAGCAGTGTCAAAGGAGACTCAACAATTATCAAAATTCACCCAACAACAATCAATCTTCCTCTAGAAGGAAAAACTAAGGGCATACGCGACTGTTCATAGTAAACCTGTGTATGTACGTGGATATATTAGTGAAAACCATGTATATACGCGACTATGAGTTAAAAACTCACGTACAGGAAGAATAGTGCATACAAACAAAGGAAAATAGACAAGCCGAGACAAAATTCACATCAATCAGACACTACTAGGCATACATGCCCCTAGACTCGACACATAAATAAATAAATAAGAGCAATTCAAAGTCATTGAATGCCGATAAAAAACCCCCAAAGGACAACTACTAGGAACTCCCCAGTAGAGTCACCAATTCTATTATAGAGAGAAATTCGTATGGCTTGGGGTACCACAACAGACAGCTTGACTCCAGAAATCAATCCTTTCCAATATGCAAGAGAAATCAAATATATAACACTAAAGGATCAAAACTCGTCCCTTATTCCAGGCGGTTGAAGTAGATCCTTGTTGAGCTTTCCAACTTTAGCTTGAATTGATAAATTACTTCCTCAACAATTGGTAAACAAGACAAGCATGCTATATATGTTGGTGTTAGATCTAATCTAGCATATATAATCAACAACGTATAAGCATTTGAAATCATCCATGGATAAAATATTCATTCAAACATACATTATTGGACAGGAAAAGATATTTCTATTAATATAAAATCAGAGATTACAATAAATACAACCTCTGTCGGCACGTTTACAAATCAGAGAAACTGAATCCCCCACTTGGGCCTCCACCACCTCAATCCTCCATCTCTTGATAGCAAGCTCACAAGCAAAAGGCAAGCTTGGGAAGAACACCAAAGTGCTCCAAGGGACAAAGGGATGCAGACTGAAGCATAAGTTCTGCCAACAATGGACTATAGTTTCTTTGCTCTCAATTCTCACATATTCTTCAATGTATCCAAAGGGTTCCTTATATAGCTCTTCAATGGGGAAATGAAGGGTTGAATCCGAGCGATCTCAAGGCATATGGAAGGCCAAGAGACAAGTGAGTCAGATCCATGTCAAGGAAAACTCCAAAAGAATTTGGCCTTTTGCACACATCTTGATGTACGTGGTTTTAGGGGTCAAACCTGCGTATATATGTGAGAAAGGGTTTAAAAGTCATGTATAGCAATTTAAGCATGTTTTTAGAGATGATCTTGGAAACATCAAAGGTAGAGTCTGCAGAGGGACAGGGGAAGGCCATACAAGTGTGATTCACCAGGTGTGGTAAAATCAGCTATAACATATAGTTACTATAGCCTTCATGTAAATAGTTTAAAAGTTACATGGAAACCCAAAGATTTTTGTAAATGATAGAGATCCAATTTTCACTGGAAGATCTTGGACTAAATTATTTTCTTGTTTGGGTACCCATTTGGCCCACAATTCTTCTTATCATCCTCAATCTGATGGGAAAATTGAGATAGTGAACAAATGTTTGGAAGACTATATTGCTGCTTTGCATATGATAAACAAACACAATGGGTGAAATGGTTATATTTGGAAGAATGGTGCTACAATACTTCCTTTCATATATTGTCAAAATTGTCTCCATTTTTGGCATTTTATGGGTACGATCCTCCATCTCACATCTCCCTTAAAAGGAAAATCTAAAGTTCAAGCCATGGAAGATCACTGAGAGCATTAACAAGAAGTTCTCAAATTATTGAAAGAAAACCTGGCTATGGAAAAAAATAAGATCAAACAACAAGAATATCAACATTACATTGAAAGGAGTTTTGAAGAAGAGGATTGGGTATTTTTTATGTTGCAACCTTACAAACAAATGTCCCTCAAAGAGTAAAATTAAGACAATAAATTAGCACCAAAGTACTATGGCCCTTTTAAAGTGTTACAGAATATTGGTAGTATGGCTTACAAATTGGAGCTCCGTTCATCTTCAAGGTTACACCCACTTTTCCATGTTTCTTGCTTAAAGAAAGTAATAGAAGGAAAGATCCCAATTCAAATTATCCTGTTAGAGCTCGATGAAGAAGGAAAAGTCATATTAGAACATGAACAAATCAATGAAATAAGGACCAATCAACCATGCAATCAAGATAAAACTGAGCACCTCATCAAGTGGAAGAACTTACCAGTTGGAGATTCGAAATGGGAATATGAGTCCTTCATAGAGAAGCATCCACAATTAATCAAGCATTAATGACAACACTTGTTTGAAAGGGAGGGGCATGCTATCCCTAAATGTTGGCACATTACCCCCTATATTGTAGCTCATTATATATTATTTATGTTATCTTGGGTCTATTACTGGTGATTGTCATTAGTATTATTATATTAGTTATGTTGGAATGGGTCCATTAGTCATAATTGTACATGTCTATCTCCTATATATAGGAGGGAGAACTTTTCTTTTGGATCATCTCAACAAGTCTTTCCTTGTGTACTTAGTACATTGTATAAGGAGGATTACCCCTCGAATTATTCATTATTAGGGCATGGATTACTCTTTATGGTCTATTTATGGTCTTTTTCTTCTCTTTTTTCTGGTACTTGGTTGCATAACAAGATCAAATATTCACGAATAAGTTACTTCAAATGTGTGAAGTATCAATCCAACATTAAATATTCTATTAATACATTTGCCTACTTTAGAGAAACATATCCCAAATCATTCATCTATAAATCAATAAAGCTATAGGACCCCTAGCTTCAATTATGTGCAAAAATTGAGAGAGCAAATCCCATTTTAAGTTTTACATGCCCCTTGGTAGAGCTACCTAATCTTAGCTCCCATCTATTGAGATTTGACCCACTGAACCTTCTATGAGAGCTTCCAAAATCAGATATTGGTCCTAAGAAGAATGACATAACCTATTAATCCAAATCCACAGAGAAATCCATGGATAAATCCACAAAAAAACACGAGAAATACAAGAAATAGCCTCCATGACTCCTTCAGAGGAATGACTGCATAACATCAAGAAATCCAAAATCAAAGAATAAAATTGGGAAAAGCCGTGTGTTGATTTTAAAGCATAAGATATTATAGAAAATTAGTGGAGTGAAGCATCAAGTAAATTGGTTATTTCTAAAATCATGGTTTATCTCAGATCCCCACTCATTATCCCCCTTGCTGACCTAAAATACCAAATAGAAAAGTTCCTTGTTAGTCGATATCATGATGGGAAAATATGGCTTGACCATCCCATCCCCATCATTGAATCATTGATCAGTATGATTACCAGACTCTCTTGTAAGGCCCCCCAAGTACTAGTCATCTTTAGTTCAATCGAACTAGTAAAAAGATTCACAGGGTTAGAACAAGGAAAATATTCTCACAGTCTCATCATCAACGAAATCATGTATGAGGATATTAAGTGGGAAGTAGTTATAGTATCTTTATGTATGACACATTCAATTTAGACATCCAACCTAAGGATTTATATGCTTGAAGCAAAGAGATTAATTGTTGTTGAAGGAAATCTATTTAATTGGGATAAACATCTCCCGCAGATTATAAAAAAAAAATTGTATTGAGTGTTAGGATTTGGGCAAGCAAATATGCTTCTAGTTATCGCTTATTCGGATAGAAATAAAACTGCATACCCCAATTGGTGAAGCAACAATATCTAGCACAAAAAAACCATTGATGCATAATTTTCAAGCTCTTCATGTCAAAAACAACTTGCAAGCCAACAACGCCAAGGTATATTTAGAAAATTGGTTCCAAGTCACAAGGAAAAAATGTGGTCGTTGACCAGTTTTGCAGTAGATCTGATGCAGTCTTCTACCAAAGGAACACATTTAATTAGGACACAAACATACTAATATTTGGTACATGCAGGTACATACAAAGGAAAAACTTTAGGAACTGGAATTTTACCTCAATGTCCAACAATTGTTTACTGATTTGTCTAGACAAGCCAACACTACATTTGACATTCCATATTCAACATACATAAGAAATTGGACAACCCAAGAACCACTACTTGATGGTGAGATAAAATACTACAAAGAAACGACTTTATACATTACTTCTTTTGGCCTCGATGAACAACCTAAAAATTTGATTACCACAGTACTGGGCATCGGCCATACTAGTCAAACTACATAGGAATCAACTGAATATTTGACTCAGGAGACAACTGAGAAAGATGAAGAAGATCCCATTGTCAAAGAAGGGATTAAGCCTGATTTTGATAACCCCAAGCTCAAAAATAAAGTAGATGAAGTATCACACACGATATTGGACTTCCAATAGAAGCCAAAAGGAAAATAAACCAGAATGCAAAAAAATAAAGGAAACAAATTCTATTAGAAACTACAGAGGATGATTTAACAGAAATAAGAGATCAAGCCAAATAGGTTATCTTGGAAGCCACAACAAACAAAATTAAAAATTATATGGATATCCATAAGAAATATGAACAAAATCAACCAGTGCATTCAGTTGTGCATATATAGTCGATAGTAACTACAACCTATAATTGCCCATTACCCACTTTGCCATTCAAAAATCCCAATATTACCAAAACCCCTTATGAAGGAACAATTATTAAAGTCATAGATGATTCTCTCCCACCTACGTTGACTCAAATTGATATGGAATAATAAGAAAACTGTCATGTCCCCGATTAAATAATTTCCAAATAAGACTAGCAAATAATGTTTCACCAACCTACTAGTTCCCTAGGTTGAGATGGAGACATAAATTTTGTAATAAGGGGATATGGTACCCAAAAGGAATTTAGTTTATCATATTCACATTTAAATGGGTCACATAAATGATAAATTCTAATAAAATAAGGGTGCATGGATTCATGAAGACACTTGGAAGCTTGCGGAGCCTTTGGGTGACTAGATTCCCCACACACTTGGCATGATATTCATCCAAATTCGAACACATGGGTAATGTAACATTATTGTATGGTTATGTGGTTTTAAATATCATATAATTAACTAAGGAATTTGAATTGGTAAATGAGAGTAACTCCCATGGAAGAGGAAGATACTAGAAGACACGGTGTGCCACTTGGAACGAGACTCTATGCACTCTATGACAACAAATGATGGAATATTTTATGACAAGTATGAGAAATTCAGACATGATTGCTAACATATGACAAATTTGAAATTTTAGGGATAAAAATAGCCACAAAGAGGTCGAATTTTGGAGTTATAGGCATCCATTCGAATTGGGGAAAGAATTGGAGCATGAAGAGGAAGACAAGTGTCATGAGAGTTACTAAACCACTAAGATGAGTTGGAGGAATCTCATGGAGGGATTTAGACATTACGAGGTCTATTGAAGTTAATAAAAGGATTTCATGATTAATGTGAATATATTTTTATCATTTGTTAATTGGCCTTTGTTATTTTGGAGATATTTTGCTTGTCCATTGCATGGTGAGTGTTCACTCTCCCTACTTGTGAATCAATTTCGAGGGATTTGGATTCCTTTCCAAGTTGGTTGATGGAGAGGCCATTCATAAATATAATGGGTTATTAATGAAGGAGTTTTATTTTTATTTTAATGTCCATACAGTTGAATTCTCATCTATCTCCTCATTCTCTCATTCCTTCTTCTCCATTCCCCCACACTCTCATTTGATGGCACACTTGTTGGAGTGATTCTTGTGCCTTGCTGAGGATAGTTGATGGCCAAGATTTGATTAATGATGCATGTAGCTGTAACATCATATCCATATTCTATGTAATTATAAATATCATAAATAAATTTGTGCAAGGATCGCATTCCCCATGCTCTTGAATAACTAGTTTTCAAGGATTTGGCTTCAATATTGAAGTAGCTTTATATCAGATTTATATGAGGAAATTTATATGAGTTTTATGATGACGATGAAGAAATATATGATGTATGTCTCTGTATATTATTTAAACATTATATTTAATTCTAAATATCAGAAATACATGTATGGAAATCTTACATACTCATGCCCTTGTATCACTAGTCTTCATGGATTTTGGCTTCAATCTTGAAGTATTTTTATACCAGATTTGTATGAGAGATATTATATGATTTTGAGGATTTTATGACAGAAATATATGATTTATTACTATTTAATTTCATGTACATATCCTCATTGGGTATAAATCCAAGAAACTCATGTGTGAAAAGCTTGCATTCCCCTATCATTGAGTCACTAGTTCCCATGACTTTGGCTTCAATCTTGAAGGAGTCTTGTATCATATTTGTATGAGGGGTTTTCTATGAGTTTGATGATGTTGTGACAGACATATATGATTTTTTACTCATTAATTTCATTTTCCTATGTTCTATGGGCCAAAATCCAAGAAATCCATATGTGAAACTCTTGCAATTCCATGCTACTAATTCACTAGTTTTCATGTATTTGACTCCCATACTGAATGAGATGTATGCCAGCCTTGTATGCAGGTATTTATATAGTGTTTAATAATTTTTTGGAATAAATTTTTATTATGTATATGGTCCCTATATTTCACATCATGATCTGAACCTTTAACTCTACCTTTCATAAGTCAAAATCGAGCTAGTTATGCAATTTCCCCATAAGCAATTTCATTGAAAGTTATCAAATGAATGTGGAACTCTATAAAAAGTTTGAATAAATAATAAAAATGTGTAATTACAGCATGTGAGTTTTTATATTAGTCTCCATACTCTTCTTACAAATTTTTTAGGTTCACACATGAGTTGGGAAGCCCAATTGGCCTACACCCTATGGGGGATTTCATCACAATTTCCTAGTAATTTTTGGACTTTTTGTCATCAGCCCCAATAAAGGATGTAGAGGTATAAAGTATGATAAAAAATATCCATAAAAATCCTTGGTATTTTTTAATACTCACCACACCATATCCTTTCAAATTTGGGACCATTTGGTGAAAGTTGGAACCCTCTAGAGTCATGACTAGTTAAGCTCAAATTTTGCCCGAAATGCACTTTTCTCCAAATATCCAAAAAGGAACACTACAATGGAAATAGATAATTTTTGTGGAAAATATTGAATTAATTTATTACATATATGAATTTAAGAAACTAATTAATTCATATTTTGATGATACAACCAAGCAACTTATGCAAGAGTTCTAATTGGTGGCTAGCCAACTTAGGGGTAAGATAGAAGAAATGGGTAAAAGAAGTTTCCAGCATGGAGAGACACATAATACCATTAATTTTTAATACTTTTAATATTACTTGAATTTATGTAGGAACAATAAGGCATATGTGAACTCATGAAGGAAAAACCAACAATCCACAAGTATTGAGGAGACCAAGGTGCCACCAAGTTCTGTGGGTGATGAAGCAGAAAAAGAATTACATCAAGATGATCAAAATTCACTCCTAATTTAATTTGAAAAATATGAGGAAACATCACATGATAATGAATAAGAGTAACTTAAAACTATTTAATATCATTCCAAGAAAAATTATACTATGTACATGGACCAAAGGGGCATGTATTGATGGATGCTTGAACTGTGAAGGAGTACCTACTGATGGGTGCTCACAACTCTATGTTGGTGAAATAGAGATCATATTTGAAAATTTTTATGGAAGCCAAATTTCTCATAAGCATGAAGATGAATACCTTGTGACAGACAATGAAGAACCAATATCAACTTCCCTATCACCACTTGAGCTTCAAGAAGTTGATCAAATCAAGAAGAAAGAAGAAGAGGAGGTTCACTCCCATGAACCATCCTTCATTGAAGGGTATTTGAATATGAGTGAAATGGATATCCATGAGTCCATTAGCATACTCCATGACACTAAACCATTGGTGTCAAATTCTTGTTGGAAAAATTCTTCATTGGAGGAGTCATCCTTGAATACATGGAGAAGATTCAAAGAGAAATGTGCAACATAGAAGGTAATTTCATGTCTTTGATTTTTGATAGAAAAATTCCAATCGAGCTTAATTAATTTTTACATGAAGAATACTTGAATAATAAAGAGGATATTCATAAGCTCAAAATTCAAAATGAGCAACTTCTTGAGAGGTTGCAAGATACTTGTTCTTCCTCTTATGTTTCAAATTGTCATATGGTAGATTGCTTGGAGGATTCTCGTGACATGATGGATCATGAGAGACATGAAAATTTTTAGGTTCTTGATGTGTTTTAATATGATATTGATGAGATCCAATCACTTTTTTTGGTGGAAGAGGAACTTGAGTTTCCTTTTGAAAATGGTTACACAATTTTTGAAGAAGTGCATGATTCCACCACCTTGGAACCAACACATGAGGAAAGTTTCAAATTTTTAAGGGAGGTGCATAATCCTACCACTATGGATCCTTCACATGATGAAAATTTTTCACTTTTTGATCATTTGGGTAAGTTGGTTCTTTCTCCTACATCTTACACTTCCAAATTTTGTGGCATTCATCCTAATGAAATATGGGTGAAAGGTTTCTTTTTTATAGTGCCACGTGAAGAGTATGGAATTTATATCTATCTTTTTGATGATGACATGATTAAAGAACCATAATATTTACATTTTCATAATAATCCTTTGTTACATTATTATGATACACATCTACATGTTTGCACCTATGATGTTCACTTGAGTCACTTGGAGACTCATGCTTTTCCTTTCTCCTTTCCTAGTCCATTTGATGTTGGAGGAACTTCATCCCACACTTGGGTGAATATATATATGATCAAGGACCATTATTATTGGCATAAACATACTCTGTTATTTCATGATGATATACATATTCATGATTGTATTGATGAGATTTCCTTGGGCCATTTGAAGTCTTCATGTTTTCTTTTCTCCTTATTTGGTTCAAATTTTGGTGGAGGTTCTTCATTCACTTCTGGGATGAAAGAACACATGGATTATTATTATTTTTATGCATCTTACATTATTTTTGAGAAGCATTATAGGACATGGGATCCTCACCTATGTCATTGGGGAATATCTGAAATAATACTTGATGCTTGTGTGTATGGGCCACATGATGATCTACTTACTTGGATGTACAAAAAATTTCATGATTCTTTGATGAGGTACCTTATTGATGTACACTTGTATGGTGTTTTTATGTACTTTCATGATCTATATTTTCTACTCATGATGTTTGGAAGGGTGCAATGCAAGCAATGGGATCTTGACATTGCTGGGTTTCATCTCACTTGGAGTAGCAGTTTGATTGTTGGTTTGAGAAAGAAAACCAACCTTCACTTGTTTTAGTTCATCTTTGAGGAGTAGTGTTGCAGTTTCCTATGTGGGAGACCTTTTGAGAGATGGATTCATATTTCACATGCTTGGTTTTCATGGAATTTCATCATAGACATTTCACACCATGCATGTATCAGGATCATATGGGATCTTGGGATCATTTTTGGTCTCATCGGTTTCAATTTCGGGGGAAACAAATGACATTGGAGATTTAGTCACCACTTGAGAAGATAATTGTAATTAGAGTAGTGTACTAGTAAGAATGGTGGATCCTCTTTGAAACTTTATTGGAATCTTAAGAAAGTCAAATTTTGGTAAATTAGTACCAACTTCAAAGAATTATATAGAAGAAAAAAGGGAAAAAAGTTTAGAAAAGGTTTCTAAAATATGAAGGTAAAGATTATTTGTGCGAATTTGGTTTTTATGGATTTGATTAATCCTTTTGGTGTTGGTGTTGACTTTACAGGATATATCAATATGCACAATTGGAATCTCTTTACTTTTGGGAACACAAAATTGCAGTACATGAGTGCCACTACTCAAATTACAGTTAAATAAATGATAAATTATAATAAAATAAGGTGGAATGGATTCAATAAGACACTTGGAAGCTTGTGGAGCCTTTGGGTGACTAGATTCCCCGCACACTTGGCATGATATTCATCCAAATTCGAACACATGGCAAATGTAAAATTATTGGATGGTTACGTGGTTTCAAATATCATATAACGAGCCAATAAATTTGAATTGGTAAAGGAGGGTAACTCCCATGGAAGAGCAAGATACTAGAAGACAAGGTGTGCCACTTGGAAGGATATTCTATGCACTCTATGCCAACAAATGATGGAAGATTCTATGACAAGTATGAAAAATTCAGACCTGATTTCTAAAATATGAAAAATATGACATGTTAGGGATAAAACTATCCACCAAGAGGTCTAATTTTTTATTTATATGAATCCATTTGAATTGGGGAAAGAATTGGAGCATGAAGAGGAAGACAAGTGTCATGAGAGTTACTAAACCACTTAGATGAGTTGGAGGAAGCTCATGGAGGGAATTTAGACCTTATGAGGCCTCATGAAGTTAATAAAAGGATTTCATGAGGAATGAAAATATATTTTGATCAATTTTTAATTGTAATTTGTCATTTTGGATAGCTTTTTTCTTGTCCATTGCATGGTGAGTGTCCACTCTCCCTGCTTGTGAACCAATTTCGAGGGAGTTGGATTCCTTTCCAATTTGGTTGATGGAGAGGCCATTAAGAAATATAATGGGAGATTAATGAATGAGTTTTATTTCCAGGTTTAAGGTCCATACAATAAAATTATCATCTATCTTCGCATTCTTTCATTCCTTCTCCTCCATTCCCCCACACTCTCATTTGATGGCGCACTTGTTGGAGTGATTCTTGCACCGTGCTGAGGATAGTTGATGGACAGAGTTTGATTTATGATGTATGTATTTTTAATATCATATCAATATTATCTATAATTCAAAATATCATAAATACATGTATGAAAGGCTCGCATTCCCCATGCTCTTGAATAACTAGTTTTCATGGATTTGGCTTCAATATTGAAGTAGCTTTATATCAGATNGCTGCTGAAGAAATATATGATGTATGGATCTGTAATATTATTTCCACATGCTATGTAATTCGAAATATCAGAAATACATGTATGAAAATCTTGCATACTCATGCCCTTGTATCACTAGTCTTCATGGATTTTGGCTTTAATCTTGAAGTATTTTTTTACCATATTTGTAAGAGAGATATTATATGAGTTTGAGGATTTTATGACAGAAATATATGATGTATTACCTTGTAATTTAATGTTCATATCATCTGTGGGTCGTAATCCAAGAAACGTATGTGTGAAAATCTTGCATTCCCTTGCATTGGGTCACTAGTTCCCATGACTTTGGATTCAATCTTGAAGGAGTATTGTATCATATTTTAATGATGGATGTTCTCTGATTTTGATGATGTTGTGATAGAAATATATGATTTTTTACTCAGTAATTTCATGTCCCTATGCTCTATGTGTCAAAATCCAAGAAATTCATATGTGAAACTCTTCCAATTCCATGCTACTAATTCACTAGTTTTCATGTATTTAACTCCCATATTGAATGAGATGTATACCAGAATTGTATGAAGGGATTTCGATGAAGTTTAATACTGTTTTGGAATAAATTTTTATTCTTTATATGGTCCCTATATGTGACATCCCAATATGAGCCTTTAACTCTACCTTTCATATGTCAAAAGCGAGATAATTATGCAATTTCCCCATAAGCAATTTCACTTAAAGTTATCAAAGGAATGTGGAACTCCATAACCAGTATAAATAAATAATAAACATGTGTAATTACATTCCATGAGTTCTTATATCAATCCCCATACCCTTATTACAAATTTTTTAGGTTCATACATGAGTTGGGAAGCCCAGTTGGGCTACACCCTAGGGGGATTTCATCACAATTTCCTACTAATTTTTGGCCTTTTTGTCATCAGACTTGATCAAGGTTGTAGAGGTATAAAGTATGATACAAAGTATCCATAAGACACCTTGGTATTTTTTAATACTCACCATACTATCTACTTTCAAATTTGGGACCATTTGGTGAAAGTTGGAACCCTCTAGAGTTATGACTAGTTAAGCTCAAATTTTAACCAAATTGCACTTTTCTCCAAATCTCCAAAAAAGGGACATTACAAAAAATTACAAGGTACATATACAAAAATCACTTCTTACATTCAATGTATTCAAACTTAAACCAAATTCAACAAATCCAAGAAGGTCATTCACCTCCTCAAGTATTAAAATCCCCCATAGTGTAGCTAGAAAGAAAGTAAAAATTCCCTGTTTCAAGTATTTTCTTAACACTTCCTCCCAAAACTTTGTCGAAGCACAAACTATTGTCATTTAACCTTATGTGGAAACCTACCTATCATCGACAATACCAATCCCGAATCAGTCTTTCCACCTATAGAAGAACCCACCTACCAATTTACAGATGACTCCATTACCCTTTGCATATTCTCAAATGAGTATAATTCCCTTAATATTTTCACCACCCCTTCCCTTAGTTTCTAGTTCACATGTTTCTACCACTTTACCTAACATTTTCATTTCTAATACCCCTATTGCGACTCTACCTGTGTAAAACAACTGTTAAGAAAAGCTTGAAGAAACCTCTACTGGGACTCAGTAGGAAAAGCTCATTCAAAACCCCCCAAAGCAGGCGATCCTTGAGTTTCCCTTGGCGAATTCTTCTATACAAACTCCTTCCTCTATAACTCAATCTACCCCTTCTTCATTCATACCGACCTTTTCACCTGAATTACAATCGCATTAACTAGTACCATATCGACCGTGTCTACTACACCTAAGACTTCAAATACACAAACATTGATAGCACCAACATCAAAGTAACAGTTATGCAGAATCTAGACTATAAATCAAAGAATAAAAATAATAGGAATAAAATTTCTAAGAAGAAATCAAATTCCTTGACTAAATTTAATTCGTTGGTAGATTCCACATCGGGTTCACTATCATTAAAGGCGATATTTTCTCTAACAAAGGAATATGATCAATAATTGGAGGATATCATCAAGATTTCACTAAATGAAAGAAAAAAAGATGAGAAAAAGACACCAAGAGACTAAGAGTAATTAAAGATGAATATGAGTACACATGGAAATCATGCTCATAAAAAGCAGAGCAAGTCATCGGACCCTTATCAGAGATCTAGTCTCAAAATACCCTGGAAAAATTACAACTTATGATTGACACAATTCTACATAAATATTAGGAATAAGTGATTAAAGTAAAATGAGATGATATTCCTTTGATAATTTCTGGCCGATTTCATAATTTTGAAAAATTAGACAAACCACTGCAAGAATAAAAAATAAAGGCAAGTAAGAATCCTTAGTTTTGAACAATAGGTATACATACTATGGAAACACATGCTTCGAGATCCAACAGAGTCAAGCACTCCTAGTAGGAATCTATCAAACATAAAGTTCAACTAACCTTGAAACAATTTAGATCACGCAAGAATAGATTGTGATGGAACATACCAAGAAAGAAAACCTCAGAAAGAAAGAGCACCGGTGGGTAAATGAGGCAAAAATATCCCATGAAGAAGTCAGTCGACTAACTTCTATAATATACCATTTCATGCGGAAATATAAACTTAGCATAGGAACTTTGGCCCACAATTCCAAAAAGTAGTTTAACAATCCATTAAAGAAAAATTCCCGCGATTATCAGATTTCATGACTACCACTAAAGAAATTATATGTGTTCTCCACAAATGGGATCTCTTCCAAGAATGACTCAACTCTACTGCCTTAGCCATTGCTCAAGCATGTGAATAATGCATACCACCAAGCCATGTGCTGGATTTACAACTGCAGTAGTCATATAACTTCTCTTTGTTAATATCCTTTTGTAGTTTTTTTATAAAGAAAGCATATCCATTGTTCTCTTTAGGACGAAGAATATTTTTTGGGTGGGGAAGATGTTGGAGGAGCCCAGTTAGATGATCGACTAGGTCCTCTTGACCAACTGGTCATATTAATTGGTCTAGTAAATTAGATGTCTGACCAGGAAGTTAGCAACACATAATTAGTAACTAATTGTAATTTGCATATATAAAGCTGGTGAGCCAGGATGAGGCCAAACTACTTTTTGTGCATTATGGTTATTTGATAATAGAATAATTGTTGATTATTTCTCCTTTGCTTTATGATTCTTTCTCTATGATTATGTGTGAATATTTGTTCTTATTTGTTATTATGTGTTAAACCAATACCGGTAACTTAATGTAATCCCTTAACTTACAATAGCTTCCATCTACTCTGTAAATCACCCTTACTCTACACCCATACCAATACAAATTACGAGGCATTCAAATTTAATTTCTTCATTGTTGAGCATGATATTGGTGTTTCTTCTAAGCTGAAATTGTACATATTTTGGAGTGACATGAAATATACTGTAACCATTGTGATGTTTTTCAATCCATTTTGGCAATGTGAAGGAACCAATTCAAATCTATATAATATATGTAATTCCACCAATTAAAGAATGGTAATTAGGTTTCTCAAGGCTTACATAGGGGATATATAGGTCTTGTGAACTATTAAAGAGATTATGACATAAGTAGGTTGTACATTCTTGAGACAGTTGTAAAAATGTAACATAGTATGAAGATCACCATTAACTATAGAGATAACTACTTGGTAAAACATGAACCCACTTCATTACAATTTTCTTTCAAGAGTAAGTTGTTGAGGCCTGGAAATTCACAGGTAACAACAAGAAGGGATTCTCCCCAGTCAACATTCCCAACTAGCCCATGACTGTTTGGTGTAGGGAATCCGTCCGGTTTGTGGTCTGGCTACCATAGGTCAAGTAACAAAAACAAAAGGTTTTACCAGTTGCGGCTCGGTCCACCGTATGTATTTTTGTATTTTGACCGTTGATTATGATATGCAAGTGCCTATCTAAGATGTAGATTGATGAAGAATGCAAGGAGTGGTCACAATGTGATGCACAGGTTCTTACCTCTCGTCTTAGACTCTCTTGGATCTAAATCACACACAACTAGGAAAACAACACTAACTAAGCTATCCCTAGGGAGTGAGATTATCAATTCATGAGTAATGTAGTACAGTTCATATGTTAAGATAAATCACAGATAGTTGTTCTTAGGATCAAAACACATAAACATGAATAAAATATACATGACGAGATAGCTCGTCAACTGTTAAAACATTCATTACCCATAGTGGAAATTATCACAGAATAAACCAGAGAACACTAAAAAAAGAACATAGGTTCAGAAAGTTAGAACACTCTCACAGTTAATGAAACGCAGCTGAAAATGAAATAGTTCCCCTTCAACATTGTTCATTTTAGCACATTTGAACATTCCACACAACACTTTCTCCAATTGACAAAAAATTGTAATCTATTATTGTAAAACGAAGTAGTTCCACTTACAACAAGTGGTTCCCAAGTTTCCCCACGAAAAATCCCTCTTTCTGTCTCACCCCCCCATACTTATACCAAAGGGGGAAACATTTAGGCTCCCCAACCGTTCCCTCTCATTGTTCTGTCACTTTGTGAATGCTCATGATTCATCCAAATGTTACATTCAAGATAAAGATTTTATAAAAAACCGGGAAACACTAGGTAACTGACGGAATGCCCAAGCATGAGCCTTTTCTTTCTAATGATTTAGATCGACCATTCCTTGGTCTCCTTTCAGACCCTCATAATTTTCTTCTTTGAGCAACGATTCTGCTGCCTTATGCTTTAACATGCTTTGTCCTCCAATTGCACCTTCTTTGCCACAATAATCTTCAATGGGATACGAGAATCTGCCATGTCTGTCTGCAAACAAACAAGAATTCATCATTTTAATCCATCTATCTTTTATAAACATAAACCATGATATTAAAAATGGGTACTAAAGAAGAAAATCAGAGCTTGGTTCTTATGTGAAAATTTCAACCTAAACAAGGCACATAGGTCTCTTACAGAAAAAGACGACCTCTAACAAATGAAAAATTGATTAAGAAAAGGGAATACAAAAACCTCCATCGATGAATCAGAACACTTGACGTCGGCTCATTAGTGGGTTACACAGCTGCAACGGCAGGTAACCTAAACTCTAGGGTTTTCAGCACACAGACTAAAAAAGGCATGAGAAACATCGGGTGTTGGATCCTTTATAGGCATCGGATAGCTAGTGAGCTACACAGCCGCAATGGAGGAAGGTCAAAGGTCAAGAAAACCACAGACCAAATGACATCAGAAAGACAAAGAACAAGGCATCGGCTAAAAAACAAAAATTCCGATGGGAAGTTAGCCTAATCTAGAGCCGCAATGGCAGAACCCAATCACCCTATGGCCTCCAATCACAGTAAAAAATCCTTCCGAAAAACGCAAAGCAAGGTATTTTGCAAAACAGAACCCAGGTTAGCAAAAGACGTTAATTATTGGCACCATGTTTAACTATCCTTCGAAAAAGAGGCAACTGAACAACCCACTTCAACTTCAAAGATAAAACATCATAACAACCAGCTGATCCTTGTAGCTCATAACATGCATAGACTCGAGCGCCATCCCAAAAAACAAGAAAATTGGCCTCAAATAATCCACACGTAGTAGAGTAGGAACAAACAACCTTCAAGAAAATCAACAAAGGGGGGCCAAAATTTTAGAAATTTGGGAAAAAATTTGCAGTTGCAACAATTGGCAGCTCACTAGTGAATCCAGATCTCTGAATAAACTCCCCCTTGAGCGATAGACTGTTTAGTAGTGAAATCAACATGTTGAATTATTCTAGATGTTTGAATTCCCATAATGTCACATATATGAACCTGTCATCATTGATGATAGTCCAATTTTTGGGAATGGAAACCAAAATCTCAAGGTTAGGATAACTCTTTTGAGGCTTAAGTAGGCGGATTTCATTTTAAATTTATCTTTGGGTAGCTTCCAGCTTAGACACCACAATATTGGAACGCATGGTGAATAGAAATATTCGTTTGTTCCCCATTCCCATGCCAATTGCACTTTTGTGCCTTTTGAACTTTTTGTTCTTTGGAGTCCTCCATATGCCTTTCTTTTTGAATTTTATTTAGGCTCTTCTATCCATAGTGTCCTTTTGTGTGAGAGACATATTTACTTTTCAGCTCATGGATGGAGAAGAGCTTTTGGCAGACTGTACTCATATAATTCAGTTCTTTGTTTTGATGAATATTTGCTTTCTTAGGAGTTCTAACTCTTATTAGCCATCTAGATTTCAATTCCTGGCATGGGATCATTTAGATATAATATATTGTTTACCTTGCTCTCCTTTCCATGGATCTTTTACTGTCACCCCCTAGGACGTTTTAGATGTGAAATGGATGGAGCCTTGAAATAGTATTCTAGACCTCTTGATTTCGATTTATTTCAGGGATTACGCTGGACCTCAATCTGTTCATAGACATTTTAGGAAAACTACTTAATATAAGAAATTCCAATAGATTCAAACAGTCTAATGCCCAAAGAATATAAGTTTATCAAGGGTTCTGATGCTCTCCATGCAACCAAAAGTTTGCTTCCTTTATTGGAATCAGGAGAAAACCACACTAAACAAACAGGACAAGAACAAATCAAAGTGGTAAAACAAGTCAATTATTTATATACAAAATGGAACAAAATAAAACAAAATCAAGAAAAATAAGGCTTAAGAACTAAACCATTTACTGGTAAGTTCTCTTTCCATCCTTGTAAATCCTGTAACTTATAGGTTGAGGGGCCTAGCTTTGCTGCAATCTGGAAAGGGCCTACCCATAACTGTTGAAATTTCGTGTGGTTTCCTTTTTCATCATGAGGGTGGTCCTGCTTGAGAACCAAATATCCCACCTCATATTCTTTTGTCCTAGCTTTGTGCTTATCAAACCACCTCTTTACTACCTCCCGTTGTTGTTTAAAATGATCTCTGGCCTTGGATATAGATTCCTATGCCTTCAAAAGATTATGTATCCTCATCTGTAAGACTTCATTATCTGATCCTATGGATTCTTGAGCTATTATGGAAGAGGGTAGCATGATATTGGGGGGTAGAATGGCCTCTTTTCCATAAACAAGGGTGTATGGGGACACACCTAATGAATTCTTGGGGGTGACCCTATCAGCCCAAAGAGCATTTGGTAATGTTGAATGCCAACTTCTCTGGTTTTCTATCACAGTCTTTTTTAAGATTCTAATCAGATTCTTGTTCGAAGATTCAACCAAACCATTTCCTTGTGGATAATAATTTATAGAGTAATGCAACTTAATTCCCTTTTCATGAGCAAGTGCAGTTAATCTAATAGAGGAAAAATAAGTAGCGTTATCGAAAACTAGAGAAATTGGAACTCCAAACCTGGTCATAATATGATCTTGCAAGAAGTCCATGACTGCATCTTCATTCACTTTATGCAATGGAATGGATTTGACCCAACGAGTGAAGTAATCGGTTGCCGTAAGAATATACTTGTGTTGCAGGGAATAATTTGGCTTTATTTCTCCAATGACATCCATCCCCCATTGCTCAAAAGGTTTTGTTATCATCACAGGATTTAATGGTCCTGCTGCTTTAACTTGTCTTCCACCACACCTTTGACAAATGTCGTACTTTTTGACATGGGCATGTGCCTCTTTAAACAGTGTGGGCCAATAGTATCTGGATCTAAGAATTTTATGGGCTGTAGTATCTCCAGAGAAATGTCCTCCAGCTGGCCCATCATGTAAATCTATTATGACCTTCTTCACATCTTCTTTCTCTAAGCATCTAAGAAGAACTCCATCATAATTTTTTCTGAATAATATTCCTTCAACAATCTGATATGATGCTGATTTAAGATGTAGTGCTCTTCTTTGCTTAGAATTCCAATGTTCCGGCAACAATCCCGCCTAAAGGTGATGCACAAGGTCTTGATACCAGGAGTCCAGAGCTGTGAAAAGAGGACATGCATCCATCACATGTAATTCAGCTTCATCTTCCCAGTCATTTTCTTCATTGTATTTACTTATAGTCATTAGTTTGCACAATCCCTGCCCTTTAACTATGGAAGCTGGCTTGAATTCAAGGTCATAATCCTGTAGAGTTCTTACCCAGTTGCCTCTTCTTTCTCTTAACTCCTTCTGTACGAAAAAATACCTCATCGCTGGGTGTGGAACTATTACCTTTGTCCGGTTCTTAAGTATGTATGGTCTGAATTGTTTTACTGCTTTGAACACGACATAAGCCTGTTTATCCACAGATGGGTAATTCAATTTGGCCCCTTATAGACCAGTGCTCATAAATGATATGGGGAACTCATATCCCCCATATTCCTTCTGGGTAAGCACCGCTGCTAGTGAATCATCAGATGCGAAAGTGTACAAAATAAAATCTTTCTCAAAATCTGGACTCTTGAGGGAAGGTGTGTGTGCAACCGTTGTCTTTATTGTACTAAATGCATTCTTCTCTATATTAGTCCACTTGAATTGTACACTTTGTTTTACCATTTTTTGCAAAGGTTTAACAATTTGAGCGAAATCTGGCACAAACCTTTGCATGAAATTTATTGTCCCCATAAATGATTGCATGCCATTTTTGTTATGGGGTAAGGGAATCTGTTCGATAGCTTTGATCCTCTCTGGGTTGATGGAGATCCCCTTCTTAGAAACCACATGACCCAACAACTTACCTTCGGTAACGGAAAACACGCACTTCTTATGGTTTAGTGAGATACCATATTTTCGGCAACGTTCAAAAATCTGTTTTAGATGAAACGCGTGTTCCTCTCTTTTATTTGAGAATATCATGATGTCATCGAGGTATACTACAGCACTGCAGCCAATTAGACCATGGAAATATATGTCCATAGCCCTATGGAAAGTATCTCTAGTGTTTATGAGTCCAAAGGGCATCCTTCTATAAGCAAAAGTTCTCCATATGGTTTTGAATGTAGTTTTAAGACTATCTACTTCAGCTACTAACACTTGATTGTAGCCTGAGAATCCATCTAATAAAGAGAATAATTCAGAACCCGAAACCATTTGTAATATCTGTTCCATGGGTGGGACAGGATAATTGTCTTTATCCGAAGCACAATTTAAGTTTCTGAAATCCACACATAGTCTAATTTCTCCGGATTTCTTCCTTACTGGTACCAAATTTGAAACCCATTCCAAGTGTTTCACCTTGAAGATAATTCTAGCATCCACCAACTTCTTTACTTCATTCTGAATCAAAGGTTCTAATTTTGGATGCATTTTCCTGAAAGGCTGCTAATAAGGTTTGATTCTAGATCTGATGTTGAATAATATTGGTGTCATATGTCTTCAGATCTCCATACGTCCAGGAAAAAACATCTTTGTATTGTTTGAACAAACTGATGAACTTATTCCCTTCACCCGAGGAGCAACACTTTCCCAAATTCACATATTTAGGCTCAATTTCAGTCCCCAAATTAATCGAATCGAACTGTAGAGACGAGCTATGAGTCTTCACATTCACCGGCCTTCTAAATTTCTCATTTAAATCAAACATTCGCTCTAAAGTCCTGACTCCTTTAGGAATAAAATTATCAAATTTTAGCTCGTCTTGATGTTCTTCATCGTAAATAATCACCCCTTTGAAGGTCTCGTCATTTGTCAAGCATTCTATAATTTGTTGATCATCATCAAAAACTCATAGATTGGTAATCATATCTGGAACTGAAGGCCTGAAAAGAAATTCAACAAAGCACTGATTATTAGAGGGCATAGGCCTCGCAGCTGGGGTGGCAAACAAGTTAGCTTCCACATTCTTAAGTCTAGGAATCGATACAATGTTAAATGCATTAAAATATTTAAGCAAATCCCACACTTCATTTTGATAAGCTTTTAAATGAGGAGAAATGCAATGTATTCGATTTCGAATTTGTTTTACAATTATTTCAGAATCCCCAAAAACTTTTAGATTTTTTACCTTTAATTCAATTGCTTTCCTTAGTCCTTGAACTAGTGCTTCATATTCAGTTGTGTTATTGGTGCATTCAAACTCTAACCTACATGAAAGAAAATTTTTATTTTTTTTAGGATCAATCAGGACACAACTGGCTTCTGACCCCTCCAAATTTTTAGAACCATCAAAGAAAAGCATCCAAAAATGGCTTACCACTACTTTGTGTGAGTCAATACTTACATCTACAGTTAAGTCTACTATTTTACAATCGATTTCATCAGCCTGTGAGGATCGAAGGAGATCAGGCTGAGTGTCTGACATATCACTGGCTTCTTTTGCTTGATAATTTCCTGGTTCTAGTTCAATAAAGTAATTTCCCAACACAAAATTCACTATTTCATTTTTTTCTTCGAACTGAGTAACATTGTGTTTCATGTGTGGATCCCTTAAAACTTTAATTTGATTTGGCCTTCCTTTATAAGGTAGCCATAGATGTGACTAGTTCGAGGAAAAATATCCACTCAGATCTGCCGACCAATCTCTGCTCAAGACAAGCCCATAAGCTTCGGGTATGTTGGCCACCACAATGTCAATGAATTGACATACCTTATAATTTGAAGACAAGCGAATGAGAACATCCTCCATTTCCTCGATTACCTTCACATTTGTTCTATCCAACTGAATGACCCTCCAGGTAGATGGTTTAGGTTGTCCATTTATCTTTTTGTAGACTCACAGCGGCATAACATTGACTGATGCCCTAGAGTCTACTAGACAATTGTGCACGTTGTGGTTGAAAATTTCAAAAGTGAGGAGAAAAGGAGGAGTCTTGCATTTAGGTTTACCTCCCACACTCGCTTCACCAATTTCTTCTTCATGGGGCTGATTTTCAGTGGGGATTTTCTCATCTGACATTTTAAGTGCTTTCAATAACTTTTCTTTTTGCTGTGGCACATTGCACATCTCAAATAATGAGATATTTGCTCTTACCCTTTTGATATCCTCCACGATGTCATAATCCATCTTATGTTCTGTGAGATGCATTTTAACATTATTTATTTTCTCTTCAATGGGTCTAGTAATCCTGTTGATCTGTCCTGGATTTTGATTGGTGGTGGTAAATTCTGGAATTTCATTAGCTGAGGTATTTTTTTGAAATTTCTTAACATTCTTTTGAAGATTCTTAATCTTTGGAAGCATAAGAATGTTTTCCTTAATCAACCCTTGGCTTCTCCTCGTTACATTTGTTTCCAAGGTATCCTCATGTCTCAGTTCCTTTTCTTCCTCGATATCAAACAATGATACATAATCCCATAAAACCATGGCCTCATCCTCTTGTTTTTGTATTGATTTATTGTTGTCTTTCCCTTATTCATCATTATCGTCGGTTAAATTGGAATCCAAAAGTTGGTTCATTACCAATGTCATTGAATTTATCCATTGAGGATAATTCTTTTCAGAATGGGGTTGTTGGTGAAAAGTGCAAAAGTTATCCATCCCCACCTCTGTTAAGTTCATCGATGCAGGGCCATGCAGAGGGGGTTGGGATTGATTGTTATCTTCCCTTTTCTTGTAATAAGGTTTATAAAACTTCTGGGTTTCCTTTTCCTTTTCCAAGTCTATTATCCTATTAGAGAAATTCTGCATCATCTTTGCCATTCCTTCGAAATCTGGTGATTGCTCCTCTTTAGGCTTAGTAAATAACAAATATTTCCTTCCAACATTTTTCTCTTCTGACTGTTCAGGATAGTATTTGATACTTTCCTTTTCAGCCTCAACTCTTTCTGCTTCTTCATAAGTCTCTGCTAGTGTAGGTTTGGATTTCATTTAGGTAAACATGGCCAGATCAGGCCCTAGAGCTGAAGTATAATACTCAATCAGAACTTTATCCAAGGGTTTGTCAGCTTTAGAAAAATTCTTAAGATAAGCTGCAAATATTTGGGTAAAACTATGCACCTTCTCTTTTCTTTCTTTCTTTAGGGTGCATAGACCTTTCATGAGAGCCACATGAGTTTTTTGGGCTGCATATTTACTTCTGAAAATCCTTTCAAAGGTATCTCAATCTGGGATAGATTTTGCAGGAAAATCAAAGTACCATGATGCTGCTGCTCCTTTAAGGGTATGTGAAAAAAGTATACAAACTACATCCTCATGTTCCCTAGCCCTTAATCCTTCTATTGCCAAATAGAAACTTTGTAAAAGGTCATCTACTAATATCTTCTCATTTGGATCAAACTTGGGTAGCATCTTTTCAAAAGCTTGAGGTAAGTCATGCAACGGAGGTGTTAAGTTCAAGGGTGATCAGGATTTCCAAGCCGATGGTGGATTTTGTGGGTTAAGTGGCTTATTTGCATTTACACCTGCCATGAGTCTAGATGGAGAGTGAGGAGGTGAAGGAACAAGAGTACACACAGGAGAATGGTAAGGTGTGTTTGGGCGTACTTGATTCAAAGGATGAACAACTTCCTGTAACACTAGTTCTACTAACTCTTCCGAATCTCCAACCAACACTGAATCTTCCAAGATGGGACGATATTTCTTCTTGTACTCTCTTCGAGGTAAATTAGGGATAATGGGTAATCCTCCAATACTCTTTACATAAGCCCGTGTGTGTCTTCTCAGATCATTAACTACTTGGTTGTCTATAAAAAACAAATGTTCTCTATTCTCTTTAGTATTTGGGTCAGGTAATAAACTACTTTCAAAACTATCACTGGTGGAGTAATTTCGAGGAAATATATTTCCCCGGCTAGCCATGCACTGGTGGCCCTCCTTCTAGCGCCAGAAACTGTTGACGCTTGGAAATTTGCAGGTAGCAACAACAAGGGATTCTCCCCAGTCAACGTTCCCACCTAGCCTATGACTGTTTGGTGTAGGGAATCCGTCTGGTTTGCGGTCTAGCTACTGTAGGTGAAGTAGCAAAAACAAAGGGTTTTATCGGTTGCGGCCAGGTCCACCATATGTATTTTTGTATTTTGACTTTAAGTATGATATGCAAGTGCCTATCTAAGATGCATATTGATGAAGAATGCAAGGAGTGGTCACAATTTGATGTGCAGGTTCTTACCTCTCGTCTTAGACTCTCTTGCATCTAAATCACACAGAACTAGAAAAACAATACTAACTAAGCTATCCCTAGGGAGCGAGATTATCAATTCATGAGTAATGTAGTACAGTTCATATGTTAAGATAAATCATAGATAGCTGTTCTTAGGATCAAAACACATAAACATGAATAAAATATACATGACAAGATAGCTCGTCAACTGTTAAAACATTCATTACCCATAGTGGAAATTATCACAGAATAAACCAGAGAACACTCAAAAAATAACATAGGTTCAGAAAGTTAGAACGCTCTCATAGTTAATGAAACACAGCTGAAAACAAAATAACTCCCCTTCAACATTGTTCATTTTAGCACATTTGAACATTCCACACAACACTTTCTCCAATTGGCAAAAATTTGTAATCTATTATTGTAAAATGAAGTAGTTCCTATTACAACAAGTGGTTCCCAAGTTTCTCCATGAAAAAACCCTCTTTCTATCTCACTCCCCCATACTTATACCAAAGGGGGAAACCTTTCGGCTCCCCAACCATTCCCTCTCACTATTTTGTCACTTTGTGAATGCTCATGATTTATCCAAACGTTACATTCAAGATAAAGTTTTATAAAAAATCGGGAAACACTAGGTAACTGACGGAATGCCCAAGCATGAGCCTTTCCTTTATAATGATTATGCTTGACCATTCCTTGGTCTCCTTTCAGACCCTCATAATTTTCTTCTTCGAGCAACGATTCTGTTGCCTTATGCTTTAAAATGCTTTGTCCTACAATTGCACCTTCTTTGCCGCAGTAATCTTCAACGAGATCCGAGAAACTGCCATGTCTGTCTGCAAACAAACAATAATTCATCATTTTAATCCGTCTATCTTTAATAAACATAAACCATGATATTAAAAATGGGTACTAAAGAAGAAAATCAGAGCTCGGTTCTTATGTGCAAATTTCAACCTAAACAAGGCACACAGGTCTCTTATAGAAAAAGATGACCTCATAACAAACAGCGGAATGATTAAGAAAAGGGCATACAAAAACCTCCATCAGTGAATCAGAACACTTGACGTTGGCTCATTAGTGGGTTACATAGCTGCAGCGGCGGGTAACCTAAACTCTAGGGTTTTCAGCACACAGACTAAAAAAGGTGCAATAAACATTGGGTGTTGGATCCTCTATAGGCATCGGATAGCTAGTGAGCTACACAGCCGCAACGATGAAAGCTCAAAGGTCAAGAAAAACCGCAGACCAAATGACATTGGAAAGATAAAGAAGAAGGCATCAGCTAAAAGACAAGAAGTCTGACAGGCATTTAGCCTAATCTAGAGCCGCAACAGCAGAACTCAATCACCCTACGACCTTCGATCATAGTCAAAACTCCTTCCGAAAAATGCAAAGCAAGGTCTTTTTCAAAACAGAACTCGGGTTAGTGAAAGACGTTAATTATTGGCACCACGTTCAACTATCCTTCGAAAAAGAGGCAACTGAACAACCCACTTCAACTTCAAAGATAAAACATCGTAACAACTGGCTGAGCCTTGTAGCTCACAACATGCACAGACCCGAGCGCCATCCCGAAAAACAAGAAATATGGCCTCAAACAATCCACACGTAGCAGAGTAGGAACAAACAACCTTCAACAAAATCAACAAAGGGGGGCCAAAATTTTAGAAATTTGGGAAAAAAATTGCAGCTGCAACATAAGTATAGTCCATTTTTTCGATTCAAGCCTTTCTTATTCTCTACATTGCATATATGTGGAGGAATAATTAGATTGTCTTCCAAAATCCTCCAAAAATCTTATTTTACAAAAATATGGTCATTTCTACATTAGGAACCAGAGGGAAATTTTATCCCTCATTTGTCAAGGTTTCCACAAAAAAAAATTCTACACATTCCCTCTAGTACTCAATGCTATGAATTCTTGGGAAACGAAAATAAGGTTCATTATATGATGCCTTGTTGGTGGGATTACAAGAGTTATAAGTGAAAAGGCATGCGTGAAACCATGTTTTTGATCTTTTGTTACTATGAGTGAAATGGCATGAGTGAATATCCAGTATAACAATAATCTTCTCAAATGAAGATCCCTTTAGTTATGTGACTACCTATGAGCTATTAGAGTGTAACCATGTCCATAGTTTTCTTTTCAATTTG
The DNA here is from genome assembly GCA_001517045.1 of Pseudotsuga menziesii. Taxonomy (NCBI): domain Eukaryota; kingdom Viridiplantae; phylum Streptophyta; class Pinopsida; order Pinales; family Pinaceae; genus Pseudotsuga; species Pseudotsuga menziesii. Next base: position 407,386 of record LPNX011186284.1, read on the forward strand.
ACTCGGTTTTGGTATAGTGTTCTTAGAGCACTAATGATCCAACAAAAAATCCACAACAAGTGTCAAATGGTTTAATGGCTCAACACAAATGCAAACCACTAAGAAAAACCAAAATACCGACTACATATTTGAAGCTCTATACCAAAAATTTGATTAAAGGATTAGAGGATGAGGCTGACAGTGTGAAGGGTCTCCAAAACTTGTTCAATCCACTATCATGGACACTTATTTAATTCACTACTTGTTGTTGCCAAAGTGACACATTGACAAAATTAGAAATAAAAATAAAGAAGAGATAATTAACAAAATAACCTTGCTAGGAAATGGATAATGGAGAGGAAGAACACCAGAGTTGGGGTATTGAAGAGTTTGGGAATACTTCCCTTTCCACCGATCCTAACAAAGCCAACAACTTCTATAAGGCTTATCCAAAACATTTTATAAGGGGTCTTTAGCAGAGAAGAGAGGGAATGCATAAATAATCCGAAATTTGTAGATGTATTGCTCGAGAGAGCCAAAATTCCTTTGTAACTATGAAGTTGCTCAGAAATAAATACTAAGAACAACCTTTGGTGTTGGAGTTTTTCTTTTAGGTTCTCTCAAGGGGTTAATACTATTGGTTATGGTTTTTAATGCATTTTTTTTTTGTAGGATACATTGGCTTGGAACCAATTGTAAATTATCTTGAACAATATTTAATTAGGGAAGGAATGATACTAGTTGATCTGGTTGAAGAAACTACAAACCTTAAAACAAAGACAAGTGGTATATACTTGTTGCCAAAATAACACAACAATCAATGTGTTAATAAAATTCAAACCCTTTTAAAAATTCAAGATTTTCCACATTTCAAGAGATACAAAATTGATGGTGTAATTTCTAGGTGACATATTCGATTTTGCAACCCCAAATTGAAAAAAGTTATCATTAAGTGGCTTGGAATAGAAGATTGGATTCTTAAGATTGAAATTCTAAGATTGAACTTCTAACAGAGCTTCCAAAACTTGTTAATAATGTAGATACAAAAAGAATGGCGGGAAACATAAAGAACCAACAATATAAAGATTGTCTCTTATATTAGAGAACAAAAGGATACGTGATTAGTCCAGATAAAATGTTTGACACACAGGTTAAACGTATCCATGAGTGCAAACACTGTCTCATTTGGAGTATTTATTTGAGGACAAAGTAATTTTTTAAGGAAGTGTCAATGTTATGTACATAAATAATAATAAAATAAATATAATGTAATAATTAATTAATTGAGGAGTCAAAAGACACGTCTTTTATACTTGAAAGGGAACAATGGGATTATATAAAGGTGCCCATATTGTATTATAATGTCATCATCATATATTATTATAAACTATTATTCAAATTTATAAATATTTCAGACATATACTTGTCTATGTAATTATAATTAAGACATGATATATTTTAACAATTCACAACTCTTGTAATTCCACTGGATTCATCTACTAACTTTTACTTATGTCTGGGTAATTCCATTTGCTTAAGAAACAAAACTCAATAATTGGAAAAAAATGATAATATAAAGGTACTACATAGGGAACAAAAGATTTATTAAGAGGGAAAAACAAAGGAATGAGATAGAGTAACATGCAAAGACCACACATAAAGGATATATAAATGAAAGAGAGAGAAGGATTCAATCCCACTAGCATTCCCATTGATGAACCTAGTAATTACTTAACCAATAAGGTCACAAAACAATCTTTGTTAGAGTAATGAGTCGAATTGCATCTTACTCGATGGAAAATAAATTGAAATTGGACCATTCAACCGGTTTGGGAGGTATTCAATTTTACCAGTAAAGTGTTATACTTTTCAAAATATTGTACAATATCATTAGATGGAAGATAGGGCCTTGATCATCTGGGGGAAATATATGTATAACAAACACTTAGGTATTTTGGAAAGAGATTTTGGATAATCAATTAGAAGTAAGATTAGTCGATCTTTTTATATTGCATGCATTTGATCCATATTATACTTCCTAGATCGACCTTCATATCTCTAAATTATTGTTGTATTCTTCTCATATTTAACTAGGATAACTGAGAGTCATTCAATCCATTATTGGAAGATGACAACCTGCATTCCCTCCCTCTCTTCTTGGTACTACAATCAACTGATATACATAGTGTGTAGGTGTCACGAATTTATATTGCTACAGCTAGTAGGACTTTGCACAATGATTTGGCATCCTAAGACTCTAACCAATTATGTCGTGGATGCAGTCTACGATGATGAGTATTATGTTTACGTGTATAAACACAAATTTGAATTTTACTAGAAAATTTCCATTCCATATATCCTCTAAAAATTCCTTTAGCACGCAACATTGATGAAACTTGTTGCCTACGAGCATTATAATGAAAGAGGAATTGGGCGAGTTAGGTCTAATCCCATAGAAGATATTCATACCACAACTTTGGAATTTTGTTTACTTCAATTGCATCAAAACAATGTATCTCTAAGTGAATATCAATTTTACTTAATTTGATATCTAAAGCTATGCTATCAAGATAAAAAAAATATGTAGCACATTACATGATTACGACTAGTTTAGAGATATATCGTTGCCCCTCAATATATAAAATGTAGTTTTTTTTCCCAACTGTAAGTTTGTAGTAAAATAAGTTGGATTGAAATACAAATATACATAAAAATAAACATAGATATTATACATATATTATTAACATATATTCAAAAAAATGTTTCATTTCAAAACTCATGTGTGAAAATCTTGCATTCCCTTGCCATTGGGTCACTAGTTCCCATGACTTTGGCTTCAATCTTGAAGGTGTCTTGTATCAGATTTGTATGAGGGATGTTCTCTCAGTTTGATGATGTTATGACAGAAATATATTATGTGTTCCTCATTAATTTCATGTCCCTATTCTCTGTGGGTCGAAATCCAAGAAATCCGTATGTGAAACTCTTGCAATTCCATGCTACTAATTCACTAGTTTTCATGTATTTGACTCCCATGCCGAATGAGATGTATACCAGAGTTGTATGAAGGGATTTATATGGTGTTTAATACTGTTTTGGAATCAATTTTTATTCTGTATATTCTCCCTATATGTGACATATTTATCTGAACCTTTAACTCTATCTTTCATATGTCAAAATCGAGCTAGTTATGCAATTTCCCCACAAGCAATTTCACTGAAAGTTATCAAATGAATGTGGAACTATATAGCCAGTTTGTAGAAATAAGAAACATATGTAATTACATTCCATGATTTATTACGTCAGTCCCCATAACCTTACAAATTTTGGAGGTTCATACATGAGTTGGTAATCCTAGTTGGCCTACACCCTAGGGTGATTTCATCACAATTTCCTAGTAATTTTTGGCCTTTTGTCATAAGAACTGATCAAGGTTGCATAGGTATAAATTATGATACAAAATATCCATAAACCACCTTGGTATGTTTTTATACTCACCATACCATCTCCGTTCAAATTTGGGACCATTTGGTGAAAGTTGGAACCCTCTAGAGTCATGACTAGTTAAGCTTGAATTTTGCCCGAATTGCACTTTTCTCCAAATCTCCAAAAAGGGGAATTACAAAAAAATTCAAAGTACATATAAAAAAATCACCTCTTATATTCAATGTATTCAAATTTAAACCAAATTCAACAAATCCAAGAAGGTCATTCACCTCCTCAAGTATTAAAATCCCCCATAGTGTAGCTAGAAAGAAAGTAAATCTTTCCTCTTTCAAGTATTTTCTTAACCCTTCCTCCCCAAAATTTGTCTAAGCTCAACCTATTTTCATTTAAACTTGTGTGGAAGCCTACCTATCATCAACAATTCCAATCCTGACCCAGTCTTTCCATGTGTAGAAGAACCCACCTACCAGTTTATAGATAACTCCATTATCCTTTGCATATTCTGAAATGAGTATAATTCCCTTAATATTTTCACCACCACTTCCCTTAGTTTCTAGTTCAAATTTAGTTACCACTTTACCTAAAATTTTCATTTCTAATACCCCTACTGCGACTCTACCTGTGAAAAACAATTGCCAAAAAACCCTTGAAGAAACATCTACTGGAAATCAGTAGGAAAATCCCATGTAAAATCCCCCAATGCAGACAATCCCTGAGTTTCCCTTTGCAAATTATTCTATACAAACTCCTTCCTTTGCAACTCAAGATACCCCTTCATCATTCATACCAACCTCATCGCTTGAATTACCATCGCATTAATTAGTACCATACCGACCGTGTCTACTACACATATGACTTCGAATACACAAACATTGATAACACCAACATCAAAGTAATAGTTACGCAGACTCCATACTAGAAATCAAAGAATAAAAATAATAGGAAGAAAAGTTCTAAGAATAGTGAAGGATGAACATAAGCACACATGGAAAGCATGCTTAGAAAAATTAGAGCAAGTCATCAGACCCTTATCTGAGATCCAGTCTCATAATCCCCCAGAAAAATTACAACATATGATTGACACAATTCTACACAAATATTAGGAATAAGTCATTAAAGTAAAACAATATGATATTGCTTTGATAATTGCTGGCCAATTTCATAATTTTGAAAAATTAGACAAACCACTGCAAGAATAAAAAATAAAGGCAAGTAAAAAATCCTTATTTTTGAACAATGGGTATACATACTATGGAAACATATATTTAGAGATCCAACAGAGTCAAACACTCCTAGTAGGATTATATCAAACATAAAGTTCAACTAACCCTAACACGATTCAGATCACTCAAGAATAGATTGTGATGGAATATACCAAGCAAGCAAAGCTCAAAAAGAAAGAGCACCAGTGGGTAAATGAGGAAAAAATATCCCAGGAAGAAGCTAGTCTACTAGCTTCTAGAATACGTCATTGCATGCAAAAATCCCAAACTTAGCATGGGAACTTTGGCCCACAATTCTAAAAAGTAGTTTAACAACCCATTAAAAAAAAATTCCTACGATTATCATAACTCATGACTACCACTAAAGAAATTATATATGTTCTCTAGAAATGGGATCTCTTCCAAGAATGGCTCACCTTGACTGCCTTATCCATTGCTCAAGCATGTGAATAATGCATACCATCAAGCCATGTGTTGGATTTGCAGCTGCAGTAGTCATATAACTTCTCTTCGTTAAGATCCTTTTGTAACAATTTTCCAAAGAAATCATATCCATGATTCTCTTGAGGATGAAGAAGCTTTTTGGGGTGGGGGAGATGTTGGAGGAGCTCATTCGGCTGCGACTAGGTCCTCCTGACCAAATGGTCATATTAATTGGTCGAGTCAATTAGATGACCAACCAAAAAGTTAGCAACACATAACTGGTAACTAATTGTAATTTGTATATATAAATCTAGTGAGCTAGAATGAGACCAAACTGTTATATTTTTACCATTCAGGCTAGCATTATAATCTTAAGATCTTTAACTAAGAGAATAACATGCATAGCAATAAAACACAAGAGACAAGAGACACAAAGAATTTTCCTCGGGGAAACCACAAAGGAGAAAACCCCACAACTTCCTCAGAGATAGAATCAACACCAAAAGCAAAACCCGAAAACATAAAGATGATCTCCCGACAGCAGTAGTCTCTCTCTTGTCCTAGAAACTTCTCCTCTCACTCTTGCGCCCCAATGAGTGTGTGTGCATATGATAATAGAGCGAATCACTCTCTATTTATATTCTTTCATTCACTTCAAACCCACTCCAACATGTCGACCTCACTTAACAATTACTTACTAGAGTCGACATCTCTAGGAGTGTCTAATAACCCTAGTGTCCCACAACTTGTGGGGACTTTTCCTCCTCTGACCAACAAGGAGGTTTATCCTTAACACAATGGTGGGGACTATTGCCCCAAATTACAATGTCTCACCTCAGGTTGACTTCTCTAGGATAGTCTAATAACCCAAGGGCCCCATAACTACGGGGACTTTAACCCTTGACCAATAGGAGGGTTACCCACAATGACTTGACATGAATTTTATATTATAGAAACTTCCCAGAATAAACATCGGGGTATGACATGACTTAATTACATTACAGACACATCCCGGAATAAACATTGGGGTACAATACATAAGATATATGGATGAATACATTCCGAAGTTACAAATACATCAATACTCCCTCTTAACTAGGAAGGTATTCTCTCGACACAATTCATTAGTACAAGTCTTCTTTTTTGTATCATTTGGATCATCATCGAGTATTCATCATCTTCACCTTCAAGTCATCTCCATCTTCAAGTCATCTTCATCATCGGATCTAGATCATCATCACTGGATCTGGATCATCTATGGTTCTGGAACATCTCTGCTAGATCATCATCACGGGTGCTATCTCTTGATTATTCTCATCACAGGAATTTCTACAGAGCCAACCCTTTTTCATGCTGGATGTAGGCCTCCCTCCATGTAGGTCTTTTCCAACACTTATATCTGACCCTAAGTCAGAATGGCCTGCTCAGCACTTATATCTAATCATGTAGGAACCAATCCTATAATCATATAAGAAAGGAAACACACAACACTCACATCTGACCATGTGGGAACACCTCCCACAACCCTGTCAGAAAGGCCCAGCATTCACATCCGTTCAACCAATGATCGGAAAGGCCCAACACTTACACTTGGCCATGCGAGGAACCAATCCTCCATGCCAAAAGGCTTTGCACTTACATTTGAAAACCAATGTTAGAAAGGATCATCACTTACATCGGTTCAACCAATGATCAGGAAAGGCTCAGCACTTATATTCGACCATGCAAGGAACCAATCCTTCATGCCGAAAGGGCTCTGCACTTACATCCATTCAACCAATGATCGGAAAGGTGTGCACTCACATCTGATCATGTAGGAGCCAATCCCATAGTCTTATTAGAATGGCCCCCAGTCCCAAACTAAGCTACGTGGTAACTGACCAGGTGCTTCCATTCCCAGAATGACATTCAACGCCTACTTAGGATCATGTAGAAACCAATCCTACAGTCACATCAGAATGGCTCAGCACTCACATTTGACATGGAAGGAAACAAATCCTTTCACCATGACAGAATGGCTCAGCCCTTACATCTGACCATGGAAGGAACCAATCCTCTCACCATGTCAGAATGGTTCTAGGTCTCATCATTTCCCCTTGGAACGAACCTCGATTTGGAGAACACCAAGATTCTCCCTGAAGTACTCGAACTTCACCATAGCTAATGGATTTTTCAACACATCAACTATTTGTTCGTCCGTCACAACATACTGGAGCTTCACTACTCATCTCTGCACCATATCCTTGATGTAGTGATACTTGATCTCGATATACTTCGGCTTGTCATGGAACACCGAGTTCTTTGACAACTTCACACAACTCTGGTTGTCGCAATGTATACAAGTAGCATCAACTAGAGATCAAATAAATCAGACAGTAGCTTCCTCAACCATACTGCCTCACAACTATCCGAACAAGCTGTGACATACTCTGCTTCAGCTATACTCAATGCCACACAAGATTGCTTCCTGCTAAAAAAAGAGATCACACCTGATCCCATACTAAAGCAACAACCTGAAGTGCTCTTCCTATCAATGGCACTTCCTTCCTAATACAAATCCACATAACCTTCTAGGTTAATCTTCTGATTCGCCTCATACTTGAGCCCATAATCAACTATACCCCTCAGGTACCTCAGAATATGCTTTGCAGCAATCAAGTGAACATGTCTCAATGTGTTCACAAAAAAGCAAATATCTGGTCTCATATTTGTCAGGTATATCAAGTGACAATACATCATGGCATCAGCCATCTCTGTTGAAGCATCACTCAATATCTTCATGTTTGATGCCATAGGTGTGGTCATGGCTTTGTAGTCCATCATCCTAAACCTCTTCAGGATCTCTACTGCATACTTCCCTTGTCCACACCTCCATGCCTAGAAAATAGTGCATCGACACATAACAGGAGCATCACTGGTCTTCCACCTTCAATCTTAAAGCAAAGGTTGGAATCCACTTTACTCTTAGTAAATCCTAGAGTCATCAGTAATCTGTCCATCCTGTCATACCATGTCGAAACTTAGGATCTTCTGTAGGGACTCCCTCTGTCTTCCGTACTCTATGCATTGAAACATTCTGTACTGGAGTGACAAGTAGCTTCCTCTACCACTAATATTCTATGTATCCATCTAGGATCACAGGATACCAAGATCCTCCATCTTGAACCTTTTAAAAGTTCTTCTCACACCCATCTGTGAGCTTGTCATCCTTTATCAACCTTGTAGTATAGGTTCATATCTTCATCAAGCTCATCATGTATGTGTTATCCCATGGGTGTCTTCTGAACTTGTACAAGGCCTTCTTTCATTTGCACACATGATTCTGCCTGTCATGTGTCTCAACTCCCACTGGCTGCAAATGTCTCTTCATAGTTTATGCCTTCTTTTTGTGAGAAGCATCATGCTACGAATATTTCCTTGTATCCCATGATGTTTTCCATCTACCGCATGATGGAACTATGAACTTTCCTTCATGCATCAATACTGCATTCTAGACATCATTTTCTTGAACTGGTCTTCCCTTTCTTCTTGGAAGGTTCTGCATCAATGATGTCGCTGCATTCATCATAGTATTTTTCATCTTGAACTGTCGTTACTTGTTCTTCAGAACAAGTCTCATCCTTCTTTGCTTGTAGGAGATTTTATGCGATCTTTCCTACAAGTCAAATGCATTTGTATGGTTAGAAACATTTCATAAGGAATATTCATACTGGAAAATTCTTATGCATAAATATATGATCATGCAACTACTTTATCCAATAAAACATTCATCCACATCTCACAGAAACATTTCTAGATGCCTTCCATCTCTACCAGGACAACATTGAGATTGTGCACTAATCCAATATGTCAGCAAAGAGGTTTCATTCTAGATAAGTAGCAATGAAGAGTTCTATAGCACCATAAGCTACTTACCCATCACATGCATATTAGTAGTATACTGTCATTAATGCAAACATTCTATCATGCATAATACATTAACTAAATATAAACAAATGCATAACAAAATAATATCATGAAATGACAATTGAATACTTATCTTTATTTGTTTCATGGGTAGACTCCTTCTTGAGCCTTTAGCTTCATCAGTTTCTTCATTCATAATAGTATCGTTTCTTATTGAAATGCTAAGGTGGATAAGAGGTTCTTCAACAGTTGAGTTCTTCATATTCCTCATCGCTTGAGGGATCTTCTTTGGATGGTGAGAGCTTGATCTTCGGTTGCTCCCATCTTCTCTTCTCTTATTATGAGTCGAGATTCTTCTTCTTCTGAAAGTCATCACTTCCTTCTGGAACACATTCCTTGAATAAATGAATCCCATGATCCTTGGAGGCCATTCAAGGTTGCTATAACCACTTATGCATTCTTCACTTCTTCTTTTACTACTTCAAGTTGTTCTTTGATTTGAGAGACCCTTGTAAAGTATGACTGTATGGTCTCTGCATTCTGGATATTCACATTCTTAAATTGGTTTCTTAAGTTCATCTTTCGATGTATGTTCTTCCATTCAAATAGCTTGGTCAAGGAATCAAACATCTCTTTCGATGTCTTTAGGGAAGACACTTGTGGCACAAGGTGATCCATTATTGAATCAACAATGATCTTCTTGGCATTGACCAAGTTCTTCTTGTGTAAGGCTTTGAACCTCATCTCCCTCTGGAACTGGAACCTCTCTACTTATGTAGGTGTCCAATTCATTTCTTCAGAGATATCATATACTTCCAGCCTTGAAAGTTGTCAACTTCACCAAGATTGTCATCAACTTGATGTGATAGATCACTTTGAAATGAGAACCTCAAACGCAAATAGCAAAAGATTAGATCTTACTGATTTGAGGTGTCTGTCCTGGTTCCGGAGCTGGGTGATCTAGGGTTTGTCAGAGAAACCCTAATTTTCAAAATTGGGAATATTTCGTATATGATTGGATAGAAAGATATATCTCTTCAATTTGAGCTGTCCAATGTACTCCTTTTCTGAAAACAGTGAAGGGAAGCTCCCAGAACAGGAAGCCCTAGTTTTCTAATTTCTTCAGCAGAAATTCTTGTTACTGTTTCTATCGTATATCTGAAATTAATGCTCTTGTGTGTTTGAAACTTCTTATTGAGGTAACCTCTCCTGTCCCCGTTCCAACACCATAGGTTTCATCAGAATTGGTTTCATCAATTGGGACTTATGATCATTTTCCCAAGGTGACCTGTTACAGGAATGTTCAGAACAACGAAGTTGTATGGATGGCCACGTATCACTATTTCATCTTCTAGTTCTGAAACTTAGAAGAACAAAATTAAAATATGTTCCCTGTTTGGAAAATCTTCATAAATTTCGGTTGGACCTTTGTAGCCCAAGATATAGCGATTCTCCCCAGGTGTCCTGTTTAGGGATGAATCTTGGAAGAGGATGGAACCCTAATTTGGAGGGATCATATCTCCTGGAATATAGTGAATATGAAGCTGAATTTTGGATATCATGTACAAAAAGATTTTATATTACACCTCTAAAATTTTCAGCTCTTTATCAATCTCCAATCTCGGGATGTAGCAAATGTACCAAAACGTATTAATTTTAGTTTATAGTGTTTTTCTAGCTTGGGGTCAAACTAGGGTTTGACTTTCCTGGAGTTTCAACCAACCAAAAATATTGATCCAGGTATCTAAAATTCGATTTTGATGAGGAGAGAAATCCTATGTTGGGCTCACTAAAAAATTCCTCTTCTGTAAGAAGCCCTAATTTCTCGCACCATAAATGGAAAATGCTCGGAATCGAATTCCACTTCGACAGAGAGATGCACCCTTCAATGGAGAGTTAGCCTAGCATAATTTTGCTGATGGATTTTGGAGAGAGACCCAAAAATTAATAATCCCTAGCTTCTACAGCTGCATAATGTCTTCTTCTTAGGTTAGCTCTGATTCCATGTTATATTTTTACCATTCAAGCTAGCATTATAATCTTAGGATCTTTAACTAAGAGAATAACATGCACAGCAATAAAACACAAGAGACAAGAGACACAAAGAATTTTCCTCATGGAAAACATAAAGGAGAAAACCCCACAACTTCCTCAAACATAGAATCAACACCAAAACTAAAACCCAAAAACATAAAGATGATCTCCCGACAGTAGTAGTCTCTCTCTTGTCCCAGCAACTTCTCCTCTCACTCTTGCGCCCCAATGAGTGAGTGTGTGTATGATAAATAGAGAGACTCACTCTCTATTTATATTATTTTTTTCACTTGAAACCCACTCCAACATGTCGACCTCACTTAACAATTACTTACTAGAGTTGACATCTCTAGGAGTGTCTAGTAATCCTAGTGCCCCACAATTTGTGGGGACTTTGCTTCCTATGACAAACAAGGAGGTTTATCCTTAACACAATGGTTGGGACTGTTGCCCCGGCTTACAATGACTCACCTAGGGTCTAATTATCTAGGATAGTCTAATAACCCAAGGGCCCCATAACTGTGGGGACTTTAATCCTTGACCAATAGGAGGGTTACCCACAATGACTTGACATGACTTTTATATTATAGAAACTTCCTGGAATAAACATCGGGGTATGACATGAATCAATTACATTAAAGACACATCCCAGAATAAAAATTGAGATACAATACATAATATATACATATGAATACATTCTGAAGTTACAAATACATCAACACAAACTATTTTTTGTGCATTATGGTTATTTCATAATAGAATACTTGTTGATTCTTTCTCCATTGCTTTACAATTATTCCTCTATGATTATGTGTGAATGCTTGTTCTTAATTTTTCTTATGTGTTAAACCACTATTGGTAACTTAATGCAATCCCTTAACTTATAATAGCTTCCATCTACTCTCTAAATCACCCTTACTCTACACCTGCCCCAATACAAATTACTAGGCATTCAAATTTAATTTCTTCATTGTTGAGCATGGTATTGGTGTTTCTTCTAAGATGAAATAGTACATATTTGGGGTGCCATGAAATATATTGTAACCATTGTGATGTTGTTAAATTCATTTTGGCAATGTGATGGAACCAATTCAAATCTACACAACAGATGTAAATCCACCAATTAAAGAAAGGTAACTATGTTTCTCAAGGATTACAAATGGGATATATAGGTCTTGTCAACTATTAAAGAGATTATGACACAAGCAGGTTGTACATTCTTGAGCGAGTTGTAAAAATATAACATAGTATGAAGATCACCATTAACTATAGAGATAACTACTTGGTAAAATATGAAGCGACTTCATTACACTTTTCTTTCAAGAGTAAGTATAATCCATTTTTTTTCGATTCAAGCCTTTATTATTCTCTACATTGGATATGTGAGGAGGATAATTAGATTGTCTTCTAAAATCCTCCAAAAAAATTATTTTAGAAAAATATGGTGATTTCTACATTAGGAGCTAGAGGGAAATTTTATCCCTCATTTGTCAAGGTTTCCACAAAAAAAATTCTACACATTCCCTCTAGTACTCAATGCTATGAATTATTAGGAAACAAAACCAAGGTTCATTATATGATGCATCTCTTGTTGGTGGGATGCCAATATTTATAAGTGAAAAGGCATGTGTTAAACCATGTTTTTGATCTTGTGTTACTATGAGTGAAATGGCATGAGTGGATATGTAGTATAACAATAATCTTCTCAAATGAAGATCCGTTTAGTTATGTGACTACCTATGAGCTATTAGAGTGTAACCATGTCCATAGTTTTCTTTTTAATTTGACTTAGTTTCGGTATAGTGTTATTAGAGCACTAATGATCTAAAACAAGTCCACAATAAGTGTCAAATTGTTTAATGGCTCAATGCAAATGAAAAACACTAAGAAAAACCAAAAGAACGGCTACATATTTGAAGTTTGATACCAAAAAGTTGATGAACATATCAAAGGATGAGGTTGACAGTGTGAAGGGTCTCCCAAACTTGTTCAATCCACTATCATGAACACTTATTTAATTCAGTACTTCTTGTCGCCAAAGTGACACATTGAAAAAAATAAAAATAAAAATAAAGAAGATACAATTAACAAAAGAACCTTGCTAGGAAATGGATAATGGAGAGGAAGAACAATGGAGTTGGGGGGTTGAAGAGATGGGGAATACTGCCCTTTCCACTGATCCTAACAAATCCAACAATTGTTATAAGGCTTATCCACAACATTTTAGAAGGGGTATTTGGTAGAGAAGAGAGGGAATGCATAAATAATTCGAAATTTGTAACTGTATTGCTCGAGAGAGCCAAAATTCCTTTGTAACTATGAAGTTACTGAGAAATAAATACTAAGCACAACCTTCGATGTTGGAGTTTTTCTTTTAGGTTATTTCAAGAGGTTAATACTATTGGTTATGGTGTTTAATTTCCTCTGTGATTGAGGTTTGTTATACAATTTATTCGATTTTGTGTATTTGTGTGTGAGTTCTAGCTTGAGAATCTAATTATTCTACTGGAAATTAGCATTCCCTTCACTCAAAAATCATCAGTTAAGTACTAGGATACCATACACACTTCACAAACAAATAACTCATTGTATTAAATTAATTAAAATTCCCATATATATGAAGGGGTAATTTCAATTCCTGGTATTATTGGATTATCATTTGCCATGTCCCAACCCTGTCTAATGTTTGCACTCATGGCATGCCCATCAACAATCTGTGGGATAGAGTATGTCTACTTGTGTTTGGTGTAAACCACACACTATATCTTAATTACCTCCTTTTATTGGATTATTGGTATGGGGAACACACTTGAATGTTGATTGGATCATTAACTACAACCATCCCCTTTGTTCTATACAAATTAAAAACAACAATACACATCATTTACCTACAACCATGCATCCCCAAGCTGGAGCACTTTGGAACTCACCTACAACCATGAAAATATCAATATGAAAAAACTATAGTAGATAACAAGAAAGTGGATAATTGTCCCTCTTAATGGAAACCACAATAATCATTAGTCCTGGAACCAAATTGTTTAGTTGATCTTGGATCCATATTTCTCTTATGGATTTGTTAAGGGATAAATAGCCACAAGGGTGAGTGGTCTTCCCTGCTTTGAATAAATCTCAAGGTTACAAGTTAGTATCCAAAACTCCAAATGGAAAATAAATTTCTAAACAAGAAATAAAACAAAAACTAACGTGAAATAACATGAATAAGTGATAAGTAAAACAAAAGAACAAGAGTATGCTAAACCAAGTGTTGATTTCCCAATAGTCCAACTAAATACAATGGTGTTACCTAGGACATGAGGGATTTAGAGGGAAGCCAACAATATCCCTTAGGGAGTTTGTTTTGTGCACACAATTGAAATATAGCTAGCACAGAACAATGGAGAAACACTTGCTTCTTAGAGGAAGAAAGTAAGGGTTATTTTACATGGAAACTTGAGGTAAGAAGTGGATTGAAATATGATATCTCAATGCAATTATTACAACATAACATTTCTTTGATTTCTCCTATAGAATGGATCCCATGGATTCCTTTATAGGCCAAATAGAGACCAAGAAACATTTGGATCCAAATATGAATACCGTTGCTATTGAACCAATTCTTCAAGTATATGAAGGGGGATATTGAATGCTCACAAGCATGTGAGAAGTTGAGTTAAAATTTGGATCCAAGGGAGCCATTATGAGACTTGAATGCACCAAGAAAAATAAGTGGTCCTACTATTTGATTGTAATGTGACTTTCAAAGGAAAGTTTGTGTAGGTATGCATAGGTAGCCCACACTAATAGTGTGGGAGTTTAATGCATTTAGTTGTGTGATCTTTTGGACTGATTTCATTTGTCATTTTAGGGCTCAATTTATCTTTTGGATTTGATGAGGGTGTCTTCGATGAGCTGCATGTTGTATTTTGATGACACCTTTCTATAAGAATAGGCAAAATAACACATGTGTACGAAATTCAAGAATTAATAGATGTCATATGATGTATGAGGTTCAGAGGGTACTATAGGGATGAAATGCATCATTGTTTCTTTCTCTCCATGTTTTAATAACTTATCAAGAATTTGTGGGTAAAAATAACTACCCATGAGGGAAGGTTGTTGGTGATGACCATTGAATATTTCAATAATGAATGGTGTTTTATACAAATGAGACAATCGTAACTATGCTCATGAAAATATGTCAAAATAGATTACAATAAGAGAATATTGAGAGGTAAAATTTTGATATTGTTGCTGCAAGGATGGATGTGGATTCAATCATTCTATGAGTAAATGAATCCTAGAAGTTATGTTATTGGTGCTGAAGAAGTAGAATTGTTGATGACCATGAACATTCCACTGGGGTGGCATACCTGAATAATGATGAAGTTGTTGGTTGGAGAACTTCACTATACTATATGTGTGCTACCATAAATCATAATTGTGAACACTTCTACAATCGAAATGTATGACTCCCCTAATGCAATAGACTTGTTGGTGTCGAGCATAGGGCATACCACTAATTTAGGGAACACTAATGATTTTCCCTACTTTGTCTAAGGAGATCCTTAATGAGAAGGGGCACTAAGGTATAACTGTAACTACTGCAACTCTCATAATGTAATGCTATGCAATTGATGAGGCACGGGCCTTATCTTAAGTATCAATATCATTTTGTAACTAATTAGAACATCGACATACCTAAAAAAAGACTACTTAATATGCATGGGGCACATGACTTCCCTTGATCGATCTAAACTGGGTGAGTGGTTATCATTAACATTCTTCAAATTGTGATATAGGGTGTAATAGAGGGAAACAAAATATAGATGAAGGTCTTTATCATAGACACAATACATATGGGGTAAGGTGAATGAAAAAAACTGAGTATTTTATAGTTAGGTGGACTCAAGTACAATGATCAAGGTTGACCAAGGGTTACTAGAAAAATAATAATGTAATGGCGTTCCCATGATTTTGGGCGAATCAGGGAACAATTTGTACATAATGAGTTATGGATGTGGTTCCTTAAGTTTTGGGTGAATCGAGGAACAATTTGTACAAGATGAATTAGGGATGTGGTTCCCATGGTTTTGAGTGGGATGGGGATCCAATGAATTATATGGGTAGGATTCCCATGGTTTTGAGTGATTTGAAGAATCATTTTGATGATGATGGAATGGTTTTATGCAAATAAGAAGATAGGCACCCTATGCATTGATTCCGTGTAGAATGTTCCTATGGGAATAACTGAATGGGATTGGTTCCTTCAAAGGGTGAGGTCCCATTGTTGTCTTCTCGAGGGTTGATGATACAAAGAGGAACACAGATGGTATATTGCTCATGGCAGATTGAGAGGTTATGTGAGAATCATAATTGTAACACATGCCGAAGAATCTAAGTGGTGAGATGAGAGTAACGGGAGGCAATGATATTTGGTTTCATCTTGATAGACTTGGTGAGTGACCAGATTCCTTGGTCTTGGGATGATTTGACATCATGAGTGCTAGAATATGAATGGGTTTTAATGGTGCACACACCCATGGGGGAACATGATCTTCTCAGTAACGACATTGATGGTGTGTAAGGACCGAGGATTAGGAACTTATGGTTATTAGCGATAGTACTGGAAAAATGCAATGTAAACAGAGGGAATGCATTAAAAATATTCTAGGTGGATATGATATATGTGTAATGTCCCCATTTTAAAATAATTGCATAGTGGGAAAATTCCATCAATCATACTAGTTCCCTAGGTTGGGTGGAAACACTGGGAAGTTAATAAGGGAGCTAATAAATGATGTTTAGAAATTAGAAGGAATAAAATATTTATTTAATAAGTTAAATTAAATTAATTCAAGTGAAGAATGAAATGGCTAGGAAAAATGGAGACATATGGAGACTATGGGGCCCACTCAAGCTACAATTCCTATGTTAAATGGCATCCATCTCTTGCAATCTCAAATATATGGAAAGCCTAATGTTTTGGATGGATTATAAGGTCAATATAATTGTCCTTATAATTCATAGGTCGAATTTGGGATCAAGTGTAACTTACATGAGCAAGGAAGAGCCAAATGGGGAGTTTCATGGACACTTGGCTAGATTCCCCTTACACTTATGACATCTATGGCACCAGTGATCGAGATTCTATGAAAGTTATGTAAAAATTCATATCTGAAGGCTGAAATCTGACATCTCTAACATATCAGGTCAAAATAGAGCATCCAATAGAGATCTCATGTGATTTTGAGAATCCTAATGGGTTCCTACTCAATTTGGGAGAAGATGGAAGGTGAAGAGAGAGGCCACATGGCATAGCATGAGCAGCCACACCAATTCAAATTGGATTTGGTTTATGGATGTATTTGGAATCTGAGGAGACCATTAATTTTTATAAAATACAGGGAGCAGCCATGAGAAGGAGATTTTTGATCATTTGTGAAATTTGTTGTTGTGAAGAGAGAGAGCTAGTGAGTGACTAGTTCATGATTGAGCCAATTTCGAGGGTGAAATATTCCCATCCTAATTGGTGATTGGAGAGGCCACTAAGGTATTTCAAGGAGCTTCAATGGAGTTATAATATACAAGTGCAACTACAAACGCTCATGGACACTTCAAGATTCAGCTCATTCCCCCTCCCATCTCATATTCTTTCACCATATTTCAGCCTGGTGGAGTGTGGTGCACTTGGTGAGCCATTTATATTTTTGAGGGAGCTCCTCTTGCACCATAATTTTGTGTTCTGATGTAAATAATCTGCTCTCTCTGTTCAGAAAGTTATCAAGTGGAAAGGACAAAATATTTTATGTATTATTGATCAGTAATAAAGAAACAGTGCCATTTCCCACTTATTTGTTGCAAACTCTTATAATATTGGTAGATTTGAATGGCTGTGTAAACTATTGATTCTTCATGCATGAATGGACTGTCACTGAAAAATATTTTAGGTTTCATATTCATTAATTGATATTTTTTTTCCATTGTGTCGGATTCCATAACCATTGGATTAAATTGCATCTCATTTCCCCAAGGGTTCAAAACTAGTTTTTATATATCTGATTGAAGGAAGTGACAATAACCATGGGAGATAGATTCCTTAAGCTTAAGAGTCCCTGTTTGTTGATGTATATGTAACTTTAGAATGTATTTCACTTGTATAATGTAACCCAATGTTTATTCTAGGATGTACTTGAGTTATGTCATGCCCCGATGTTCCTATTGGGAAGGTCTATCATGTAAACAAGTCATGTCAAGTCATTGTGGGTAACCCTCCTATTTTCTAAGGGTTAAAGTCCTTGCAGTTCTGGGGCACTAGGTTTGTTAGACTCTCCTAGTAGAGGTCAGCCCTGGTAGGGTTTTAGTCATGTTGGGATTAGTATAAATAGTGAGCTGGACTCTCTATTTAACACACAACTCATACAAACTCAAGTGTAGTGAATAGTTGAGGAAGGAGAAGACACTGGGGCTAGACAAGAAGAAGGTTACTGCTTTTGGGAGATCACTTACTGTTTTGGGGCTTTTCTATTTTGGTGCTGATTCTATCTTCAAGGAAGTTGTAGGGTTTTCACCATTTATGGTTTCCCCAAGGATAAACACTGTGTTCATTGTCTCTTGTGTTTGATTGTTGTGCTTGTTATTCTCTCAGTAAAGATCCAAATATAATGCTAGCTTAATGATGAAATTCTAACATGGTATCAGAGCTAACATGAGAAGAAGACACTGTACAGCTGCGGGAATTAGGGATTCCTAGTTTGTGGATCTTCCTCCACATATTTTCAGCTAAAGTAAGGTGGAACAACTCTCCTCCTTAGGGCGCATCTTTCCGTCGAAGAAAAATCCAATTCTGAGGTTTTTCAGTTTTGGACCCAACACTGCTGCCAGAAATAGGGCTTTTCACAGAAGAGGAATTTTTCAGTGAGCCCAGGCCTGGATTGATCTCCTCCCCAAAATCGAAGTTAGGGATAAATTTCAAGGAATTTTGGTGGACAGAACTCCGAAAAAGAAAAACCCTAATTTGCTACTGTGTTAGAATAATCTACCCATAATTAGCTACCTTAGACATTAATTTAATTATTTTTGTCTTATTTGCCTAGTTTCATGATTCCAGCTTATGCAAGTTGTCATTTACCTATCCATAGTGGTCAAAATTGCCTATTTTGACTCATGTAGCGCTTGGGAAACCTCAAGGAACCAATTCTGCTTTATTCTTGGCCTCCTAGGCGCCCTTCTGCTTTTTCTGCTTTATTGCCTGCTTTTTCAGTGTTTTAAGGCAACTGGGAAAGTTTGACTAGGTGAGGTTAACTAGTTTTTTGTCCTCCACATCCTCCACTCTTTTCTCCTATGAAAAGCATGTATGAGTTTTCCATTCATCACCTTTTAGCTTTCCTAAGTGCTTTTGCCAATTCGTGAGCTCCTTAGCTGATTTGGAAACTACTTTATGCACCTATGGGAGATTTGCTTAATTTTAGTAAGCCTACTTTTGACTAGATTCAAATTTCCTCCTCATGCATTCGAATACCTTATGTAATTATTTAATGCAGCAACCTATTATGTTACAGGGTTAACTATTGTACACTGAGTTAATACAGTTTAGTGTTCAGCTCCATATTCAGTCTCTTTTGTGAATGATTTTGCAAGTTCAATTGATAATTGTTGTGAGTAAAATTGTTCTATCACTGGGTTCAATTTCCACATACTGAACCAGCATTGCAGGATTTCAGCTCCAAATCTAGATCCGACATATTGACCTAATAATATCTAAATATTTTGTATTTCCATTTGAGGTTCTTAGTTTAAGATGTCTCATCATACCAAGCTTGATGAAAAGCTCGACGGAGCTGATAAATTCCGAGCTTGGAAGTATAGGATCTCCTTGGTTCTGGAAGAGAATGAGTTGGACTCCTATATCAATGAGGAGGTTCCAGTTCCAAAGGGAGATGAGGATAAGGCCTTGCATAAGAAGAAGTTGGTTATGGCCAAGAGAATCATTGCTGATTCTATCAAGGATCGTCTCATACCACAGGTGTCCTCCCTCAAGACACCTAAAGCTATGTTTGATGCCCTAATCAAATTGTTTGAAGGGAAGAACATAAATAGGAAGATGAATTTGAGAAACCAATTGAAGAATGTGAAGATCCAGAATGCTAAGACTATTCAGTCTTACTTTACAAAGGTCTCTCAGATCAAGGAGTAGCTGGAAGCGGTAGATGAAGAAGTGGAAAATGCAGAGATTGTGATGACCACCTTGAATGGTCTCCCTAGATCATGGGGCTCTTTCATTCAAGGAATATAAGCCAGAAAGAAGTTAGTCAAGTTTAGCAGACTATGGGAAGAATGCTCTCAAGAAGAAGCTCAGATAGCAGTTCAAGAAGAGAAGATGGGTAGTGAATATCAAGCTCTCACAGTTCACTCCAAGAAATATAGGAGGAACAATTATCACTCCAAAGGTAGGATCTCACACTCTAGAAAAGATTTGAATACTATTAGATGTTACACATGTGATGAGAAAGGTCACATATCTAGATTCTGCCCTAGCAAAATAAATCTAAAGAAGAAGGGAAACAAGAGAAGACATCATGCCCATGCTGCAGAGGATGATGAACCTTCCACAAAGAGAATCAGACAAGAGAGTGATGACTCTTCAAGTGAGGATGAATATGTACTGATCTCCTCTCTCATGGGAATTGTTTCACATGGAAGCAATTATTGGCTTATAGACAGTGGTGCTTCCAAGAACATGACGAGATTCAAAGAATCATTTGTGAAGCTATCTGAACATGAGTCACCTCACAAGGTGAAACTTGGGGATGAATACCAGTATCCAATAAAAGGTAGTGGTGAATCCTTCTATAAATTAGACTCTGGAAAGTCCTTGAAGATGAAGAATGTATTATTTGTTCTAGGAATAAATAAGAACCTCCTCTCCATATCTGCATTGGATGCAAAAGGAATGAGGGTTGCTTTTGTAGATGGCCAAGTTCTTATGTGGCCAAAGGGAAATACTTTTGACGATGCACTAGTGTTTGGAGAACAATAAGGAGGTCTATACAAGTTGAAGGGCCAACTATATCAAGCTTTGGTTCATGACACAGTAGAACCAAATGAACTTTGGCATAGAAGGCTTGCACATGTACATTACAGAGCACTACCACTTGCAAGCAAAGCTGTTGAAGGTCTTCCATAAATTCAAGCAAAACTTGAAGGGGTCTACAAAGGATGTGCGAAAGGAAAGAACACAAAGAAGACATTTCCAAGTAGCGAGAGAAAAGCAAAAGGAATATTAGAAATCATCCACTCCAATGTATACGGACCAATGTCATCAAGCTCACTAAGCAGATATGTGTACTATGTTTCTTTTATTGATGACTTTTCTAGGAAGACATGGATTTACTTCATGAAGAATAAAGATGAAGTGTTTTGCAAGTTCAAGGAATTCAAAGCCTTGATAGAGAACGTCCATACTGAAAAGAAGATCAAGACTTTTCGATCAGACAATGGCGGAGAATTCACTTCAAATGAGTTCAAGGAACTATGTAAGGACTCAGGGATTAAGAGGGAATTGTCCAATCCTTACAATCCACAACAAAATGGGATTGTAGAAAGGAATAATAGAACCATCATGGAAGCTACAAGAGCTATGCTTCATGATCAAGATCTTCCTATGCATATTTGGGCAGAAGCAGCCAGAACAATAGTGTATGTACAGAACCATACTCCACACAGAGTACTCGAGAACAAGACTCCTGAAGAAGTCTTCTCCAGCAAGAAACCAGAAGTCAGCCATCTTAGAATATTCAGCTGTCCTGTGTACATACACATTCCAAAAGAGAAGAGAACAAAATTATATCCTTTAGGAAAGAAAGGTATATTTGTGGGATACTCTGAAAGCTCGAAGGCTTACAGAATATACTTCCTAGGGTTCAAGAAGATTAACATCAGGAGGGATGTAACATTTGACAAAGATTCAACCTACATCAAATGCAGAAAGAAACCTGCTGAAGAACCTGAAGAAGCAAAAGCTCCCAGAATTCATGATACAATCATGAACGAAGAAAATCAAGAAGAAGATGGAGAATTTGAAGAACCACAAAGACCTGTAGATCCACCATAGGAGAAGAATCCTCACAAGAGGAAACCTACTTGGGTACAAGATATTATCCAAGGTGCAGAAAGATATGGGGTTCCTGAAGAGAATCTCAGAGAAAGAAAGAGAACTAGATCCTGTTCCAGTTATGTAGCTTTACTATGTGACTTTATTGATAAAGAACCTTCCGAGTATGAAGAAGCTACAGAACAAAAAGAATGGAAGGATGTGATGATCGAAGAGTATCAATCGATCATGAAGAATGATGTTTGGGATGTTGTCCCAAGACTAGAAGGGAAGTCAGTTGTAACTTCCAAATGGATCTACAAGATCAAGCATGTTGCAGATGGTAGCATTGAAAAGTATAAGGAAATATTTGTGGCTCGGGGTTTCTCTCTGAAAGAAGGAATAGACTATGAAAAAACATTTACACCTGTAGCCAGATACACTTCCATCAGATCAGTACTTGCTCTGGCTATAGTGATGAAATGGAAGATACACCAAATGGATGTCAAGACTGCTTTATTGAATGGTGTAGTAGAAGAGGAAGTGTATGTGGAGCAGCCACTCGGTTTTGAGACACATTACAGGGAGTCTCATGTGTGTAGATTGAAGAAAGCCTTGTATGGTTTGAAACAGACACCCAAGACATGATATGGCAGAATTGACAGCTTTCTATCCAGTTTGGGCTTTACCAAGAGTAAAGCAGATTCCAACCTTTAATACAAGGTGGAAGATGGCAACCCGGTGATACTTCTACTATATGTAGATGATTTTTTTGTGACAGGTATGGATGGGTTGATTACTAATATGAAGAGAAAGCTTGCTTATGAGTTTGAGATGAAGGACTTGGGAATGATGCATTATTTCCTAGGTATGGAGGTGTGGCAGACTACAGATGGAATCTTCCTTGGACAAGGAAAGTATGCAATAGAGATCCTGAAGAGATTTGGGATGATGGAATGCAAGGCATTAACCACACCTATGGCATCAAACCTGAAGCTATTGAGTGATGCTTCATCAAAGATAGTTGATGCCATGATGTATTGTCAAATGATTGCGTCCTTGATGTACCTGACAAACACAAGACCAGATATTTGCTTTGCTATGAACACCTTGAGCAAATACTTGACAGATCCGAGATATGTTCACTTGACTACTGCAAAGCATATTTTGAGGTACCTGAAGGGTACGGTTGATTATGGGCTCAAGTATAAGGTTGATCAAAGGATTAACCTAGAGGGTTATGTTGATTCAGATTGGTTAGGCAGTGCCATCGATAGGAAGAGCACTTCAGGGTGTTGCTTCAGTATGGGATCAGGTGTGATCTCATGGTTTAGCAGGAAGCAATCCTATGTGGCACTGAGTACAGCTTAAGCAGAGTATGTTACAGCCTATTCAGCTAGTTGTGAGGCAGTATGGTTGAGGAAGCTACTGTATGATTTATTTGATCTCTAGTGAGATGCTACTTGCATATATTGTGACAACCAGAGTTGTGTAAAGTTGTCAGAGAATCCAGTATTCCATGACAAGTCAAAACATATCGAGATCAAGTATCACTATATCAGGGATATGGTGCAGAGAGGAGCAGTGAAGCTCCAGTATGTTGCGATGGACAAAAAAATAGCTGATTTGTTGAATAAGCCATTGGCTAGGGTGAAGTTTAAGTACTTCAGGGAGAATCTTTGTGTTCTTCAGATCGAGGTTCCTCCTAAGAGGAAGTGATGTGTCCGTGCTGAGCCCTTTTGACATGGTGAGAGGATTGGTTCCTTCTATGATCAGATGTAAGTGTTGTGCCATTTTGACATGGTGAGAGGATTGGTTCCTTCCATGGTTGGATGTAAGAGCCATGACATGGTGAGAGGATTGGTTCCTTCCATGGTCGGATGTAAGAGCTGTGACATGGTGAGAGGATTGGTTCCTTCCATTGTCAGGTATATGTGGATGCTACATCTAGCATGAAAAAGGGCTGGCTCTATGAAGACACATCTAGTATGAAAAAGGACTAGCTCTGTGTAGATGGCACATCCAGCATGAAAAAGGGCTGGCTCTGTGAAGACTCATATAGTATGAAAAAGGACTGGATCTGAGTAGTTGCCACATCTGGTATGAAAAAGGACCAGCTCTGTGATGCCTCATCTGGTATGAAAAAGGACCAGCTCTGTGATGCCTCATCTACTATGAAAAAGGACTAGCTTTGAGAAGACTCATCTAGTATGAAAAGGGACTAGCTTTGAGTAGCTACCACATCTGGTATGAAAAAGGACCATCTCTGTGATGCCTCATCTGGTATGAAAAAGGACCAGCTCTATGATGCCTCATCTGGTATGAAAAAGGACCATCTCTGTGATGCCTCATCTGGTATGAAAAAGGACCAGCTCTATGATGCCTCATCTAGTATGAAAAAGGACTATCTCTGAGAAGACTCATCTAGTATGAAAAAGGACTAGCTTTGAGTAGCTACCACATCTGGTATGAAAAAGGACTAGCTATATGATGCCTCATCTGGTATGAAAAAGGACTAGCTCTATGATGCCTCATCTAGTATGAAAAAGGACTAGCTCTAAGAAGACTCATCTAGTATGAAAAAGGACTATCTCTGAGTAGCTCCCACATCTGGTATGAAAAAGGACCAGCTTTGTGATGCCTCATCTGGTTTGAAAAAGGACCAGCTCTGTGATGCCTCATCTAGTATGAAAAAGGACTAGCTCTGAGAAGACTCATCTAGTATGAAAAAGGACTATCTCTGAGTAGCTACCTCATCTGGTATGAAAAAGGACCAGCTCTGTGATGCCTCATCTAGTATGAAAAAGGAATAGCTTTGAGATGATACATCTACTATGAAAAAGGACTAGCTCTGTAGAGGTTCCTATGATGAGAAGAATAAAGAGATAGCACCTGTGATGATCTAGATCGAGTGATGATGATCCATATCCAGTGATGATGATCCAACAGAAATGATCCAGATCAAGTGATGATCCAGATCCAGTGATGATCTAGGCCGAGTGATGATCTAGATCCAATGATGAAGATGACTTGAAGATGAAGATGACTTGAAGATGAAGAAGACTTGAAGATGACGAGGACTCGATGATGATCTAGAAGATATAGAGAAGAAGACTTGTGCTGAAAATTGTGTTGAAAGAATACCTTCCTAGTTAAGAGGGAGTGTTGATGTATATGTAACTTCAGAATGTATTTCACCTGTATATTGTAACCTGATTTTTATTCCAGGATGTACTTGAGTTATGTCATGCCCTGATGTTCCTATCGGGAAGGTCTATCATGTAAACAAGTCATGTCAAGTCATTGTGGGTAACCCTCCTATTGTCTAAGGGTTAAAGTCCCCGTAGTTCCGGGGCACTAGGTTTATTAGAATATCCTATTAGAGGTCATCCCTGGTAGGGTTTTAGTCATGTCAGGATTAGTATAAATAGAGAGCTGGACTTTCTATTTAACACACAACTCATACACACTCAAGTGTAGCGCATAGTTGAGGAAGGATAAGACACTGGGGCTAGACAAAAAGAAGGTTACTGCTGTCGCAATATCACTTATTTTTTTGGGGATTTTCTATTTTGGTTCTGATTATATCTCTAAGGAAGTTGTGGGGTTTTCACCATTTATGGTTTCCTCGAGGATAAACATTGTGTTCATTGTCTCTTGTGTTTGATTGTTGTGCTTGTTATTCTCTCAGTAAAGATCCAAATATAATGCTAGCTTAATGATGAAATTCTAACACGTTGATGTCCTATATACATTGCCTACATAAATTTTATAATTCAAGTGGGTTTTGGTACATTTTGGATTCCATTCCGACAATTACCCGGGGGGGTTTTGAGCCACAAAATTGCAAATAAAGTCATCTATCTTGTTCAGAATTTAGTAAAAACTTGAAGAAGTGATTGGAGGGCCATAACACATCCCTAAAAATAATAATTAATTTATTATATCATTCATACACCTTATTTGAATATTTGGGAGCAATTGGGCTAATTTGGAGAGCAAGACACTAATACTAGTCAAGAGAAAAAATTGTGAAAAATTGGAAAATTAGGCATTTTAGTAAAAATTTAAAAAAAGGGACATTACAAGTGGTATAATAGAATGATATTGGAACCTTATAGTGTTAACTAGGATTCAAATTAATAAACCATCATCCTTAGAATGTGAATTGGAAGGTGCTCAGCTTGTAGAAGAAGAATTGGGAAAAAAAAGGGCACCTTGGACTAAAACTATGGCTCACAAGGGAGAAGACCACACTAAGGAGAAAATGGAATATCTCCTACTTATAAGACCTTTGTTTGAATAAATGAACCAAAATATAGTAGTCATGTCCCAATAGATAACAAAAGGATTCGAATTGATGGCTAGTCAAATGGGAAGCAAAGGGATAACGAGAGATAATGGTAGTTCAAAATCAACAAAAAATAAGACAATGGGTGAGCAAATTTTCTCACAAAAAAGACCTCATAATAGACCCCATGAATTATAGATAACACCAAGTCCTAATGCACCTAAATTTATTACTCCCAAAGAATATCCTAACATTCAATTTGAAATTGATACAATAACAAAAGATTGGGCTAAATTGGATGAAGAGTGTAGGAGGAGTATAACATTTGAACAGTACTTTACTATGGAAAACAAATTCAGAAAGAAGGAGGGTAGTAAGTCTCTGTACCAAAATAAAGAATTGAATTGTGCCATAGGTAAAGTGCCACTTCCTACTTTTTATGGTTCATCTCAAAGCTCTACTAACACTTGGGTGCAGAAATTGGATGTGTATTTCCAGCTGAATCCAATGGTGGAAGAAGATGCTTTAAAAATGGCTCTTTTGCACTTGGAGGGAGATTCCAATGAATGGTGGTTCCATGGACTGAAAACCTTGGGTCATTATCAGTTCAAAATATATTGGTAATTTTTTTATAGGTTATTAGAAATGTTTGAGAAAAAAGATCCAGAATTGTCTTTCAGAGAACTAGCACAATTGAAGCAAGTAGGGACTCCTATTGAGTATATGTTGGAATCCCAAAGATTATCAGTCAAGGTGGATGATGTATATATGGAAAGGTTAGTATTTATATTTACTAAAGGTTTGGAAGAGCCCTTAAAAGTTTTGGTCAAATCCCACAAGCCTACTAACTTGAATGATGCAATGAGCTTGACTAGAGACCTTCAAAATGTGCTCCCTAGAACAAGATTTCCTCCCAAGCCAAACTTCAGATTTGAAAGAAATCCTTGGAAAAAGGATGCACCTGATAAGAAGAGTTGGAAAAGAGACACATATGAAAATAATAATAAATAAGGACAAAATAAGGATGAACTTAGAAGGAAAAGATTGTTCTTTACATGCTTCCAACCATGGACACCGAGGCATAAATGTGCTAAAGGAAAAGATCAATGCATAGAATTATTTTCTAATAATGATGAGTATGAGGGGGGTATGGATGAATAAGAGCACATTTCATATTAATAGGAGACATATGAGACAACATCTGAAGAAGAAAAACAAGAATTAAATTAGCCCTGACTGGACAAAGCAAGAATGGCAGTACTTTCAGTAGTGGCTCGATATCACACTATTCAATGCAAGGGTGTAGTATTGGGACAAAGAGATTAAGTTTTGGTAGATCGAGGAACTACAAATAATTTCATTGATGCATAGATGGTGGAGAAAATAAAAATACCAAGTGAACCATTTGATGGATTCATAGTTGTCATCCCAGGTCACAACACAATGCAATGCAACACTTGGATTCCAAAGCTGCAAGTCACCTTAGGTAACTATACTTTTGTTGATAGTTTTTATGTGGTTGATGTTGCTTATACTAATATAGTATTGGGAGTGCAATGGTTGTATTCTATAGGAGAGAATTTAGTAAATTATCAAATTCCTGAAATGAAATTTCAAGATTCAACAGGTGCACTAAGGGTTGTGATAGGGCAACACACTTACCCAAAACATGTATTAAATTGAAAAATTATGAGATCTATATTGAGGCATGGTGATGTAGAATGGACTGCTGAATATTATGTCACCTATCCCAAGACAAAAATAAGAGTTTTTAAACACCCAAAATAGATAGATACACTTCTATACAAATATGAAAAAGTTTTCAAAGATCTTCCACATGGTAGACCACCTGATAGGGGGGTTGAGCATGACGTTGTTTTGGAGGAGGGTAGTTCACCCATTCAAATGCCACCTTATAGACTTGCAAGAATTTCAGAGATAAGATTGAGAAGGATATTCAAGAAATCTTAGAGTTGGGACTCATTAGACCAAGCTCTAGCCCTTATGCTTCTTCAGTAGTATTGGTAAAGAAAAAGGATGGAACTTTGAGGATGTGTATGGAATTTAGAGATTTAAATAAGAAGAAAATAAATAATATATATTATGTTCCTAGGATTTATGAGCACATGGATAAGATATTTAGAGCTAAGTACTTTTCCAAGGTTGACCTTAGATCTGGTTATCACCAAATTCGGATGAAGGAGGAAGATGCGCAAAAGACTGCTTTTCAATGTCATTATGGTCACTTTGAGTTTCTTGTTATTCCATTTGGGTTGACTAATGCTCCAGGAACATTTCAAGCATGTATGAATAGAATATTTTGCAAGCATGTTAGAAATTTTGCTTTAGTCTTCTTTGATGATATTCTCATTTACAGTAAAACTTGGGAAGAGCACTTGCAACACCTAGAGGTGGTGTTGAAAACTTTGAAAGAACAATCTTTGTATGCTAAGATGTCTAAATGTGAATTTGGGATGAAAGAAATATTATATACTGGGCACATTATTGGGAAAGTGGAGTGAAAGTTCCACATGTAAAAGATTAGGGCCATCTTAGAATGTCGATCACCAAAAAACATCATAGAATTAAGAGGTTTCATTGGAATATGTACATACTACAGGAAGTTTGTGAAAGGATTATTCAAGATGACTTCTCCACTAACTAAATTGACTAATAAGGATGATTTCAAGTGGAATGAAGAGGATGAAAAGGCCTTCCAAAATATGAAATAGGTAACGAGTAGTTTTCCCATACTTGCATTACCTGATTTTTCTAAGCCTTTCGTTGTTGAATGTGATGCCTCAGGTGGAGGAGTAGGGGCTGTCCTCAAGAAAGACCAACACCCTATATAATTTGAGAGTAGAAAGTTGTAGCATAATGAAAATATTTACTCCATATATCACAAATATATGTTGGCCATCATGAATTCCTTGGACAAATTCCGACAATACTTGGTAGGCAACAAGTTTGTGGTGAAAACATACCAGAATAGTCTAAGACACTTCCTTACCCAAAAGGATCTAAATGAAAGGCAACAAAAGTGGGTTAGAAAGATCCAATATTATGATTTTTATATTGAATATGTGAAAGGAAAGAATAACATTGTAGGAGATGCATTATCTCAAAAACCTTCTTTTTCTCTCATGGCCATTGCTAAAAATTGGAAGGACATGCTACTAGTTGAATATGCCAAAGATAAGTTTGCTTGTGATGTATTAGATGGACTCATGGGAGATGAAAAATACATAATTTTGGAGGGACTGATATACTATAAGGGAAGAATATATTTTGTTTGAGATTCAGAGCTTCGGTACAAAGTTTTGCAGGAAGCACATTATTCCCCACTAGCAGGCCATTTGGGGATATTCAGAACCTAGAGGAAACTAAGGAAAATGTTCTATTGGAATGGGATGAAGGAATATGTTAAAAATTATTTGAATTAATTTAAGGTTTGTGAGAAAAACAAATCATAACTCACATATCCAGCTGGGTTACTACAACCTTTTCCCATTCCAGAGAAAAAATGGAACAGTATATCGATGACTTTCATCATCTGTTTGCCCAAATATTTGGGCAAGGATTGCATATATGTGGTAGTGGATAGATTGACTAAGTTTTCTAATTTATTTTCTGTTACATCCTCTTTTAGTGCTGAAAAAGTGGCTGACATTTTTTTCAAAGAAATCTTCAGATTGCATGGGCTCGCCAAGAGCATTGTGAGTGATAGAGATGGTAGATTCATGAGTGCTTTTTGGAAAGAAATTTTCAGATTGGTGGGCACTCAGTTGACTCCAAGTACAAGCTACCATCCCCAAACTGATGGAAAAATAAAGAGGGTGAACAAATGGTTAGAAGGGTACCTCTGAAACTATGTGGGAGAACAACAGAAAGCTTGGACAAAATGGCTACATTTGGGTGAGTTTTGCTACAACACCACCTTTCACATGTCAATAGGAATGTATCCTTTCAGAGCATTATATGGTTATGATACAATTACATTTTCTGATATGGTATTTGGTGATAGTAGAGCTCCAAAAGATAAATATTGGGTGGAAGAAAGCCAAGAAAGTTTAAAGCTTTTAAAAGACAATTTGCAGGTTGCCCAAAATCAACAAAAACAATATGCATATAAACATAGAGAGGAAAGGAATTTCTAGGTCTATGATTTAGTGTATTTTAGGTTGCATCCATACAAACAAGCATCTCTAAAAAATAATGGAGCTGAAAAGTTAAATCCAAGATACTATGGGCCCTACAAGGTGATCTGGAAAATTGGAGAAGTAGCATATGAGTTGGAACTTCTAGAAGGGAGTAAAATTCATAATGTATTTCATGTTTCTTGTCTCAAGAAATATATTGGTTAGGAAATTGTGATTTCAGATACACTCCCTCCTTTGGATTATGAAGGACAACTCACACTTATTCCGCAAAAGGTTTTGAAGACAAGGGAGAGAAGATTAAGGAGCAGATCAATTAAAGAATACTTGGTGCAATGGAAGGATCTACCGAGTGAAGATGCCACATGGGAAGAGGAGATTTTTTTACAGAATCAAAATCTGAAATTTCTTGAGGACAAGCAATATTGGGTGGGGAGGACTGTAATGTCCCCATTTTAAAATAATTGCATAGTGGGAAAATTCCATCAATCCTACTAGTTCCCTAGGTTGGGTGGAAACATTGGGAAGTTAATAAGGGAGCTAATAAATGATGTTTAGACATTAGAAGGAATAAAATATTTATTTAATAATTTCAATTAAATTAATGAAAGTGAATAATGAAACGACTAGAAAAAATGGAGACATATGGAGACTATAGGGCCCACTCAAGCTAGAATTTCTATGTTAAATGGCATCCACCTCTTGCAATCTCAAATATAAGGAAAGACTAATATTTTGGATGGATTATAAGGTCAATATACCTGTCCATATACCTCATAGGTATAATTTTTGATTAAGTGTAACTTACATGAGCAAGGAAGAGCCAAATGGGGAGTTTCATGAACACTTGGCTAGATTCCCCTTACACTTATGACATCTATGACACCAATGATGGAGATTCTATGACAGTTATGACACAAGTCAGATATGAGGTCTTAAATATAACATATCTAACATATCAGGTCGAAATATAGCATCCAATATATCTCTCATGTGATTTGGAGAAGCCCAATGGGTTCCTACTCAATTTGGGAGAAGATGGAAGGTGAAGAGAGAGGTCACATGGCATAACATGAGAAGACACACCAATTCGAATTGGATTTGGATTATGGATGTATTTGGAAGCTGAGGATACCATTAATGTTTATGAAATATAGGTAGAAACCATGAGAAGGAGCTTTTTGATTAGTTGTGAAATTTGTTGTTGTGAAGAGAGTGAGCTAGTGAGTGACTAGTTCATGCTTGAGCTAATTTCGAGGGTGAAAGATTCTCATAATAATTGGTGATTGGAGAGGAAAATAAGGTATTTCAAGGAGATTAAATGTATTTATAATATACAGGTGCATATACAGCAGCTCGTGGACACTTCAGGGTTCAGCTCATTCCCCTTCCCATCTCACATTCTTTCACCATATTTCAGCTCGGTGGATTGAGGCGCACTTGGTGAGCCATTTATATTTTTGAGGGAGTTAATATTGCTCCATAATTTTGCATTCTGATGTAAATAATCTGCTCTATTTTTTCAGAAATTTATCAGGTTGAAATGCCAACATATTTTATGTATTATTGATCAGTAATAAAGAAACAGTGCCATTTCCCACTTCTTTGTTTCAAACTCTTATAATATTGGTATATTTGTATGGCTATGTAAAATATTGATTATTAATGAATGAATGGAATGTAAATGAAGCATATTTTAGGTTTAATGTTCATTAAATGAGATTTTTTGGCCATTGGGTCGAATTCCTTAACCATTGGATTAAATTGCATCTCATTTTCCCAAGGGTTCAAAACTAGTTTTTATATATATGATTGAAGGAAGTGACAATAACCATGGGAGTTAAATTGGTTCAGAATATGAGTCCATTTTGATGTCATATATAGATACCTTGACTCAATTTGATAATTCTAGTGGGTTTCTTTACATTTCGGAGGCCATTTCGTCAATTACCCGAGGGGGATTTGAGCTCCAAGATTGCTAATAAAATCATCTATCTTGTTCAGAATTTAGTACAAACTTGCAGAAGTGATTGGAGGGTCATAATACATCCCTGAAAATAATAATTAAGTTATTATATAATTCATACACATTCTCTGAATATTTGGGAGCGTCTTTCTTCCTATAGTGAGTGCATCTTTCTCAATATATAACCATTTGTGTATTATGAATGGATTTTTAGTGCTCTCTCAAATAGAAGGAATCTCTTTTTTATCAATGCACATGTATAGTCACAAGCATAGGCTCCGAAACTCACTCTAGAGATAGAAGGAATGCTACATGCTCTAGAAATGGAAGGGATGCATCTAGATATGCATATGTACTCATATTTGTTGCTTACTATGTTAATAGTGATGTGTATGGTGGTGGGATAACAAGCGAACACAATGGCCTTGGTGGATAAGCTAATGGATATGGATCTATTTCTTCTTGTGAAACTGGATATACTACAACTTATACTATTTCTACCCTCAATTAATCCCTCTCACCACTGATGCTTCATTGGTTGGACCTACTCCACCAAACTTCCTTGGCCTCTATTACAAGATTTTTATATTGTAATGAAACTGCGAATGGTGCCACTTCACTTCTGACATTTAGAAATAAGAAGGGGAGTATTTGACACTCTTTCCTAGACTAGGGTTAAGTGACATTGAAACTAGGACATTCTTATATAGACTACGGTTGAGGATATGGACATTGACATTGGTTAGTTTTGAGAAATGAAACATATTTTAAACCTATTCAAAGATTCAAATATTAATAAAAACTAATAGGTGGTGATCCAACATTTTTACCAAGAGTATGCTTGAGGATATGGGAATCATGGTGGTACATTCTTACCTAGATTAAAGTTGAGGATATGGACATCGAAATGAGTTAAATTTGGAAAGGTGATTATATTTGAATTTCTTTTAATATTGTTTTTTTTATTAATTTAAAATTGAGGGATAAATAAAAAATAAAAAGAAAACACATAGATACAAATGCAATCAATAATAGTCAATATTTACATGTTGGAAATATTCTTTTCATTGATGTCAAAGGAAAAGAAATATTGCTGTCATTTATGTCAGATATTTTTTAATACTACATATTTCCAAGACGAATATGAAATATGCCCCTATGAAGGGAATTCGTACGATTCGTACCATCTTACATGTACTAATATTTGCTTCTCTTTGTATCACAGTTGCTTGTGTAACCTTCTCCAATACCGCACTGGTCAAGGATGTTAACAAATTCTTGACTTGGTGGAAAAACCCAGTTGAGTGGTCTTTCAACTGGGGCTCGCTCTTGGTAGTCAAAATGTTGATCGTTGCAGTGATACGACTCACTTGATCATCAGCCATCCTTGGGGAGCTTCTCCCTTCACTTTGTGTGTATATTCTTTGAGTCTTTCCCTCTTCAAACTGTCTTTCTGCCTTAGAATTTGTCAGAGTCCTGAATGACTCCTCCTGGAACTTTTTTTCTTTTTCTGATGCTTGCACCTATTCTATAGGTGCATCGGGTGGGGGACCCGCATCGGTGTCCAATGAATCCTCAACACTAACTGGGACTTTCCACTCGATATGCCACTTATCAACGATGGAATATAATTCTTCATATGTCGATTTATACCAAGTGGTAAGCCACTGCTTCTACTCATCGTGGTGTTCTTGAATATGAATGGCATGTGGCCCATCACAAATATTGCGATCCACCGATACTTTGCTGCTACCTTGTTAGTGAAACTTGGAATTTAACCAACTCCCTCTCATAGCACATCCCGGTATATATAGAATTGAATATCGTAGTCAATATGGCACTCCCTCTCATTGAGCCACCACAATTTCTCGTACCTTGCACCATGACATGATTGGGTGACTCCTACATCCATACCTTGATAATGTGTGGGTTCCATCCATCCCACCAACGCAATTAAAATTACAACCAAGAGTAAGTAACGAGCCATTTACCTTCTTGAGCTAACATCGCATCCTCTGTCAACTAATTTAACAAAAATAATGACCAATTCATTTGAACACCCTCAACGCACTACTCTATTCACACAATGATTCCATAAGTACATTGGTTCGGTCAGTTTTTCCTTAGCATTTTCACATCCAACATCTTGGCCGCGAATTGAACATATATGTCATTGATTGTGCTAATAACATAGGACCTTTTGTCTCATACAACATCGTATTTGTTCTTTAACTTGGCATTTAGTCGCTTTTCATTGTCCTTTCTGTGAAAGTACTGCGATGGGTTGGCCCCCTTCATAGGAAACCCAGTAATCTGTGAAATCAAATCAATGGTGAATGATACTTTGGTATAAAGCCACAAGTATCTATTGTGGAAGAAATACAACAACTAATTCATGCATGCATTGGCTTCTACTAAGAGGCTAAAGTGTGGCATGTGCGTGAGGCCTAACATCCTCGACTGCTGTAATCCCATTGCCCACTGCCGTGGAGTGCGAATAACCGACCCACCATCACCTTGTGATTATGATTCATATGGCTCTCCTATGCATTTTGGGTATGACAATAGGTCATGATCACTGTAGGTAATATTCATCAGGAAGGGTACAATGTTCATTATGATGTACACTCCATTCGGCATCACCGACATCTTAATTGGATACCACTGGTTCTTGGTCAATTTTACTTGTAGTGTGTCAGCCTTGTGTGGTGGTACATACCCAGGGATGTCAGCAAACTTTTTCCCCTTTCTGGCTATAGAATCTTCTCTACCTATTGTCGAGGGCCTGACTTGTGCTTCTGCTTTGACTTCGGCCCTGGTAGAAATTCTTGTGGTTCTCTTCCTCTGCGATGGCGACTTGGGGAAATGTGCGCCTCTCTTCTTCCAAAAAATTTGAGGCATATCTCCTTGAATATTGGGTATTTCCTCTTTGATTGATGTCATTGTTGATGGGTAATCATGGAAACTACCACTCAAAATGACCTGAGCCATTGCTGTAACTTTCTCACTCACTCACTCACTCACTCACTCACTCTCTTTGCGCTATACTCTACTAATTATCTTCACTCTAATCTTCTCAACTTATCACAATGGTTCATCCACCTTGCAACTTGTTGATTCTTATAAGTTTGAAGCACTTATGAAAAATATTTTGAATCATCATGATCAAATCCTCTAACAATTGACCGAATTCATCACCGATTATGTAAATCTAATGGTCTAATTCCCCATAAATTTGTGTCTTGTCCAATTGCACCATCACCTATATGATTTGAACCTTAGTATCGCATTGCAGTGGATTCCATCAAATTGCTTCCCTTCTGCAACTTAAACATCTTCTCTTCCGCTGCGACATGTTTCTAGTGTGATGACCTCCTCTGTAAAATATTTTACATTTTTTTTCACTATGCGAGGTTCTAGTTCTAGTGCCGCCCCTATCTATCTCGATAATGTTTTAGCCGACTACCATTCACAAGTTTTGGAAACAATGCGCCATCTAGTTTCTACAACGACACTACACATATGTTGGTGATGAAATAATTTAGATAAGGACCTAACTAATGCATTTACAACTTACTTGGGTGTTTCTCAAACTTTCTATCGTAAATGAGAACCATAGCCCCTCATCAGAAGTATTTGGATTTGATGTGTCGATCATGCCATACCTTCTCACGATCATTTTCAAATTGTTGGTGAAATCTCATGGCAAATCAATCTTCCTCAAGCTGTATCAACTGTGTTAAGCATTCTTTAGGAACTCTTTCATCATCCATGCCTATCATTACTGCAATGCAAGGGCTCATAACAACGTACTCCATTGGAATCACTGCTTCTTGGCCATAGACCAACTTGAACGACATCTGCCTCGTAAAGAATTTACAAGTAGTTCGATAACACCATAGTATCGTAGGAATATTCAAATCCCACTCATTGTGGCTTGCATTACATACCTTTGTGAGTGCATGCTCCAACGCTTTGTTGAATTCCTCAACTATTCTATTTGCTTGTGGATGACAGGGAGTTCTATTCTTATGTTGAATCTTGAATTCCTTCTTCATTGCACTAATAGTGTGATTGATGAAGTGACTCCCCTGGTTACTCATTAATACATTTTGGAAACCAAATTGAGTAATGATATTGTCGAATATGAACCTTTCTACCATCGCAATAGTACAATCCATCACTGGTACTACTTCTTCCCATCTGGTCAAATAGTTTGTCGTTATGGTGATATATCATGCACCTGTCCTTTTTCCTAGTGGGTTGATGGGTGCCACAAAATCTATTGCCCATTTATCAAATGGATGCAACGTTACCTGAGGTGCTAATGACATCTCATCTTGTCGTGATGGCTCCCATGTCTGTTGATAAATGTCGCAAATTTTTGCATAATCCACAACATCGTTGTGCATAGTGAGCCACCAGAGGCTAGCTAGGAGTATCTTCCTGGAAGTTGCACTTTATCCATAGTGTCCTCCTGCAACTTCGTCATGTGCTTCGATCAATATCCTCCTCTGTTCGTGTGGTAGGAAATACTAACGTAGAGTCTCATTTGGTCCCATCTTGTATAGTTTTCCAGCAATGAGTTGAAAATCCACAGCTCGAATGACCAATTGCTTTTTCTGGCTAGTGGTAAAATCATCCAACGCTTTTTGTGTCAACAAGATATGGATAATTTGTTTGTAATTATCATAAACCATGCCAATTTTAAATAATTGCTCATTAGGTAAGCCATCTTCAATGCTGGTTGGGTCTTCGTCTGTCTCGATCCTTGGAAAATGATCATGTCCAAAATTTCAAGTGACCCAACTTCACAATTATATCAAAATCAAATTCTTGGAAAATTAGTAACCATCGACAGATCTTAGGCTTGTTGACTAGGTATTTCAATGTGAAATAATCACTAAACATCTTGAAGTTTCCTCCTAGTAGATAATGGAGAAATTTATGTAGTGCATATACCATCACCAAGCCTTCTCTTTCTGTCGTTTTGTATTTTATTTCCGCAATAGACAACTTCCTACTTGCAAATATGATTGGGTGATCAATTGCCCCTTCCCCTAGATGTTCCAAAATGATTCCTAGCATGTCTGTTGATGCATCGACATGGACATGGAACTCCTTCATCTAGTCTGGAAAGAATAAAGTTGGTGCTTCAACCATCTTTTTCTTGAGAATGTTGGGACTCTTTTGACATTCGTTTGTCCATTCAAACTTCTCATATTTCTTTAGTAGTTTTTCCATTGGTGTGGTAATGGCCGCATGCCCTCTTATAAAATTATGGTAGTAACCAGTATGACCCAGTGTCTCCCTTAACTATTTGAAATTTTTTGGTGGTGGGAGATCGATGATTATTTCAATATTTGCAGGATCAACCAACATACATACCTTGCAGAAAATGTGTCCCAACAAAATCCCAAATAGAGTAAAAAATATACACTTTTGCATATTTAATGATATTTGGTGTTGTCGACATCTTCCCAACAATAGTCAAAGTTTCATAATGTGGTGTTTGATAATCCCTAAGATCGTCTAGTTGTCCATCTAGAATGCCAAGAATTTCTAAAGAAAATCCTTGAATGCAATGACAACTATCTGTGAGAATATCGTAGATGCATTTTTGAGACCAAATGACATCACGGTGTACTGAAAACATCCCCACTCTATGACAAAATTAGTTTTGCATCAATCTTCTTTCACAATCTTGATATGGTGATAACCATAACACCCATACATAAATGAGTACACCTCTTGGCCTCCGACACCTTCCAATACTTCATCCATAAAATGTGTAGGAAACAGATCATGTAGACACACATCATTTAGCTTGTGAAGGTCGATAGAGATCCGAACTTCTTCTGTTTTCTTAACTTGAACTACCATTGGACTAATCCATTATGATTCCTCCACTGGTTCAATGATGCTAGCATCCAACATCCCGTCGATATCAACCTTTAATCGCTCCTTGTATCATGGATTTAATTGATATGGTCATTGTTTCACATGTTTCACATCCATATTTAGAGGGATTCTCATCTCTCCTAAGTTGTCTGAAATCCCTTTCATCTCTGCAAACTTAGTTGGAAACAAATCTAGGAATTCATGTAGTAGGTCGGTAAGCTTTGCAATATTTTCCTCATTCTAGTAATCTCCGACATTAGAAAACTTGGGATTTTATGTTGTCCCAATGTTGACCTTTTGTGCCTTGATTGGTTGTTGAACCTCTTATGTCGGTTTCGTTGGAGCTGCAACATCTCGACTTTCTTCCGATTCTGCAATGTCGATGTTATGGGGATCATCCCTGCCATCATCAACTGTGGAGATGATTATTCATTCAATTCCGTTGGTTATTGTACTAGAATGAATTCCAATACAATATCGCATATTTGTTGTAGTGCACTCTGTATCATCGGATACACACTTGTGAAACTAAAAGTGTGAGAAAATTTGATTATAAAATCTTCCTTGGTTTGAATCACTCTTCACATATCTACAGAAGTATACCATCACCTTGGTATTTCATCCAATGTATGAACAAAGGCATGTACCCATTCCTCCTTGGTATTTTATACCCATGTGTTTTGACATGTGACCAAATGATCATTCGGATGATGTCTCCCATCGTACTTCACTCCTAGATACTATTATATTTCATCGAATCGCACTTTTAGGAGTCTATGATAGTAGTGCCAAATGTTCATCGAATGTTTATGTGTCTCCCACCATATCACTGGAGTGTCCTTCAGTATGTTATCTAATGCTAATAACCATTGTTGTTAAACTAATTTACCTTCAAATTCATCGAGAAAATCAATCTAATTAGGTAATCCCTCATAGTTCGGTAGCTCAATAGTTTCTGTTGCAACCCATCGCAGTGTTTGAGTGATCCATCCACATTTTCAAATCGAGACTTCATGTAGTCGATTCTTCCAGTTTTCTAATGCATCATTAGAATCCAATGATGCAGAGTTGGAGCTTCGCCATCCTACCTCCCCATATTTGGTGGGATGGATCTAGTCTTCAGAGATGTTGTAAACATGATCCCATCCTCCCACAACTTAGTGTTTTACTAGTTCCATGTATCATTGCCCTTCCTTAGGATCCAAAGGTGAAATGACGCGCATGTCCTAATTTTCAAAAGTCATTACCCTCTTCTTAAAATTGATTACCACAAGATTGTCATTTTCCCATTCATTCCTTAATAGTGTAGGATAGGAACTATTGTCATCCACTATTTCGATAACATCAAAATCGACACATGTCTTGAATCCTTCAACTTCAACAAGTAAGTGAGGTACCTGCCCAATTGGTGATACTCTACCTTGGTTTTCTAATTGCAATTGTATAAGGGACCATAAAAACTTAGGTTTCCCCATTCGCTCCCACGTCTGCTTCGTCAAGATGTTGACATCGGATCCTAAATATAATATGAACGAATCAACATTGTAATCTCCAATATGAGCGCTCATCCTCATTTCCCTGCATATCTTATTCTTATGTAGAGAATTCACATCATGTTGCTGTCATCCATTCTCCTGGTGGTTCACCAATCTTGTGAGATCTCAACTAATGCATCTAGATCTTATGTTAATGACAAACAACTTTCTAAGAAACTTTGCAGTGTTCCAATCCTCCGAGATGGTCTTGATCCATTTGTTACATCAAAGGTAGGAGGGATTTCATAGATAGGCATCTTACCCATGTTTTTTCTCAGAATGTCATGGGTGTCAAAGAGAGTTTCCTTCTCAGCATTGGCATTGAATTAGAACTTCTTATGAGCTTCCAATCATTTCTACAGAATTTGACTATCATCTCCCATGGTCGCGCCTCCTCGATTTATAACCACAACATCTGTAGGTTGTATCTTGGGTTCCAACGAAATTTCCCCTACTATTTTCCCTTCATTATAATTCTGATGTTGGTTCACAACCTAGTTGGCAGTCCGGTTCATATTCTGATTATGGTTCTGCGGCAATGGAACATTCTTTGCTTCCCACTTCGCAATTAGTTGTGGGTAGTCTTTGATAGTATGATATGCAACAATACAATAAGTACACTATGATTGAAGGTTTGGGAATTCTCACTGATAGTGGCCCAATACACTAGAATTATAACATTGTACTGGTCCATGACCTCGTCCCATACCCCCTCCTTAACTAGATCCTCCATTTTGACCTCCTTGAAATCCTTCATGGAAT
This sequence comes from Pseudotsuga menziesii, assembly GCA_001517045.1. Taxonomy (NCBI): domain Eukaryota; kingdom Viridiplantae; phylum Streptophyta; class Pinopsida; order Pinales; family Pinaceae; genus Pseudotsuga; species Pseudotsuga menziesii. Next base: position 448,102 of record LPNX011186284.1, read on the forward strand.
CAGCCTTGGTTCTGGTACTTTGATTGCTAAAATGTTGTTACTGTTGATTGGGATGTGGTGGGGCATACTATGGCTTATGTGGAGCATACTGCATTTGATTATACTGCGGCTGCGGTAGAACAAACTGTGGCTATTGTTGCACAAATTGTGGTGGTTGTTGTGGTGGCGACCTCTTCTCTGATCGATGTTCTTCTCCCTTCATGTAGTACATATCCATTGTGCTTTATTGGAGCAGGTAATTGTTATAATAATAAACCCATAGTTACACGTATTTGACATTAATTAAATTATTTTTGTCTTATTCCTAGAATCCTAGATTCCCTCTCTATGCAAGTTGACTTCTACATGTTCCTAGAAGTCAATACTTGCTAAAATGGGTCATGGAGTACTTTGGAATAATCCTAGAAACATATTTAGCATGTCTGCTTTATTCTTGGTTCCTTAAAGAGCATAACTACTTTTTCTAAAAGCTGCCTTGCTTTACAGCCGTTTTAAGGAACGAAGGAAAAGCTAGTCTAAGGGAACTTACCTTGTTTTTTGACAACATCATCCTCCTTCATTTTATCCATACAAAATCATGAATGAGTTTTATTTCCAATAAATATTATCTTTCCCACTTTCTTTAGCTAATTCGTGGGGATCTTCATGGATTTGGAAAGTCCTTTTTGCACCTATGGGGGATTTGATTTGTTTTAGTAAGCCTTCTTTTTGACCAATTCGAATAGAAATATAATGTTTTCAAATATCTCATGTTATTATATATTTGAGAAGCCTATTACTTCATATGGTTGGCTAATGTACACTTATTCAATACATGATTAAGTTATGCTCCAATTTCAGTCTCCTTTTGTGTGAATTTTGCATGTTTGATNGGGTTCAATTTACACATGGTATCAGATCCATTGTATATTTATTTATCTCCTTCCAAATTATTATTTCAGGTTCAAAATCACTGACTGGGAGTGCATTCTGCTGACTGAAGGGCACATGAGCTAAAATATGGACCAATCTCAAAGGATCATCTTGACTCCATTTAATTTATTCAAATGGAAAGATGAGATGGAGATATTGTTGAGAGAAAAATGTCTATACAGGGTTACCATGGCTACTGAGGTAGAGCCCAATGCAGCTGCATAGAAAATCAAATGGCACAATAGGAGGGATGAGGCCTATGGTATTTTGTGTCTGAGTATTTCAAGAGACCTCCTCTTTCATCTTGATTCATTGAAATATCCTGATGAGGTCTAGGATAATCTTGAAGATATTTTTGGAAAGACAGATAAGATGAGAGGACATCAAATCGAGAATGAATTGATCTCCTTGAATCCTAGTAGCTTCGAATCATTTCAACTCTATTTTACCAAGTTTAAGGACCTTGTTTTACAGTTAAAACAATGTGGGATTGAAAAGAAGGAGGGGAAACTAGTTTTTACCATTCTCTGAAAGCTTGGTGCTGACTATTCAATGTTTTTTTTGACCTTCTATTCCACTAAATTGATAGCTCAAACCTGGAATATGCCTAAGCTTGTTGAGTTCATCGAATCCCTCACTTAGGAGCAAGATAAATTGGTGATGATGGGCACCATCAAAACTTCCAAAGACCAAGCTTTGGTTGCTGTAGATTTGAAAGTGGATTCAAAAATAAAGAACAAAGCTAAAAATCCACCTGAGAAAAAGAGAGACATGGCAAAGTCTCAAGAAGAGTCCTCAAGCTCCAAGAAGAACCCCCAGAAGAAGAAGAACAAAGGAGAAATTAACAAGTGTGCATACTGCAGTAAGGGCTATCATCCTAAGAGATATTGTATGAAAAAGAAGATAGACATGTTGACCCAAATCCTAAAGAAGAACAACATATCCCTTCTTGATTGCTCAAAGAAGAGGGAAGGAGGATCAAATTCAGAAAAAAAAGAGAGCGTACATGCCTTGGTTGCTGGCACGTCAAGCTCACCTAGTTTCATCATTTATTTTAAAGTTTTCAGACATATAGTTTTGACAAAAGAGATATTATCTTCTCTTGACATGTCGAAAGTTCCACCAATAGTTTTGGGAGATAACTCTCTGACTGATAGTATGGGAAAGGGTAGGATTGATCTTGACCATGGTAATTTCAATAATGTGTTGTTTGTTCCAGATCTTGTCTCTAATCTCTTGTCAGTGTATTAGATGAGTCACACTGGTTATTCAAATAAATTCATATTCTCCCCCAATGAAGTTGAAATCAATAATATTTTGACTGGTAAAGTCATAGCAAAAGGTGTTGTTGATCACACTTCAAAGGTATACAAGTTTTACCATTTTCTACCCTACTCAAACCCCTCTGCTCTTCTTACTCATGCTAATGAAGCAAGCAATATTTGGCATCAAAATATTTGGCCATCTTAACTACAAGTATATTTCTTATTTGAGTCAAAACAACATGGTCATAGGGTTACCAAAGATCAAGTTTTACAAGGGAGTCTGTCAAGGTTGTATCCTAGGAAAACACCCAGAGCACAAGTATGAGAGAGCTAGTCATGAGAGAACCTTTGCACCTCTTGAGTTGATCCACAGTGACATTTCTGGTCCATTCCCTCATATTTCCATGGCTTAAGAAAAATATGCACTCACCTTCATAGATGACTTTTCTAGGTATTGTTGGGTTCAATTCCTAAAGCATAAGTCTGAAGTTTTTCACCTTTTCAAAGTCTTTAGATCCTTGGTTGAAAACCAGTCAGGGAGGAAAGTCAAGATCCTTATATTTGAAAATGGTGGTGAGTATGTCAAGTCTGATTTCATCCATTATTACAAAGATGCAGGTATCCAGATGCAACATTCTATCCCTTACACACCACAACAAAATGGTGTTGCTGAGAGAAAGAACAGATCACTAAAGGAGATGGCAACTTGTATGATGGAGGCTAAAAATTTTCCACCAAAGTTTTGGGCCGAAGCTATAAAATGCGCATCCTATATCCATAATAGGGTTCCACATAATCATCTTGATGGTATGACTCCTTTCGAAGCTTGGAGTGGGAACAAGCCAGATGCGACCCATTTCAAGATTTTTGGCTCAAAGGATTGGGATAGAATTCCAACTGAAAAGAGGAAGGATTTGCAACCCCAAATCCAAGAGATCCTATTTGTTGGGTATTCTAAAGATTCAAAAGGGTACAATCTGATCAACTTGAGCACTAACAAATCTTTCATTGAAATAAGTGTTTAGTTCGAAGAAGAGCCTTTAGCAGTAGTTGAAGTTGGAGAGTCCTCTTCAACACCACATCCATTGATTGTAAGTGAAGAGACTGATGAGTTTGCTGATTCTGATATGTATGATAATGATGAATTAATTTCAGATGCAAACATCCTTACAACACCAAAGTGGGCATCAAGGACCATTCATGTAGCTGGGGAACTAGCTAGAAATCCTAATGACACGAAGAGGACTAGACCTCAATTTGAGAGTGCCCTTTGTGTGAAAGATCCTCTCTTTGCTGAGAAGTGTTATTTGATGATATATTCTTGATCCATATACATTTGAAGATGCAGCACATGAACCAATATGGAAAACAACAATGAAAGAAGAATTCAGCTTGCTCCAGAAGAACAACACATGGGAACTGGTTGATCTTCCCCCAGGGGGAAAGCTAGTGAAGTGTAAGTGGGTCTTCAAAAATAAGTTTTCTGCTGATGGTTCACCTTTGAAATATAAGGAAAGATTGGTAGCCAAGGGATACTCTCAGGTACATGGTATTGAATACAATGAGACCTTTTCACTAGTGAAAAAGATGGAATCCATAAGGCTTTCCCTAGCCATTGCAACTTCGAAGCAGTGGGAGGTACATCACATGGATGTAAAGTGTGCCTTTCTGAATGGAGATCTGAATGAAGAGATTTATATGAAGAAACTAGAAGGTTTTGTTTCTAATCCATCTTTAGTGTGCAGGTTGAAGAAATCATTGTACGGGCTCAAGCAAGCCCCCACGGCTTGGTATTCCAATATTGATGGCTTTCTGCTGTCATCGAGTTTTGTTCGATGCAAGTCTGATCCTAATGTATATTTGAAGCTGATTCATGGTTAATTAATGATTATTGTTCTCTATGTGGATGACCTACTGATTACAGGAAGTTCAAAGAAAGAAATTGCCTCCTTGAACGATGCAATGAACCATGACTTTTCTATGAAAGATTTGGGATTATTGAGCCAATTCTTGGGTCTCAAAATTGCTCAATCCAATAAATGGAATCAAGGTTCATGAGTAAAATTATGCTTCATATTTTCTCATCAAGTTCAGCATGAAATATTTCAAGACAAGCAAGACTCCATTCCTTTTAGAAGTTAAGCTTGAAGAAGTAGGTTCTTCTCCTATGGTAAAAAATACACTGTATAGGCAGTTGATTGGGTGTTTTCTTTATCTTACACATGCTCGACCTGAATTATATTATGTAGTTAGTGTGGCTTCAAGATACATGGATCAACCTCATGAGATCCATTGGAGAGCATCCAAGAGGATCCTTAACTTTGTTCATGGAACAAGGACTCATGGGATTTTCTACAAAGAAAAATCTGACTTAGAGCTAGTTGGATTTATTGTCAGTGATTGGGTAGGTGACAACACAGATCAAAAGTATACCTTAGGATATGTGTTCATGCTTGCAGGAGGACCAATCATCTGGTCAAGTAATAAGCAGAGTGCCATAGCACTCTCATCTACAGAGGCATAGTATAGAGGAGTTGTAAATGTAGCTACTCAATGTTTATGGTTGCAGGGGATACTTGGAGAATGTGGATTCGAATTAGATTTTTCAATAGTCATCTATTGTGATAGTCAAATCACCATTCGAATCTCCACTGATCCAGTTCAAAGACAAAGAACCAAGAACAATGAGATCCATATGCACTACATTAGGGAGCTTGTGCATGATGTTACCATTGCTCTACTCTACTGCGCATATTCAAAACAAGTAGCAGAAATCTTCACCAGAGTATTATGTGAGAATACCTTCAGTAATATCAAGTTACTACTGGGGATTGCTAATCATGTGGTAAAGAATGATTGATGACAATATTTCCAATTTTTTTTTTCCTGTCCATGTTTAAGGGAGGATTTTCCCACTGGGTTTTTCCCTCTTTCCTTGGTTGTATGGACATGTAGTATGTAAAAGGGTGACTAAACCTTGTTGGTAGGCCCTACAATTTTTCTGATATTTACTCATACAGTCAGGCTTAAGGGGAGGCGGGGGGGGGGGGGGGGGGG
>LPNX011186284.1:453490-547422 GCA_001517045.1 Pseudotsuga menziesii
TGGAAACATATTTAGCATGTTGTATTTATTCTTGGTTAATTAAAGTGCATATCTGCTTTTTCTGAAAGCTGCCTTGCTTTACAACTGTTTTGAGGCATAAAGAAAAAGCTAGTCTAGGGGAACTTGCCTTGTTTTTTGACCACACCATCCTCCTTCCTTTTATCCATACAAAAGCATGAATGAGTTTTATTTACACCACATATTAGTTTTCCCACTTGATTTAGATAATTCGTAAGGATCTTCATGGATTTGGAAAGTCCTTTTTGAACCTATGGGGGATTTGACTTGTTTTAGTACGCCTACTTTTTGACCAATTCGAATAGAAACCTAGTGATTTAGAATATATCATGTAATTATATATTTGAGCAGCCTATTACTTCATATGGTTGACTAATTTACACTTATTCAATACAAGATTAATTTATGCTCCAATTTCAGTCTCCTTTTGTGTGAATTTTGCATGTTTGATCATCAATTTTGTGAGTGTAATTGATATATCTATTGTGTTCAATTTCCATAGTCATATGATCTATTGTGTTAGAATAATAAACCCATAGTTACCCATATTTGACATTAATTAAATCATTTTTGTCTTATTCCTAGAATCATAGATTTCCTCTCTATGCTAGTTGACTTCTACATGTTCCTAGAAGTCAATACTTACAAAACTGGGTCATGGAGCACTTTGGAATCATCCTAGAAACATATTTAGCATGTTGGATTTATTCTTGGTTAATTAAAGTGCATATCTGCTTTTTCTGAAAGCTGCCTTGCTTTACAACTGTTTTAAGGCATAAAGAAAAAGCTAGTCTAGGGGAACTTGCCTTGTTTTTTGACCACACCATCCTCCTTCCTTTTATCCATACACAAGCATGAATGAGTTTTATTTCCACCACATATTATTTTTCCCACTTGATTTAGCTAATTCGTAAGGATCTTCATGGATTTGGAAAGTCCTTTTTGAACCTATGGGGGATTTGACTTGTTTTAGTACGCCTACTTTTTGACCAATTCAAATAGAAACCTAGTGATTTAGAATATATCATGTAATTATATATTTGAGCAGCCTATTACTTCATATGGTTGACTAATTTACACTTATTCAATACAAGATTAAGTTATGCTCCAATTTCAGTCTCCTTTTGTGTGAATTTTGCATGTTTGATCAACAATTTTGTGAGTGTAATTGATATATCTATTGTGTTCAATTTCCATAGTCATATGATCTACAATCCTTCTCTTCATGACCAATAGGGAGACAAAAGTTACAAAAAAAATTTGCAGGTTTTGATACTACCTTTTGGAGATATACACACTCATCGTGTCAATTTCCTTGAGTTTGACAGATTCGACACCAAAGTAAATCACCTTGAATTAGTGGATTTGGAGCACCCGACTGTAGGTAATCATGGAATTTTGGGCATTGATATTTATGATGTCCTTCCATGCAACATCGAGTACACCACACTTCTTCGTGAATGTCTTTTCCCTTCTTAATACCTTGCGATTGAATCACCATATTTTCTAGTTGCAATTGGATATGGTTCATCCCAATGACATTTTCTCCAATATGTGAAGCCTCAAGCTTCATTATGATTCATAAATCCTCACTTTGTGTTGCAATATTCTGCTGCATTAGCGGCATTCAGATGTGTGGTACCAATGCTGCAATGGACCATTCTGTGTGTTGCACATCACTCATTCCAAAGCTGACCTTGGCCATCAATGTATTGAATTAGATCAAAATACCATATCAACTCATTTAGATACTATTTGGATTCCTTCAACTTAGTAATGTATTGCGCCTCGGATTTGGGTTTTCTAAATTCTTTAATTAACCTGATCCTAATTTGTTCTAATGCCTTCTACGGATGCCCTGCTGGAACTTGTACAAATTTCATGTACCAATATAATGCGTGACTTTGAAAAGTTTTTGTGAGCTGTACCTTCTTGATTTCGTCATCTTGGTTTTGTTTCACAGTCTATACCGCTTCACAGAGAAACCAATATCACTCTGGATATTCAATCTAGTTCCAATGGAACAAAGGTAGTTTTACGTTGTCTTTCTCCTTTCTAGGCCTTCTTCTGGTATTCACCAATCCACTACTATTACTCCTCTGGTGACACACAGGGAAGTCTTAATATGATCTAGTGTTTCTGAATGTGGCGTAGTGCACAGAGGTGTATGTATGTTGTTGCTTTGGGTTGGTCTTGCCTTACAACTAGTGTAGCCTGGTCATCTCCTTCGTCTTTATAGGGTCACTTAGTACCTTGTGATAATCTCTCGTAGATTCTTGTTCCAGTCGCACCAGGACTCTCCTACATCCTCTTCCTTTTCTCTCGCAAGAGCCTCACCCCACTTCATAGAAGACCACAATCTTTCTCAAATTCCCTCACAGTTTCATCGTAAATCCCATCAATATACCCAGTATCATTCCATCCAACCCACGTCTCCTTAGTACTCGTAACCTCTTCACAATAGGCCTTTACTCACTAGATTTCATTTTCAATATACCTTTTTCACAAATGAGCATATCAATCCACAATCACAAATACAATAGAAACCTACCTCTTGGTCCTTGGAAAAATTCCCTTTCCGCATCGTTGTAAGATTTGACAGTGTCGAAAATAAACTCAGTGATGTATCCTTCCAAAATATTGTCGATCCACACTTCGATAAACCTTGATGCTATTTCGTTGACCTGTTTTAGTCGTTGGATAAGTTTAGGGGTCTAGTATGTACGCTTGCCACCTTGGAAGTTCCTTTCCTATAATTTTAGCTGTGCCAACCACTCATACAAGATAATTGGGAACTCGATGAAGAAATATTCATGAATATAAAAATAGATATGTCTCCCCAACCACTCTTCTATTGTTAGTCTAGAATTATGGTTTTCTTCTGTCATGAATTATCGAGCCTTTTGATCAAATCAATCCTGGATCTATGGTTTCATTGGATGCCATAACATATCCTTCTCTTTGTTTCACTATGGTATCGAAAACAGAACCATTTGTTGACACAACTCTGGCAATAGGGGTTCACACTCTATTGACACCTCTTTTGATGCGACTCCCTAAACATTAGCCCATATAGGTTTTACCATATCTAGCAACATCTGCGAAGCAGATGTAGTCTCAATTGAGATGCTTGAGGGAGGGATGTAGGAACCAAGTTTCCTTAGTAAAGAGGAGGACTTGCACAACTTATTCTTTATCTGTCATAGTGCTAACCGAAGATCCAGATAAGAGTTTTCACTTTAACACAAATTATTCATCATTAACTGCATCATAAACCATTTGTTATTATTCGCATTAGATTTATTATCACATCAGTTTACAAATTTCGCAAAGAGATCAACAAGTATGGATTCATTTACTATGTGAAGACATCTCATCATTCGTAATTGTAAACCATCACAGAAGTAGATCGCAAAAATATCAAACACAGAATCATAGACAAAATTACACTAGGATTCCAACATTATCCATTCATGTCATATTACTTCGTAGGACAAAACATATTTCCAAAATACATCTCCTTGTCGACAACCTTAGATCAAACCTCAACAAAACAGTTCACAAAACAGAACAAGATTCACTCCAAACATAAAACATATATCATGATCCGCATCACTAAGATGTTAAAAGATGATTTTATACTACATTCCTAATTCTGTATATAGGCTTGCGCCTTTACAAAATGGTCCACATCTAACTAACTCGAACCCAAAAACTACAAAGTGTGACAACCAAGCCAACCACTTGTCGACTTCTTCGCCTTTCACAAATTTCTTTGACTTTCGACGCTATTGCACCATGCACACTCGAACCGTTTTCCAACAAATAAAGATAAAAAATGATCCTGACATGATTTCCAAGTGAAGATATTGATGTGTCCCCATAGGTAATGATGATTCCCAAGTGAAGATATTGATGTTCACCTCACTTTCCCACATGTGAAGGCAAGAAAACCAAACGAATATGAATATTGTGGGAAATATTGTTTTTGGATGCCCAGTTTGGATACCCTATATTTGAAGGAATGTTTACTCTATACACATAACTAAAATTGGGGCATATATTACATGGTTGGAAATATTATTTGGAGACCTTTCCAACAAGATATGGAACTCCCTCTAACTCCATAGGAATGAGGAGATATGAAAGAAACTGTAAAGTTAACCCAACTAGAATGTTAGGTCACCTATGCGAGGATATTGAACAATGTTATGTCATCCCATAAAGTGATTTAAGACTTGTATAAATAAGTGGGACTCTCTCCTCATTTGTTCATTCTATCATTCACTCATGGATCTATGAAAAAGGTGCACACTTGTGGAATTGGAAGGTCATGTAGGGTTTAAAGATAGATTTGACTCATGTTTTTTAGGTTTTGAAGATATTCTTGATGATATTTTCTTGAAGGTTTTCTTAGGGTTCTCTGAGGATGGGAAGGCACACCTTGTGAAGAAGAAAGGATGTTTTTTTGAAGGTTCTTATTTGGATGATGCTAAGATAGAAGGTGAATATGCAACATTTTGGAGCTGACTTGAAGGTGATCCTATGGTTTATATCAGATGCAGATTATGAAGTAAATTAGAGGAATATTATGAAGAATATCAAATGTGGATTATGAAGCAGATCATAGGTAGATTATGAAGCAGATCAAAGGCATATTATGGATATGAAATGAGGTTGATTGTGTAGTAGATTGAATTTTATTATGAAGTCATCTTTGTGGTGATTATGTAAGTACTATTGCACCTAATTCTTCATTAGGATGGTGCCTACATATTACTGATTTGGTGCTTAGTTAAGGATATTGATGAATCCATTAGGTTGGTTCCTACATATTACTGAGTTGGTGCTCATTTGAAGAGATTGGTGTCTCAAGTAAGTTGGTTCCTACATATTGTTAAGTTGGTTCTCATTTGAAGGGATTGGTGTCTCCAATAGATTGGTTCCTACAAACAATGTAACAATAATTTGGTGCCTACAAACATTGTAACAATAGGTTGGTGCTTGATGAATTTATGAAGATAAAATTTTGCGGTTTTATCCTAAAAGGGTTCCCACGTTAAATTTTGTATATTGTGTTTGAGTTTATATGTATATACTATTTTGAAGTTAATGAATAAGTGATGAATGTATAAAGTGAGAAAACATATCTTATACTAATTCACCCTCCCTCTTAGTATAATCATAAGTTCAACATTACCATGGAAAATATTTAATCGAAAACAAACTTCAAAAGTATTTTGTTATATGTGATTAAATCAGTCTAAATAGGTCTTACACTAGTATGTTCAATTCCAAATCCATACAAATACTTACAATTTTATACATAAGCGTGTAATGCTTGAAACAACTACTTGCTTGGTTATTGATATCCCTTTCGTCCTTATAAGTTGTTGGACTTGACATTCTCATCTAAAACAAGGTTAAAGAGATAGAAATTATTAAGTAAAATAGGGTTGAGAAAATGAACATTCTTACATACCACTAAAGTTAAATTAATTTAAAAAAAATATTTCCAATTTCTTTAAATATTATTAAAATAACATTGAAAAAATGAACATTGAATTTGACACATTTTACCTAAATGAAAGAAATATATAATTTTACCTAAAGTAAAATTGAAAAATTGGACATTAAAACTTAATTAATTTTAAACATCATAAAGAAAAATAAAAAAATTAAAATAACCAACTAAAAGTAAAGCTCATTACATCACCACTTTTTAAAATCTTTAAAATACAAACTTAAAACTACTAAACTTATACACAATAAAATAATACAACTTTAATAATAATAATAAAATTATATTTGATTGTATTTTATACGATGATCAATTCAAAGTGAACAAAAGACATTAAAATTGGAATAATATTGAATATTTAATTGTATTTTATACGACGATCAATTCAAAGTGAACAAAAGACATTAAAATTGGATTAAAATTGAAAAAAACCCCAAAATAATCCACTAAAATTAAAACCCATTACATCAAAAGTTTTTATTAAATATTTAATTGTCATTTAATAATATAAAATTTAAATATTATACACAATAAAATGTAAACATTATCATACTAGTGGCTATATTTGAAGATATTTTATGCAATGATCAAGTCAAAGTGAATAGGAGCACACATTTCACCAGTAAATGATAGAGCAGGAAGACACACTTAATGAATAAATGATATTTTTATAATTTCCATGGTAGGTGGAAACCCAATTTCATGATCCTTTGATTTTTGAACAAACTATTATGAAATAAAAATTAGTTGTAAAAAAAATATTTTGCTTACGTTATGATGATGTGAAAATTTTGTAGATTTTGTTTTAAGAAAAACAAGAGTAAGTTTTCTCGATAGATTCTTTTTGTTCATAGATTTCATTTTAAGAAAAATGAGAGTAAGTATTTTATGATTTTTTTGGTGAGTCTTTCACAAAATTATAGTATCTTGTAAAATATAGGTGAATCTTTTACAAATTATAAAATCTTGGAGATTTTCTCACAAAATTATAATGCCTTGTAAAAGTCTTGGAGATTCTTTCACATAATTATAAACTCTTGTAAAATCATGGTGAATCTTTCATTAAACTATAAAACCTTGTAAAGTCTTTGCAAATTAGTTGAAATTTGACATAATAAATTTTCCTAGACGGTTTTGTATTCATTTTAAATTTTCCATGCACCCTTGCACTAGAACAACTAGGAAACAAAATATTAACTAATTTGTTGACTTGACTCTTCGCAATTATATTTTTCATTGTAATGTTTATTGCTCCATTTTGAGTAGAGAATCTAGATGATAGGAGCGAGATATTGAAGTAGAATAAAGGAGGTAGAAGATCCTATAGTGAACATATTGGCCATAGTGTCCATGACAACTCCGTAGTGAGTGCACCTTTCATTGTATTTCCATTTTATAGCTAAGCAAAAAAGAGTGAAGCATAGACCTCACTTTCTAGTTGAGTTTTCCTTGTATTGGGTTTTCTCTCGGTACATGTTATGTTTATTTTTTTATGGTTTATTATTTTCTTTCTTCTTTCATTTCAATTTCAGTTCCTTCTACTTTATTTTAGGATTAAGCAAGTACCATTAAATCTACAATCTAAAGTAAAACACTTCACAATAAGAGATTAGAGAATAATAGACGATCTATTGTGATGAACTATTCTACTGGAATATTCATGGAAATTTACATATCCGTCTTTGTGTTTCTCCCCGTATACGTGTAATATATTTTATTAATTGATACCAACTTGTTTATTACACAAACACACATATGATCCACTTGGCAATTACAAGGAAGAAGAACTTACCGAATATATATGTATGTATGTTAAAAAACAATAATAAGTACTATATACCTTTTATACATATATAAAGAATTATATTCCAAGGTTGTTGCATCATAAAAATTATGAGTTGATTCTGAATACTTTTAAGGTGATTTTTTTTCTATAAAATGAGGCATCAAAAGAAAAAAGAAATTGCGGAAAAAATTAGGATTGAATTTAAACCCACACACAGAGTGAGTGTCCCAAAGGGTCTAACATGGCCAAACCAATGACCAAAATAGGCCAAGAGAGTGAGGAGGAAGGAAATAAGAGATCCTTTATAAGTAATAGACATCCCTAAATGATGCACATTAAATTCAAGGATAAGGAACTCAAGAAAAGTGGTTCAACAAAATTGGATGAGAGAAATATTGATGTCATCACTGGGGATTGGATATGACAAACAAGTAGGAAACGATATAAAACCTAAAGTGAGTACCAACGTGTAAAATAATTACACTAGAGATTAAATATGTAGATTCTTGGCTTAAACATTGGAGGATAAATGATCATGTCTCCTTTTAGAATATTAATACCATTAAAAGCACTATAGCAACTAAATTCAAAGAGAAATCATGTTTCTATGAAAAAATTCAGAATAAAATAATTAATGTAATATAATGAGACCATAAATACCAATATAGAAGATCAAGATATTCTTTGAAATATTGAAAGGGGGTGACACATAGAAGAGACAATTTGAGAAAATAATATGTAATATTTGTGATATATCCTCTACTCTCCATCCTACACATATTAAGTCTCATTATCGAACCATTTGTGTATTATGAATGGATTTTGAATCCCCTCAAATAGAAAGAATAAGTGCGCCTCTTTATTATCAATGCACAAGTACAGTCATAAGCATAGGTTCCAAAACTCACTCTAGAGATAGAAGGGATGTTACAAGCTCTAGAAATGGAAGGGATGCATCTAGCTATGCATATGTACTCATATTTGTTACTTACTTTGTTACTAGTGGTGTGTATGGTGGTGGAATAATAAACCAATACAATGGACTTGGTGGATAAGCTATTGGATATGAATCTATTTCTTCTTATGAAACTAGATATACTACATCTTATACTATTTCTACCCTCAATTACTCCCTCTCACAACCGATGCTTCATTGACTGGATCTACTCCACCAAACTTCCCTGGCCTCTATTACAAGATTTTGATATTGTAATGGAACTATGAATGGTGCCACTTCACTTTTGTCATTTAGAAATAAGAAGGGGAGTATTTAACACTCTTTCCTAGAATAGGGTTAAGTGACATTGAAACCAGGACATCCTTATATAGACTAGGGTTGAGGATATGGACATTGAAATTGTGTTAGTTTTGAGAAAGAAAATATATTTTAAATCTCTTCAAATATTCAAATCTAGATAAAAAATTATAGGTGGTGATCCAACATTTTTACCAAGAGTAGGAATGAGGAGATGGGAATCATGGTGATACATTCTTACCTAGACTAAAGTTGAGGAGATGCACATTGAAATGGGTTAATTTTTGAAACGTGATTATATTTTGAATTTGTTTTAAGATTGTTTTTGTTATTAATTTAAAATTATGGGATAAATAAAAAATAGAAAGAAAACACATAGATATACATGCACACAATAATAGTCAATATTTACATGCTGGAAATATGATTGTCACTGGCGTCAAAGGAAAAGAAATGTTGTTGTCATTTATGTCAAATATTTTTTAATACTACATATTTCCAAGACGGAGATAAAAGATGCCCCTAACAATAAGCATCAACAAAGATAAAATATGATCCTAACACGATTTCCAATTGAAGATATTGATGTGCCCCCATAGGTAATAATGATTCCCAAATAAATATATTTATGGGCCCCCACTTAAAAGATTGGAAATGATGATTTCCAGGTGAAGATATTGATGTACACCTCACTTTCCCATTTGTGGAGGAAAGAAATCCAAACAAATATGAATATTCTTATAAATAATGTTTTTGGACGCCATGTTTGGATACCCTATATTTGAAGGAATTTTTACTCTATAAACCTAGCGAAAATTGGAGCATAGATTACATGGTCGAAAATAATATTTAGAGACAATTCCAACAATATATGGAACTCCCTCTAACTCCCTAGGAATGGGGAGATATGAAAGAATTTGAAAGTCAACCCAACTAGAATGTTAGGTTGACTCTACCAAGATATTGAACAATGTTATGTCATCGTTGAAAGTGATTTAAGACTTGCATAAATAAGTGGAACTCTCTCCTCATTTTTTTCGTTTAATCATTCACTCATGGATTTATGAAAAGGTGCACACTCGTGGAAGTGGAAGGTCTTATAGGGTTTAAAGATAGATTTGGCTCATGTTTTTTGGGTTTTAAAGATATTCTTAATGATATTCTCTTGAAGTTTTCCTTATTTTTTATAATGTTCTTTGAGGATGAGAAGACACACCTTGTGAATAAGAAGGGATGTTTTTTGCAGGTTCTTCTTTGGATGATGCTAAGATAGAAGGTGAATATGCAATATTTTGAAGTTGACTCGAAGGAGATCATATGGAGATTATGAAGCAAATCAGAGGAAGATTATGAAGCATATTAGAGGAAGATTATGAAGCATATCAAAGGCAGATTATGAACTAGATTAATGGAAGGTTATGAAGCAGACCAATAGCGGATTATGGATATGAAATGAGGTTGATTGTGTCGCGTATTGAATTTTATTATTAAGTTGGTCTTGAGGTGATTATGTAATTAGTATTGTACCTAATTATTTAATAGGATGGTGCCTATATATTATTGAGTTGGCGCTCAATTGAGGAGATTGGTGTCTGTAGTAGGTTGGTGCCTACATATTACTGATTTGGTGCTCATTTGAAGTGATTAGTGTCTCAAGTTGGTTCCTAGATATTGTTGAGTTTGTGATCATTTGAAGGGATTGGTGTCTTCAATAGGTTGGTTCCCACAAACATTGTAACAATGGGTTGGTGCCTAATGAATTTATGAAGATAAACTTTTGCGGTTTTCTCCTGAAAGGGTTCCCACGTTAAAGTTTGTGTATTGTGATTTGAGTTTATGTGTATTTATTGTTTTAAAGTTACTGAATAAGTGATGAATGCATAAACTGATAAAACATATCTTATATTGATTCACCCCCCTCTTAGTATAAGCATAAGTTCAACATTACCATGGACAATATTTAATCAAAAACCAACCTTCAAAAGTCTTTCCTTATATGTGATTAAATAGGCCTAAATAGGTCTTACAATAGTACGCTAAAATCCAATTCCATAAAAATACTTACACTTGTATACATACGCGTGTAATGTTTGAAACAACTACTTGCTTGGTTATTGACACCCCTTTAATCTCTATAAGTTGTTGGACTTGACATTCTTAAATAGAACAAGGTTAAGAGGATATAAATTCTTAAGTGAAATAGGGTTGAGAAAATGAACATTCTTACATACCACTAAAGTTAAGTTAATTTAAAAAAGAAGAAGATATTTTCAATTTCTTTAAATATTATTAAAGTAACATTGAAGATATAGACATTGAAGTTAAAACATTCTCACCTAAATAGAAGAGATAGATATTTTTACCAAAAGTAAGATTGAGATAATGAACATTAAAGCTTAATTAATTTTAACAATCGTAAACAAAATTAGAAAAACTAAAATAATCAACTATAATTAAAGCTCATTATATCAACATTTTTTAAAACATATAACAATATTTAAAATATAAAATTAAAACTATACTAAACTTTATACACAATAAAATAAATAATAATAATAATAATAATTATATTTGTTTGTATTTTATATAATGAGCTATTCAAACTAAACAAAAAAAACTTAAAATTAAATTAATAATGAAAATAAAAAATAAATCCAAATAATCGACTAAAGTTAAAACTCATTACATCAAAACTTTTTATTAAAAATTTAATAATCTTTAAAAGAAATATAAAATTTAAAACAATAAACATCATGATATGAGTAACTATATTTGATAATATTTTATGCAATGATCTAAGTCAAAGTGAATAGGAGCACACATTTCATGAGTAAATGGTAGGGCATGAGCACACATTTAATGAATAAATTATATTTTTATAATTTCCAACATGGACTATGGAAACCCAATTTCATGATCCTATGATTTTTGAACAAACTGTTATGAAATAATAATTAGTTGTAAAAAAAATAGTTGGCTTGAGTTATGATGGTGTGAAATTTTTGTGGATTTCATTTTAAGAAAAACAAGAGTAAGTCATCTCAATAGATTCTTTCTGTCGATGTGAAGAAATGCCAATCAGAAGATTCAAAACAAAAACCTTGAGAATCGAAAAACAAGCATATGATTTTATATAAAAATTAATGTCAGAAAATATATTTTGTTAAATTTAAAACCATTCATCAAATTCTACTTAAAAAACAACAGTGTAACTCGAAGGAGAACTTCCTGGAATTGCAGAGCTCGCCTTTAATTCAGCATTCAGTAAAATCGTGTTACTCTGCATGGCATGGTCGGCGTCCACTGAAAACAAAATCTGCAATTTTGCATTCCAATTGGCATTCGATTTTGAAAATGACTTGGTGGTCATTATGGTTACTTAGAAACCACTGCATTTTCAATAATCAGCGGCCGATTCCTCAAATTGTAGCCTTGGAAGTCCTCTTTGTCATTACTGTGGCTGGGTTCGAATTTTAAAACCGTGGAAAATACGTTGAGTGGTGAAAAGCCTGTCAGCTTTCCTTCCTGGAGGTTTTGTGGGAATACCGAAGCATTAAATTCTTTTTGGATGAATTCTTCCTCAGCAATTATATTTTTTTTGATGACATTTCCAAGAAGAACTCCGGAGTTTCTGGAGCGTGGGGCTTGGTCTTCTCTTCGGACAGATTGTCTTTTTTCAGTTTCACCTGGGGGCTTGGCTCCATGTCCAACAACCAGGCTGAAAGCTACAGCCTTCTATTGGCAAGTCAGTTGGTAAAAGAAAAATGATATAAGTCTGTCCAAATCTATGGATATTTTGAGCTGTTGATAAAAGCACTTAATTCATTTGATAGTCTAAATAATTCTGCTTTAAATTCAATTCTGCAACTAATCAGTATTATATTGAAAGTTTTCGATAAGTCTAACTCTTTCCACATTCTTCGGGATCAAAATAAATTAGCAGACGCTCTGGCTAACAAAGCTTGTCTTCTGCCTCAAGGGTTTCTTATTAATGAGGAACCCAGTTTTTTCCATCCAATAGGATAACATGCCGGTTGAAAATTGTATAAATAGGTGTTCCTTGCTCTTTCAGTAATTCTTTGTTAAATCTCTGTATTTTTTTAGAATTTTGTAATCCGGTTGATTGACTATTGTCAGTGCAAACCAGCATTTTCTTTTTTAATAAAATTAGCAGTCTTTGTTGAAAAAAAGAATTCTACTTTTTTATTATTAAACATAAACCATATTTTTATTTTTAACTTTGATTTATAAAAAGAAAATATCTCAAGCTTAAATCATTAATGTCACTTCACAAGATGGTGTAAAAATTTGGTTTATTCTTGTTTTTCAAAATTTAAAATCATTCAACAAATTCTTTATGTGTAAATCATATTTTCTTTTCTTTTAACTTCAATTTATAAAATTTAGATCCAATATTTAATTTAATTATTAGTTTTTAAGTTTTAAAATACTTTACAAATATGGGTTTCATATTTGTAACGAAATTATTAAGATTGAAGACTAAAGTGAATGACATAGTCTTCACACATTGATAAAGAGCACGAGGGAGAGGCAATTGATAGTTTTTCGTTGAAAAAAGAAAAGCAATCTTGCAAGGATGTGCAATTTTTTTTCGTAAGATACATTGGCTTGGAACCAATTGGAAATTATCTTGAACAATAATTAATTAGGGAAGAAATGATACCAGTTGATCTGATTGAAGAAACTGCAAATCATAAAACAAAGACCAGGGGTATATACTTGTGGCCAAAATAACACAACAATCATTGTGTTAATAAAATTCAAACCCTTTTAAAAATTCATGATTTTCTACATTTCAAAAGATACAAGATTGATGGTGTAATATCTAGGCGACATATTCGATTTTGCAACCCTAAATTGAGAAAAGTTATCATTAAGTGGCTTGGAATATAAGATTCGCTTGTTAAGATTGAAATTCTATGATTGAACTTCTAACAGAGCTTCCAAAACTTGTTAATAATGTAGATACAAAAAGAATGGCGGGCAACATAAAGAATCAACAATATAAAGATTGTCTCTTATATTTGAGAACAAAAAGGATACGTGATTAGTCCAGATAAAATGTTTGACACAGGTTAAATATATCCATGAGTGCAAACACCATCTCATTTGGAGTATTTCTTTGAGGATAAAGCAATTTTTTAAGGAAGTGACAATGTTACGTAAATAAATAATAATAAATAAATATAATGTAATAATTAATTAAATGAAGAGTCAAAAGACACGTCTTTTATATTTGAAATGGAACAATGGGATTATATAAAGGTGCACATATTGTATTATAATGTCGTCATCATATATTATTATAAACTATTATTCAAATATATAAATATTTCAGAAATATACTTATCTATGTAATTATAATTAAAACATGATATATTTTAACAATTCACAACTCTTGTAATTCCACTGGATTCATCTGCTAACTTTTACTATGTCCGAGGAAGTCCATTTGCTTAAGAAACAAAACTCAATAATCTAACAAAAAGGATAATATAAAGGTACTACATAGGAAACAACAGATTCATTAAGAGGGACAAACAAAGGAATGAGACAGAGTAACATGTAAAGACCACACATAAAGGATATGTAAATGAAAGAGAGAGAAGGATTCAATCCCACTAGCATTCCCATTTATGAACCTAGTAATTACTTAACCAATAAGGTCACAAAACACGTTTGTTAGAGTAATGAGTTGAATTTCATCTTACTCGATGGAAAAGCAATCGAAATTGGACCATTCAACCGGCTTGGGAGGTATTCAATTTCACCAGTAAAGTGTTATACTTTTCAAAATACTGTACAATGTCATTAGATGGAAGATAGGGCCTTGCTCATCTAGGGAAATATAGGTATAACAAACACTTAGATATTTTGGAAAGAGATTTTGGATAATCGATTAGAAGTAAGATTAGCTGATATTTTTATATTGCATGCATTTGATCCATATTATACTTCCTAGATCGTCATATCTCTAAATTATTGTTGTATTCTTCTCATATTTAACTAGGATAACTGAGAGTCATTGAATCCATTATTGGAAGATGACATCCTGCATTCCCTCCCTCTCTTCTTGGTGCCACAATCAACTGATCTACAGAATGTGTAGGTGTCACAAAGTTATATTCCTTTAGCTAGTAGGACTTTTCACAATGATCTGGCATCCTAAGACTCCAACCAATTATGTCATGGATGCAGTCGATGATGATGAGTATTATGTTTACATGTATAAACACAAATTTAAATTTTACTAGAAAATTTCCATTCCCCATATCCTCTAAAAATTCCTTTAGTGCCCAACATTGATGAAACTTGTTGCATACGAGCATTATAATGAAAGAGGAATTGGGCGGGGTAGATTGAATCCCATAGAAGATATTCATACCACAACTTTGGAATTTTGTTTACTTCAATTGCATCAAGACAATGTAGCTCTAAGTGAATATAAATTTTAATTAGTTTGATATCTAAAGCTATTCTATCAGGATAATAACAAAAAACATGTAGCACATTACATGATTACAACTAGTTTAGAGATTCCATGTTTCCCCTCAATATATAAAATGTAGTTTTTTCTCAACTATAAATTTGTAGTAACATCAGTTGGATTGAAATCCAACTATACATAAAAATAAACATAGATATTATGCATAGATTATTAACATATATTCAAAATGTTTTTGTATTTCAAAACTCATGTGTGAAAACCTTGCATTCCCTTGCCATTGGGTCACTAGTTCCCATGACTTTGGCTTCAATCTTGAAGGAGTCTTGTATCAAATTTGTATGAGGGATGTTATCTGATTTTGATGATGTTGTGATAGAAATATATGATGTGTTACTCAGTAATTTCATGTCCCTATTCTCTGTGGGTTGAAATCCAAGAAATTCATATGTGAAACTCTTGCAATTCCATGCTACTAATTCACTAGTTTTCATGTATTTGGCTCCCATACTGAATGAGATGTATACCAGACTTGTATGAAGGGATTTAAATGGTGTTTAATACTATTTTCAAATCAATTTTTATTCTGCATATGGTCCCTATATGTGACATATTGATCTGAACCTTTACCTCTGTCTTTCATATGTCAAAATCGAGCTAGTTATGTAATTTCTTGATAAACAATTTCACTAAAAGTTATCAAACGAATGTGGGAATATATAACCAGTTTGTAGAAATAATAACCATGTGTAATTACAGTCCATGAGTTATGATATCAGTCCCCATACCATTTTTACAAATTTTGGAGGTTCGTACATGAGTTGGTAAGGCCAGTTGGCCTACACCCTAGGGGGATTTCATCACAATTTCCTAGTAATTTTTGGCCTTTTTTTCATCAGAACTGATCAAGGTTGCATAGGTATAAAGTATGATCCAAAGTATCCATAAACCACCTTGGTGTGTTTTTATACTCACCATACCATCTCCATTCAAATTTGGGACCATTTAGTGAAAGTTGGAACCCTCTAGAGTCATGACTAGTTAAGCTCGAATTTTGACAGAATTGTACTTTTCTCCAAATCTCCAAAAAGGGGAATTAAAAAAATTTACAAGGTACATATACAAAAATAACTTCTTACATTCAATGTATTCAAACTTAACCAAATTCAACAAATCCAAGAAGGTCATTCCCCTCCTCAAGTATTAAAATCCTGCATAGTGTAGCTAGAAACAAAGTAAAACTTCCCTCTTTCAAGCATTTTCTTAACACTTCCTCCCTAAAATTTGTCGAAGCTCAACCTATTTTCATTTAACCTTATGTGGAAACCTACCTATCATCGACAATTCCAATCTCGACTTAGTCTTTCCACGTGTAGAAGAACCCATTTACCAATTTATAGATAACTCCATTTCCCTCTGCATATTCTCAAATGAGTATAATTCCCTTAAGATTTTCACCACTCCTTCCCTTAGTTTATAGTTCAAATGTAGTTACCACTTTACCTACAATTTTCATTTCTAATAACCCTATTGCAACTCTACCTGTGCAAAACAACTGCCAAGAAACCCTTGAAGAAACCTCTACTAGAACTCAGTAGGAAAATCACATGAAAAATCCCCCAATGTAGACAATCCCTGAGTTTCCCTTGGCGAATTCTTCTATATAAAATCCTTCCTCTGTAACTCAAGATACCCCTTCGTCATTCATACCAACCTCGTCACCCGAATTACCATCGCATTAACTAGTACCATACCGACCGTGTCTACTACACCTATGACTTCGAATACACAAACATTGATAGCACCAACATCAAAGTAATAGTTACGCAGACTCCAGACTAGAAATCAAAGAATAAAAATAATAGGAAGAAAAGTTCTAAGAAGAAATCAAATTCCTCGACTAAATTTAAATTGTTGGTAGATTCTACATCAGGCTCACCATCATTAAAGGGAATATTTTCTCCAACAAAGGCATATGATCAATAATTGGAGGATATCATCAAGCTTTCACTAAATGACAGAAAAAATATATGAGCAAAAGACACCAAACGACTAAGAGTTATGAAGGATGAACATGAGAACACATGGAAATCATGTTCAGAAAAATCAGAGCAAGTCATCGATCCCTTATATGAAATAGAATATCATAACCCCTGGAAAAATTACAACATATGATTGACACAATTCTACACAAATATTAGGAATAAGTCATTAGAGTAAAACAAGATTGTTATAGCTGATTTTACCACTCCAGGTGAATCATACTTGTATGGCCTTCCCCTGTCCCTCTGCAGACTCGTTAGACCTCTTGGACCATTTTTTGTCCTTTGATGTTTCCTTGACCATCCCTAAAAGCATGTGAAAATTAATACACACGACTTTTGAACCTACAATCGCGTATATACGCCGGTTTGACCCCTAAAACCGTGTACATCGAGATGTGTGTATAATCCAAATCTTTTTGGAGTTTTCCTTGACATGGATCCGACTCACTTCACTCTTGGCCTTCCCTATGCCTTGAGATCGCTCGGATTTGACCTTTCATTACCCCTTTGAAAATCTATATAAGGAACTCTATGGTACAATGAAGGCATATGAGAGAATTGAGAGCAAAGAAACTATAGTCCATTGTTGCTAGAACTTGTGCTTGAGTCTGCATCCCTTTGTACCTTGGAGCACTTTTATGTTCTTCCCAAGCTTGCCTTTTGATTGTGAGCTTGCTATCGAGAGATGGAGGATTGAGGTGCTAGAGGCCCAAGTGGGGGATTCAGTTTCTCCGATTCACAAGCGTGCCGACAGAGGTTGTATCCATTGTAATCTCTAATTTTATATTAATAGAAATATCTTTTCTTGTCCAATGATGTATGTTTGAATGAATATTTTATCCATGGGATGATTTCAAATGCTTATACATTGTTGATTATATATGCTAGAATAGATCTAACACCAATATATATATTATGCTTGTATTGTTTACTTGTTGTTGAGGAAGTAATCTATCAATTCAAGCTGAAGTTGGAAAGCTCAACGGGGATCTACTTCAACCATCCGGAATAGGGTACAAGGTCTAATCCTTTAGTGTTAGATATTTAATTTCTATTGCATATTGGAAAGGATTGATTTCTAGAGTCAAGCTGTCTGTTGTGGTACCCCAAGCCATAGGAATTTTTCTCCTTAACAAATATGATATTGCTTTGATAATTGCTGGCCAATTTCATAATTTTGAAAAATTAGACAAACCACTGCAAGAATAAAAAATAAAGGCAAGTAAATCATCCTTATTTTTGAACAATGGGTATACATACTATGGAAACATATTCTTAGAGATCCAACGGATTCAAACACTCCTAGTAGGATAATATCAAACATAAAGTTAAAATAACCATGACACAATTTAGATCACAGAAGAACAGATTGTGATGGAACATACCAAGCAAGCAAAGCTTAAAAAGAAAGAGCACCAGTGGGTAAATGAGGTAAGAATATCCCAAGAATAAGTCAATCAACTAAGTTCTAGAATATGTCATTTCATGCAGAAATCCCAAACTTAGCATGGGAACTTTGGCCCACAATTCCAAAAAGTAGTTTAACAACCCATTAAAAAAAATTCTCGCAATTATCAGAACTCATGACTACCACTAAAGAAAGTATATATGTTCTTCACGAATGGGATCTCTTCCAAGAATGACTCACCTTGATTGCCTTAGCCATTTCTCAAGCATGTGAATAATGCATACCACCAAGCCATGTGCTGGATTCGCAGCTGCAGTGGTCATATAACTTCTCTTTTTTAAGATCCTTTCATAACAATTTTCTAAAGAAATCATACCCATGGTTCTCTTTAGGACAAAGAAGATTTTTGGGGTGGGGGAGATGCTGGAGGAGCCTAGTCCTTTGACCGACTAGGTCCTCCCAACCATCTGGTCATATTCATTGGTCGAGTCAATTAGATGACCGACTAGGAAGTTAGAAACACATACCTAGTAACTGATTGTAATTTGTATATATAAAGCTGGTGAGCTAGGATGAGACCAAACTACTTTTTGTGCATTATGGTTATTTGATAATAGAATACTTGTTGATTCTTTCTTCATTGCTTTATGATTCTTCCTCTATGATTATGTGTGAATGCTTGTTCTTAATTTTTCTTATGTGTTAAACCACTATTGGTAACTTGTTGATGTAATTGTAACTTCATAATGTATTCACTTGTATTTCTTATGTATTGTACCTCGATGTTTATTCCTGGATGTGTCTGTAATGTACTTGAGTCATGTCATTCCCCGATGTTCCTATCGGGAGGTTCTATAATGTAAACAAGTCATGTCAAGTCATTGTGGGAAACCCTCCTATTGGTCAAGGGTTAAAGTCTCCGCAGTTCCGAGGCACTAGGGTTATTAGAATCTCCTAGAGAAGTTGGCCCTAGTAGGGTTTTGTCAAGTTGGGAATTAGTATAAATAGAGAGCTAGCCTCTCTATTTATCACACATTCACTCACACTCAGTTGTAGCGCATAGTTGAGGAAGAAGAAGACATTGGGGCAAGGAAGAAAGAGGTTATTGCTGTTGGGAGATCATGTTACTGTTTTGGGGTCTTACTTTTGGTGTTGATTCTATCTCTGAGGAAATTCTGGGGTTTTATCCATTTGTGGTTTCCCCAAGGAAAAACACCGTGTTCATTGTCTCTTGTGTTTGATTTTTGTTCTTGTTATTCTCTCAGTTAAAGATCCTAATGTAATGCTAGCTTAATGTTAAAAATATAACATGGTATCAGAGCTAACCTGAGAGGAAGACACTGTGTAGTTGCGGGAACTAGGGCTTCCTACTTTGTGGATCTCTCTCCACATATTTTCAGCAAAATAAGGTTGGAATAACTCTCCTCCCTAGGGTGCATCTTTTTGTCGAAGCAGAATCCAATTCTGAGGATTTTTAGTTTTGGACCCAACACTACTGCTAGAAATTAGGGCTTTCCACAGAAGTGGAATTTTTCAGTGAGCCCAGGTCTGGATTAATCTCCTCCTCAAAATTGAAGTTTAGATATCAAGATCAAAGGATTTGGTTGGACAGAACTCCGAAAAATCCAAACCCTAATATGCTCCTGAACCAGCACTGCAAAATTTTAGCTCCAAATCCAGATCTGACATCTTGACCTGGTAAGATCTAAATATTTTGTATTTCCATTTGAGGTTCTCAGTTAAGATGTCTCATCATACCAAGCTTGATGAAAATCTTGAGGGAGCTGATGACTTCCAATCCTGGAAGTATAGGATCTCCCTGGTCCTGGAAGAAAATGAGTTGGACTCCTATATCAATGAGGAGGTTCCAGTTCCAGAGGGAGATGAGGCTAAGGCCTTACATAAGAAGAAGTTGGTTATGGCAAAGAGGATCATTTCTGATTCAATCAAGGATCACCTCATACCATAGGTGTCCTCCCTAAAGACACCTAAAGCTATGTTTGATTCCCTAGCCAAATTGTTTGAAGGGAAGAACATAAACCGAAAGATGACTCTAAGAAACCAATTGAAGAATGTAAAGATCCAAAATGCAGAAACCATCCAGTCTTACTTTACAAGAGTATCTAAGATCAAGGAAAAGATGGAAGCAGTAGATGAAGAAGTGGAGAATGCAGATATTGTAATGACCACCGTGAATGGTCTCCCTAGATCATGGGACTCCTTCATTCAATGAATCTGTGCCAGAAAGAAGTTAGTCAAGTTCAGCAGACTATGGGAAGAGTGCTCTCAAGAAGAAGCTTGAATAGCAGCTCGATAAGAAAAGATGGGAAGTGAAGATCAAGCTCTCATAGTACACTCCAAGAAAACCAAAAGAATTTCTCATCACCCCAGAGGTAAGCACTCTCACAAAGATAACACTAGAAAATATTTGTCTAGAATCAGATGTTATACATGTGACGAGAAAGGACACTATGCTAGAGAATGTCCTAGAAACATAAATGTCTCTCACAAGAAGAAAGGAAACAAGAGAAGACATCATGCTCATGCTGCAGAGGATGATGAACCTTCCACAAAGAGAACTAGATATGAAAGTGAAGATTCTTCAAGTGATGAAGAATATGTTTTGATTTTCTCTCTCACGGGAAACATTACACATGGAAGCAATGATTGGCTTATAGACAGTGGAGATTCCAAACATATGATAGGATTCAAGGAATCCTTTATGAAACTATCAGAACATGAATTGCCACATAAGGTGAAACTTGGAGATGACTACCAGTATCCAATAAAATGTAGTGGGGAATCCTCCTATAAGCTAGACTCTGGAAAGTCTATGACAATGAAGGAAGTATTATTTGTACTAGGACTAAAGAAGAACCTCCTCTCCATATCTGCATTAGATGCAAAAGGCATGAGGGTTTCATTTATAGATGGCCAAGTTATCATGTGGCCAAAGGGAAAGACTATTAATGATGCAGTAGTGATTGGGGAACAAGATGGAGGTCTATACAAATTAAAGGGCCATCTAGAACAAGCCTTGGTCCATGACATAGTAGAGCCAAATGAACTTTGGCATAGAAGGCTTGCACATGTGCATTATAAAGAACTACCACTTGCGAGAAAAGTTGTTGAAGGTCTTCCAGAAATCCAAGCAAAACATGATGGAGTCTGCAAAGGATGTGCGAAAGGAAAGAACACAAAGAAGACATTTCCAAGTAGCGAGAGCAAAGCAAAAGGAATCTTGGAAATCATCCACTCCGATGTATGCGGTCCAATGTCATCAAATTCACTAAGCGGGTATGTATACTATGTTTCTTTTATTTATGAATTTTCTAGGAAGACATGGATTTACTTCATGAAGAACAAAGATGAAGTATACAGCAAGTTTAAGGAATTCAAAGACTTGACCGAGAACCACACTGAAAAGAAGATCAAGACCTTTTGAACAGATAATGGCAGAGAATTCACATCAAATGAATTCAAAGAGTTATGCAAAGACTCAGGGATTAAGAGGGAGTTGTCCACTCCATATAATACACAAAAGAATGGGATTGCAGAAAGGAAAAATATAACTATCATGGAAGCTACAAGAGCAATGCTTCATGATCAAGATCTTCCTATGCATCTATGGGAAGAAGTTTCCAGAACATCGGTGTATGTACAGAACCGTACTCCACACAGAGTACTCGAGAACAAGACACTTGAAGAAGTATTTTCTAACAAGAAACTAGAAGTCAGCTATCTCATAATATTCAACTGTCCAATGTACATACATATTCCAAAAGAGAAGAGGACAAAATTAGATCCTTCAGGAAAGAAGGGTATATTTGTGGGATACTTTGAAAGCTCGAAGGCTTATAGAATATACTTCCCAGGATTCAAGAGGATCGACATCAACAGGGATGCGACATTTGATAAAGACATAGCTTACAACAAATCCAGAAAGAGACCTACTGAAGAATCTAAAGAAGTAGAAGCACCCATAATTCATGATACAACCATGAATGAAGAAACTCAAGAAGAAGATCAAGAATTTGAAGAACCTTAAGAACCTGTAGATCCACCTCAAGAGAAGAATCCTCACAAGAGGAAACCTGCTTGGGTATGAGAAGCTGTCCAAGGTGCGGAAAGATATGGAGATCCAGAAGAGAATCATGGAGAAAGAAAGAGGACTGGATCTTGCTCTGGATTTGTAGATTTATTATGTGATTTCATCGATAAAGAACCTTCCAACTACAAAGAAGCGGCAGAACGGAAAGAATGGAAGAATGCTATGATCGAAGAGTATCAATCGATCATGAAGAATGATGTTCAGGATGTTGTCCCAAGACCAGGAGGGAAGTCGGTTGTAACTTCCAAATGGATCTACAAGATCAAGCATGCTGTAGATGGTAGCATAGAAAAATATAAGGCAAGATTTGTTGCTCGTGGATTCTCCCAAAGAAAGAATAGATTATGAAGAAAATTTTGCACCTGTAGCCAGATACACTTCCATCAGATCAGTACTTGATTTGGCTGCAGTGATGAAGTGGAAGATACACTAGATGGACATCAAGACTGCTTTTTTGAATGGTGCAGTAGAAGAAGAAGTGTATGTGGATCAGCCACTCGGTTTTGAGACACATGACAGGGAGTCTCATGTGTGTAGAATGAAGAAATCCCTGTATGGTTTGAAACAGGCACCCAGGACATGGTACGACAGAATTGATAGCTTTCTATTCAGTTTGGGCTTTACTAAGAGTAAAGTAGATTCCAACCTTTACTACAAGGTTGAAGATGGCAACCTAGTGATGCTCCTACTATATGTAGATGATCTGTTTGTAATAGGTATGGATGGGTCGATTGCTGATACGAAGAGGAAGCTTGCTACTGAGTTCAAAATGAAGGACTTGGGTGTGATGCATTATTTCCTAGGCATGGAGGTATGGCAGAATGCAGATGGAATTTCCCTAGGACAAGGGAAATATACGGTAGAGATCCTGAAGAGATTTGGGATGATGGATTGCAAGGCCATGACCACACCTATGGAATCGAACCTAAAGCTATTTAGTGATGCTTCATCAAAAGCAGTTGATGCTATGATGTATCGTTAGGTGATTGGGTCCTTGATGTACCTAATGAACATGAGACCAGATATTTTCTTTTCTGTGAACACTTTGAGCTAGTTCTTGACAGATCAAAGACATGCTCACTTGATTGCTGCAAATCATATTCTGAGGTACCTAAGGGGTATAGTTGATTATGGGCTCAAGTATGAGGCGAGTCAGAATATTAACCTTGAGGGTAATGTTGATTCAGATTGGGTAGGAAGTGCCATTGATAGGAAGAGCACTTCAGGGTGTTGCTTCAGTATGGGATCAGGTGTGATCTCTTGGTTTAGCAGGAAGAAATCCTGTGTGGCACTGAGTATAGCTGAAGCAGAATATGTCGCAGCTTGTTCAGCTAGTTGTGAGGAAGTATGGCCAAGGAAGCTACTATCTAATTTATTTGATCTCCAGTTGGATGCTACTTGTATATATCGTGACAAATAGAGTTGTGTGAAGTTGTCAAAGAACCCAGTGTTCCATGACAAGTCAAAGCATATTGAGATCAAGTATCACTATATCAGGGATATGGTGCAGAGGGGAGCAGTGAAGCTCCAGTATGTTGCGATGGATGAACAGATAGCTGATGTGTTGACAAAGGCATTAGCCAGAGTGAGTACTTCAGGGAGAAGCTTGGTGTTCTCCAGATCGAGGTTCCTTCCAAGGGGAAGTGATGAGTCTGTGAGCCATTCTGACATGGTGAGAGGATTGGTTCCTTCCATGGTCAGATGTAAGGGCTGAGCCATTCTGTCATGGTGAGAGGATTGGTTCCTTCGATGTCATATATGAGTACTGAGCCATTCTGATATGACTGTAGGATTAGTTCCTACATGATCAGATATAAGGGCTATTGCCATTCTTGGAATGGAGGTGCTTGGTCAGTTACCAGGAATACTTGATCTAGGATTGAGGGCCATTCTGATATGACTATGGGATGTGTTCTCACATGATCAGATATGTGTGCATGGCCATTCTGATGTGATTGAGGGATGTGTTCCCACTTGATCAGATATAAGGGATATTTCCATTCTCTGGGAGAATGGAGGCACCTAGTCAGTTACTAGGAACCCTCAGTCTGTGACTGAGTGCCCTTCTAACATGGTTAGAGGATTAAGTTCCCTCCATGGTCAGATGTAAGTGCTGTGCCTTTTCAAAGATGGTAGTAGGTGTGTCCCACCATGCTGGTGATTGTAAGTGTTGTGCCTTTCCATAGATGGTAGTAGGTGTGTCCTACCATGCTGGTAGATGTAAGTGTTGAGCCTGCCGCAGATGATAGTAGGTGTGTCCTATCATGTTGTTGGATGTGATTACTGCACCTTTCCACAGATGATAGTAGGTGTGTCCTATCATGCTGGTGGTTGTAAGTGCTAATCCTTTTCACAGATGATAGTAGTTGTGTCCTGTCATGCTGGTGAATGTGAGTGTTGGGCCTTTCTGATAGGGTTGTGGGATGTGTTCCTTCTTGGTTAGATGTGAGTGTTGGGTGTGCCTTTCTGACATGGTGTTGGATGTGTTCCTCTCATGGTCATATGTAAGTGCTGGGTGGGCCATTCTAACTTAGGGTTAGATATAAGCACTGAAGAAGACCTACATGGAGGTTCAGCCTACAACCATCATGAAAAAGGGATGGCTCTATAGAACTTCCTGTGATGAGAAGAACCATGAGATAGCACCCGTGATGATCTAGTGATGATGATCCAGTAGTGATGATCCAATTCAATTGATGTTGTCTAGTAATGATCCAGATTGAGTGATGCTCTAGATCTAGTGATGATGATCTAGATCCAGTGATGATGATCCAGATCAAGTGATGATATAGATCTGATGATGAAGATGACTTGAAGATGAAGATGACGAGAACTTGATGATGATCCAGATTATGCAGAGAAGAAGACTTGTGCTGATAAATTGTGTCGAGAGAATACCTTCCTAGTTAAGAGGGATTGTTGATGTAATTGTAACTTCGGAATGTATTCACTTGTATTTCTTATGTATTGTACCCCGATGTTTATTCCGGGATGTGTCTATAATGTACTGGAGTCATTTCATGCCCTGATGTTCCTATCGAGAGGTTCTATAATGTAAACAAGTCATGTCAAGTCATTGTGGGCAACCCTCCTATTGGTCAAGGGTTAAAGTCCCCACAATTCCAGGGCACTAGGGTTATTAGACTCTCCTAGAGAAGTCGGCCCTAGTAGGATTTTGTCAAGTCAAGAATTAGTATAAATAGAGAGCTAGCCTCTCTATTTATCACACACTCACTCACACTCAGTTGTAGTGCATAGCTGAGGAAGAAGAAGACACTGGGGCTAGGAAGAAATAGGTTACTGCCGTCGAGAGATCATCTTACTGTTTTGGGGTCTTACTTTTGGTGCTGATTCTATCTCTGAGGAAGTTGCGAGGTTTTCTCCATTTATGGTTTCCCCGAGGAAAAACACTTTGTTCATTGTCTCTTGTGTTTGATTGATGTGCTTGTTATTCTCTCAGTTAAAGATCCTAATGTAATGCTAGCTTAATGTTAAAAATATAACATAACTTAATGCAATCCCTTAACTTACACTAGCTTCCATCTACTCTCTAAATCACCCTTACTCTACACTTACCCCAATACAAATTACTAGGCATTCAAATTTAATTTCTTCATTGTTGAGAATGATATTGGTGTTTCTTCTAAGCTAAAATAGTACATATTTTGGGGTTCCATGAAATATACTGTAACCATTGTGATGTTGTTCAATTCATTTAGGAAATGTTATGGAACCAATTCAAATCTATACAATAGATGTAAGTCCACCAATTAAAGAAAGGTAACTAGGTTTCTCAAGGATTACAAAGGGGATATATAGGTCTTGTGAACTATTAAATAGATTATGACACAAGTAGGTTGTACATTCTTGAGTGAGTTGTAAAAATGTAACATAGTATGAAGATCACCATTAACTATAGAGATAACTACTTGTTAAAATATGAACCCAGTTCATTACACTTTTCTTTCAAAAGTAAGTATAGTCCATTTTTTTTCCGATTCAAGCCTTTCTTATTCTCTACATTGCATATATGAGGAGGAATAATTAGATTGTCTTCCAAAATCCTCCACAAATATTATTTTAGAAAAATATGGTTATTTATACATTAGGAACTAGAGAGAAATTTTATCCCTCATTTGTCAAGGTTTCCACAAAAAAATTTATACACATTCCCTCTAGTACTCATTGCTACGAATTCTTGGGCAACGAAACCAAGGTTCATTCTATGATGCATCTCTTGTTGGTGGGATGCTAAGGTTTATAAGTGAAAAGGCATGTGTGAAACCATGTTTTTGATCTTGTGTTACTATGAGTGAAATGGCATGAGTGGATATGTAGTATAACAATAATCTTCTCAAATGAATATCCCTTTAGTTATGTGACTACCTATGAGCTATTAGAGTGTAACCATGTCCATAGTTTTATTTGAAAATTGACTCAATTTTGGTATAGTGTTATTAGATCACTAATGATCCAAAACAAATCCACAACAAGTGTCAAATTGTTTAATGGTTCAACGCAAATGAAAAACACTAAGAAAAAACAAAATATTGGCTACATATTTGAAGCTCGATACCAAAAAGTTGATGAATGGATTAGAGGATGAGGTTGACAGTGTGAAGGGTCTCCCAAACTTGTTCAATCCACTATCATGAACACTTATTTAATTCACTACTTCTTGTCGCCAAAGTGACACATTGAAAAAATTAAAAATAAAAATAAAGAAGAGACAATTAACAAAAGAACCTTGCTAGGAAATGGATAATGGAGAGGAAGAAAACTGGTGTTGGGGGGTTGAAGAGTTGGGGAATACTAGCCTTTCCATTGATCCTAACAAATCCAACAATTGCTATAAG
This sequence comes from Pseudotsuga menziesii, assembly GCA_001517045.1. Lineage (NCBI taxonomy): Eukaryota > Viridiplantae > Streptophyta > Pinopsida > Pinales > Pinaceae > Pseudotsuga > Pseudotsuga menziesii. The sequence goes on from LPNX011186284.1 coordinate 480,957, forward strand.
GATTATCCACAACATTTTAGAAGGTGTCTTTGGCAGAGAAGAGAGGGAATGCATAAATAATCCCAAATTTGTAACTGTGTTGCTTGAGAGAGCCAAAATTCCTTTGTAACTATGAAGTTGCTGAGAAATAAATACTAAGAACAACCTTTGATGTTGGATTTTTTCTTTTAGGTCATCTCAAGGGGTTAATACTATTGGCTATGGTGTTTAATTTCCTCTGTGATTGAGGTTTGTTATGCAATTTATTCGATTTTGTGTATTTGTGTGTGAATTCTAGCTTGAGAGTCTAATTATTCTATTGGAAATTAGCATTTCATTCACTCAACAATCATTATTTAAGTGCTAGGATACCATACACACTTCACAAACAAATAATTCATTGTCTTAAATAAATTAAAATTCCTATATATATGAAGGGGTAATTTCAATTGCTGGCATTGTTGGATTATCATTTGCCACGTCCCAACTCTATCTAATGTTTGCACTCAAGGCATGGCCATCAACAATCTTTGGGATAGAGTATGTCTACTTATGTTTGGTGTAAACCACATACTATATCTTAATTGCCTCCTTTGATTGGATCATTGGTATAGGGAACACACTTGAATGTAGAGTGGATCATTAACTACAACCATCCCCTTTGTTCTATGCAAATTAAAAACAACAATAGACATCATTTACCTACAACCATGCATCCCCAAGCTGGCGTACTTTGGAAATCACCTAGAACCATGAAAATATCAATATGAAAACTTACCTTCAAATTATATCTTGTATACTTATGGTGAGAAGTGACATTAAGGAATGTTTAATTGATACTCTTGCATTGTACGTGTTATTATTATGTGTTGTTTTTTTGGTATAACACAAATAAAGTGTTTTATTTAGTTGGTTTGTTAGAATTAAAATGCAGTGTTTCAACTACAACTATCCAAAAATGCAGACATATAATGTATATTGACTTGAATGTAAATGGAATGGTAGAGATATGGTGGAATGAGTGTTGCGTATGCACATTTAGATTGTAGAGTGTGTTTTTTATTTGGATTAATAAATTGTAGAGACAGATAGCGATAATCAATTGAAATTTAAAATAGAGTGGATCTCTCCAAGGTTAATAACTTGACTTGAACCCGAAAAGAAAACAAACCAAGCTTTGAAACTAATCTAAAAAAAATCCATCAATCCTAGATCATGAATTCATGTCAAGAAGCATGATCTCAATTTGACAATGAATTGCATAGACATTACACTTTAAATTTTAATTCCACAAATAAGGATTAGTGCTGACAAGATAGAGAGGCCATGGCCCTATTGTTTAGGGATAATATGGTATAAAATCCCATGGTGAATAATGTTTATGTTAAAAACCTATAGTGGATAACTATCCCTCTTAATGAAAACTACAATAATCATTAGTCTTGGAAGCAAGTTGTTTAGTTGATATTGGATCTAGATTTTTCTTATGGATTTGTTAAGGGATAAATAGCCACAAGGGCGAGTATTCTTCCCTTCTTTGAATAAATCCCAAAGTTACAACAAGGACCCAATATTATGAATTATAAGTTAGTATCCCAAACTCCAAATGGAAAAGAAAATTCTAAACAAGAAATAAAACAAAAACTAACATGAAATAAAATGAATAAGTGCTAAGTAAAACAAAAGAACAAGAGTATGCTAAACCAAGTGTTGATTTCCCAATAGTCCAACTAAATACAATGGTGTTACCTAGGACATGGGCGATTTAGAGGGAAGCCAACAATATCCCTTAGGGAGGTAATTTTTTCCACACAATTGAAATATAGCTAGCATAGAAAAATGGAGAAACACTTGCTTCTTAGAGGAAGAAAGCAAGGGATATTTTACATGGAAACTTGAGGTAAGAAGTGGATTGAAATATGAGATCTCAATGCAATTCTTAAAACATAACTTTGCTTTGATTTCTCCTATAGAATGCATCCCATGGATTCCTTTATAGGCCAAATAGAGGCCAAGAAACATTTGGATCCAAATCTTACTACCCTTGCTATTGAACCAATTCTTCAAGTACATGAAGGGGGATTTTGAATACTCGCAAGAATGTGAGAATTAGAGTTCAAATTTGTAGCCAAGGGAGCTGTTATGAGCCTTGAATGCACCAAGAAAAATAAGTGGTCACACTATTTGATAGTAATGTGACTTTCAAAGGAAATTATGTGCATGTATGCATAGGTAGCTGAACAGGTAGCCCACACTAATAGTGTGGGATTTTAATGCATTTAGTTGTGTGATCTTTTGGACTTATCGCCTTTGTCATTTTAGGGCTCAATTTATCTTTTGGATTTAATGAGAATGTCTTAGATGAGCTGCATGTTGTATTTTGATGACACCTTTCTATAAGAATAGGAAAAATAACACATGTGTATGAAATTCAAGAATTAATAGATGTCGTATGATGTATGAGGTTCATAGGGTACTATCGGGATGAAATGCATAATCGTTTCTTTATCTCCATGTTCTAATAACTTATCAATAATTTGTGGGTAAAAATACCTACCCATGGGGGAAGGTTGATGGTGATGACCATTGAATATTTCAATAATGAATGGTGTTTGATACAAATGAGACAATCGTAACTATGCTCATGAAAATATGTCAAATAGATTACAATAAGAGGATATTGAGAGGTCAAATATTGATATTGTTGCTGCAAGGATGGATGCGGATTCAATCCTTGTATGAGTAAATGAATCCTAGAAATTATGTTATTGGTGATGAAGAAGTAGAATTGTTGATGACCATGAACACTCCACTGGGGTAGCATACTTGATTAACGATGAAGTTGTTGGATGGAGAACTTTACTATACTAGATGTGTTGCTACCACAAATCATAATTGTGAACACTTCTACCATCAAAATGTATGACTCCCTTAATGAGATAGACTTGTTGGTGTCGAGCATAGGGGAGACCACTAATTTAGGGAACACTAATGGCTATCCCTACTTTGTCTAAGGAGATCCTTGATGAGAATGGGCACTAAGGTATAAGTGTAACTACTGGAACTCTCATAATGTAATGATATGCAATTAATGAGAGATGAAGCGATTGATGAGGCAAGGGCCTTATCTTAAGAACCAATATCATTTTGTAACTAATTAGAACATCGACATACCTAACACAAGACTACTTAATATGCATGAGGCACATGACTTCCCTTGATCGATGTAAACTGGGTGAGTGGTTATCATCAACATTCTTCAAATTGTGATATAGGGTGTAACAAAGGGAAACAAACTATAGATGAAGGTATTTATCATAGACACAATACTTATGGGGTAAGGTGAATGAAAAAACTGAGTATTCTATGGTTAGGTGGACTCAAGCACAATGATCAAGGGTGACCAGGGGGTACTGGAAAAATACTAATGTAATGAGGTTCCCATGATTTTGGGTGAATCAGGGAACAATTTGTACATAATGAGTTATGGATGTGGTTATTTAAGTTTTGGGTGAATCGAGGAACAATTTGTACATGATGAATTATGGATGCGGTTCCCATGGTTTTGAGTGGGATGGGGATCCAATGAATTATATTTGTAGGATTCCCATAGTTTTGAGTGAGTTAGAGAATAATTTTGATGATGATGGAATGGTTTTATGCAAATAAGAAGATAGGCACCCTATGAATTGATTCCATGTAGAATGTTCCTATGGGAATAACTGAATGGGATTAATTCCTTCAAAGGGTGGGGCCCTATTGTTGTCTTCTTATGGGTTGATGATACGAAGAGGAATGCAGATGGTATATTGCTGGTGGGGGATTGAGAGGTTATGTGAGAATCGTAATTGTAACACATGCCAAGGAATCTAAGGGGTGAGATGAGAGTAATGGAAGGAAATGATATTTGGTTTCATCTTGATAGACTTGGTGAGAGACCATATTCCTCGGTCTTGGGATGATTTCACATCATGGGTTCCAGAATATGAATAGGTTGTAATGGTGCACACAACCATGGGGGAACACGATCTTCTCGGTAATGACATTGATGGTGTGTAAGGACCAATAATTAGGACCTTATGGTTATTAGAGAGAGTACTAGATAAATGCAATGTAAATAGAGGGAATACATTGCCAATATTCTAGGTGGAGATGATATATGTGTTCTTGAAGTTCATGTACCATTGTTGTAATATGGGATATATGTTTCTTAATGATAATACTACACACATCACGCAATTACCCAAGCGTAATACTGACTATGATGAGAGTATTGACAATGCAACAAAATATTGACAAGAAACATAGCATACCTAGAGCATGGAAAATTTTAAGAATCCCCCTAAATTTATATGTATAGTAAATGAGCGAATCCACATGATATATGGGAAAGTGTAAAGGATATTTTATCAATCATATGATATGTATATTTAAAAAAAAAATTATTTATTTTTATTTTTATTTTTATTTCTGGTGAGTCTTTCACGAAATTATAGAATCTTGTAAAATCTAGGTGAATCCTTCACAAATTATAAAATCTTGTAAAATCATGGTAAATCTTTCACAAAATTATAATGCCTTGTAAAATTCTTGGTGATTCTTTCACATAATTATAAACTCTTGTAAAATCACGGTGAATCTTTTATTAAAGTACACAACATTGTAAAGTCTTTGCAAATTAGTTGACTTACTAATTTTTCTAGATGGTTTTGTATTCATTTTACATTTTCCATGCACTCTTACACTAGAACAACTGGTAAACACAATCCAAGCTAATTTGTTGACTTGAATCTTCACAATTATATTTTCATTGTATTTTTTATTGCTCCATTTTGAGTAAAGAATCTAGATGATAGGAGTGAGATATTGAAGTAGAATAGATGAGGTACAAGATCCTATAGTGCCCATATTGGTCATAGTGTCCATGGAAACTCCATAGGGAGTGCGTATTTCTTTGTATTTACATTTCATAGCTAAGAATAAAAGAGTGAAGCATAGGCCTCACCTTCTAGTTGAGTTTTCCTTGTATTGGGTTTTCCCTGGGTACATGTTATGCTTATTTTATGGACATTCTATTATTTTATTTCTTCTTTCATTTCAATTTTAGTTCCTTCTACTCTATTTTAGGATTAAACAAGTAACATTAAATATGTAATCTAAAGTAAAACACTTCACAATAAGAGATAAGAGAATATTAGAAAATCTATTGTGGTGAACTATTCCGGTGAAATATCCATGGGAATTTACATATTAGTCCATGTGTTTCTCCCCCCCCCTACACACACACATATGTTTGTGTGTGTACACACACACACACATGTGTGTGTGTGTGCATGTGTGTGTGTGTGTGTGTGTGTGTGTGTGTGGACAATAGGAGCATCAAAGATTAAAAATTTGTATCGAGAATAATGATATTAAAAACTTGTTAATTGATTTGTGTGGATAGTATGGAGCGTCTGTACAGTTACAATATAATTTATGGGAACATGGGTTTTCATGGATATAAAGTCACAATCGAAGTGAGCCCCGTTATTCTAGGGTTAGGGAAGAAGAAGAGGAACTGGATTTAGGGATGATCAACTTGCCAATTATAGGGAAGAATAATTTACATAATATATATGTATGTATGTATTTATGTATATTAAAAAACAATAATAAGTACTATTATATTCCAAGGTTGTTGCATCATAAAATTTTGGAGTTGACTATGAATACTTTTAAGGTGATTTTTTCCTGTAAAACGAGGCATCTAAAGAAATTGCGAGAAAAATTGGGGTTGTATTTAAACCCAAACAGAGAGTGAGTGTCCCAAATGGTCTAACATGGAAAAAATAATGACAAAACTATACTAAGAGAGTGAGTAGGAAGGCAATAAGAGATAATTTACAAGCAATATACATCCCTAAGATAATGCACATCAAAATCAAGGCAAGGGAACTCAAGAAAAGTGGTTCAACACAAACGGATGAAGGATATATTGATGTCGTCACTAGGTGGGGCATGATTGGATATGACAAACAAGTAGGAAACAATATAAAACCTAAAGTGAGTACCAAAGTGTAAAATAATTACGCTAGAGACAAAATATGCATATTCTTGGCTTAAGAATTGGAGGATAAATTATTATGTCTCCTTTTAGAATATTGATACCATTAAAAACACTATAACAACTAAATTCAAAGAGAAAATATGTTTCAATGAAAAATTTCAGAATACAATAATTAATGTAATATAATGAGATCATAAACACCAATATAGAAGATAAATATACTCTTTGACATATTCAAAGTGTGTGATACCTAGAAGAGACAATTAGAGAAAATAAAACGTAATATTTGTGATATATCCTCTTCTCTCCATCCTACACATATTAAGTCTCATTATCGAACCATTTGTGTATTATGAATGGATTTTGAATCCCCTCTCAAATAGAAGGAATCTCTTTATCATCAATGCACATGTAAAATCATAAGCATAGGCTTCGAAACTCACTCTAGAAATAGATGGGATGCTACATGATCTAGAAATGGAAGGGATGCATCTAGCTATGCATATGTACTCATATTTGTTGCTTACTAGGTTACTAGTGGTGTGTATGGTGGTGGAATAACAATCCAACATAATGGACTTGGTGGATAGGCTAAAGGATATGGATCTACTTCTTCTTTTGAAACTGGATATACTACATCTTATACTATTTCTACCCTCAATTAATCTCTCTCACAACCGATGCTTCATTGGTTGGATATACTCCACCAAAATTCCTTGGCCTCTATTACAATATTTTGATATTGTAATGGAACTACAAATGGTGACACTTCACTTCTATCATTTAGATATAAGAAGGCTGGGAGTATCTGACACTCTTTCCTAGACTAGGGTTAAGTGGCATTGAAACTAGGACATTCTTATATAGACTAGGGTTGAGGATATGGACATTGACATTGGTTAGTTTTGAGAAATGAAATATATTTTAAATCTCTTCAAAGATTCAAATCTTGATAAAGCCTAATAGGTGGTGATCAACATTTTTACCAAGACTATGTTTGAGGATATGGGAATCATGGTGGTACATTCTTACCTAGATTAAAGTTGAGGAGATAGACATTGAAATGAGTTGATTTTGGAAAGGTGATTATATTTTGATTTTCTTTTAAGATATTTTTTTTATTAATTTAAAATTGTGGGAGAAATAAAAAATCAAAAGAAAACAAATAGATACAAATGCACACGATAATACTCAATATTTACATGTGGGAAATATTCTTTTCATTGATGTCAAATGAAAAGAAATATTGTTGTCATTTATGTCAGATATTTTTTAATACTACATATTTCCAATACGAAGATGAAATATGCCCATATGAAGGGAATTTGTATGATTCATACCCTCTTACCTATAGTAATCTCCACTTCTCTTTGTATCACGTCAGCTTGCGTAACCTTCTCCAATACCGCATTGGTCAAGGATGTCAACAAATTCTTTACTTGGTGGAAAAACCCAGTTGAGTGGTCTTTCAATTGGGCCTTGCTCTTGGTAGTCACAATGTTGATAGTTGCGATGATACGACTCACCAGATCGTCAACCATCCTTGGGGTGCTGCTCTCTTCACCCTGCTCGTATCTTCTTTTTGTCCTACCCTATTCAAACTGTCTTTCTGCCTTGGAATCTTTTAGAGTATTGAATGAATCCTCTTGTAATTCCTTGTCATTTTCCTGCACTTGCACCTATTCTACAGGTGCATCGGGTTGGGGATCCCCCTCAGTGTCTGAAAAATCTCGACACTAACTAGGACTTTCCACTTGATAGGACACTCATCAATGATGGTATCTACTTCTTCATTTGTCAATTTTATACCAGGTGGTAAGCCACTTCTTTTCCCCATTGTGACGTGCTTGAATATGAATGGCATGTGGTCCCATCACAAATATTGCGATCCACCGATACTTTGTTGCTACCTTGTCAGTGAGACATGGAAATTTACCAGATCCCTCTCACAGCACATCTCAGTACATATATAATTTAATAACGTAGTCAATCTAACACTCCCTCTCATTAATCTAACGACATGCTTAGGTGACTTCTACATGCATACCTTGATAATGGGTGGGTTCCTTCCATCCCACCAGTGCAATCAAAATTAGAAACCAAGAGTAAGTAAAGAGTCGTTTACCTTCTTGAACTAACATCACATCCTCCATCAACTAATTTAACAAAAATAGTGACCAATTCATTTGGACGTACTCATCCCACTGCTCTGCGCATGCAATGACTCCAAAAGTACATTGGTTCAGTTGATTTTTCGTTACGATTTTCACATCCAACATCTTGGCTATGAATTGAATGGATATGTCATTGATTGTGCTAATAACATAGGCTATTTTTTCTTAGAAAAATTCTTATTTCTTCTTTAACTTGGCATCTCTTCACTTGTCATTGTCCTTGCCATGAAAGTACTACGATGGGTCGCCCCCCTACATAGGAAACCCAATAATATGCAAAATCAAATTAATGGTGACTGGTACTTTGGTATAAATCCACAAGTATCCACCATGGAAGCAAGCCAACAACTACTTCATTCATGCATTGGCCTCTACTAAGCAGCTAAAGTGTGGCATGTGTGTGAGGCCTAACATCCCTGACTGTTGTAATCCCATCGCCCACTACTATGGTTTGAAAATAACCGGCCCTCCATCACTTTGTTCTTGTGATTCATATGGATCTCCTATGCATTATGGATATGCCAATGGGTCACGATCATTGTAGGTAATATTCATCAATAAGGGTACAATGTTTACTGTTCTGTGCACTCCATTCAGAATCGTTGACATCTTAATCAGATACCGCTAGTTCTTTGTCAATTTTACTTGTGGTGCGTCGACCTTGTGTGGTGGTACATACCTGAGGATGCCAGCAACCATCATCCCCTTTCTGGCCGTAGAATATTTTGTTCCTATTGTTGAGGTCCCAGCCTGTTCTTCTACTTTGACTTGGGCTCTCGTAGAACTTCCTGTGGTTCTCTTCCTCTGTGATGGCGACTTGGGGCGATGTGCACCTCTCTTCTTCCAGAAAATTCATGGCATGATTCCTTGAATATTGGGTATTTCCTCTTCAATCGATGTCATTGTTTATGGGGAGTCATGGACACTACCACTTGAAATGACTTGAGCCATTGTTGTAACTCTATCACTCACTCACTCACTCTCTTTGCGCTATAATATGCTAATTCTCTTCACTCTAATTTGATAAACTTATCACAATGGTTCTTCCACCTCACACCCTGTCAATTCTTATAAGTTTGAAGCACTTATGAAAAATATTTTGAATCATCACGATAAAATCCTCTAACTATCAACTGAATCCATTGTCGATTCTACAAATCTAATGGTCTAATTCTCCATAAATGTGCGTCTTGTCCAGTTGCGCCATCACCTATCTGATTTAATTGCGTCATTAATTTCTTGATTTGAACCTTCGCATCGTGTCATAACGGATGTCACCAAACTGCATCCCTGATGCGACTTAAACATCTTCTCTTTCGCTGCGACATGTTTCTAGTGCAACGATATCCTTTGTAGAATATTTTACATTTTTTTTTCACTGTGCGACGTTCTAGTTCTAGTGCCACCCCTAGATATATCAATAGGGTTTTAGATGAATACCATTCACAAGTTTTGGAAACAATGCACCATCTAGTTTTTGGAACGACACCACACATCCATCGGTGATGAAATAATTTATAGAAGGACCTAACCAATGCATTTTCAAATTACCTGGGTGTTTCACAAACTTGCTGTCATAAATGAGAACCATATCCCCTCATCAAAAGTATTTGGCTTTGATGTGTCGATTAAGCCATGCCTTCTTGCGATCCTTTTTAACTTGTTGGTGAAATCCCATGGAAAATTAATTTTCCTCAAGCTGTATCAACTGTGTTAAGCATTCTTCAAGCACTCTTTCATCATCCATGCCTATCGTTGCTGCAATGCGAAGGGTGGGAACAATGTCCTCCATTGGAATCACTGCTTCTTGGACATAGACCAACTTGAATGAAACATGCCTCATCAATTGTTTACAAGTAGTTCAATACGCCCATTATATCATAGGAATATTCAAATCCAACTCATCACGGCTTGCGTTACATACCTTTGTGAGAGCATGCTCCAACACTTTGTTGAATTCCTCAACTGCTCCATTTGCTTGTGGATGATAATGAGTACTCATCTTGTGCTAAATCTTGAATTCCTTCGTCATTGCCCTGATAGTGTGAGTGATGAAGTGAATCCCCTGGTTTCTCATCAATACCTTTGGGAAACTAAACTGAGTAATGATATTGTCGAATAGGAACCTTGCTGCAGTCGCAACAATACAATCCGTCACTAGTACTGCTTCTGCCCATCTGGTCAAATAGTCTATCATTGTGATGATATATCATGCACCTATCCTTTTTCCTAGTGGATTTATGGGTCCCACAAAATCAAATTCCCATTTATCAAATGTATGCAGTGTTATCTGAGGTGCTAATGACATCTCATCTCGTCGTGATGGCTCCCACGTCCATTGACAAACATTACAACTTTTCACATAATCTACAGCATCGTTGTGCATAGTCGACCACTAGAGGCCATCTAGGAGTATCTTCTTGGAAGTTACACAACCTCCATAGTGTCCTCCTGCAACTCCATCACATGCTTCAATCAATATCCTCCCCTATTCGTGTGGTAGGACATATCGACGTAGAATCTCATTTGGTCCCATCTTGTAGAGTTGTCCAGCAATGAGCTAAAAATCCATAGATTGAATGACCAATTTATTTTTTTGGCTAGTAGTAAATTCATCTAGCTCTTTCCTCATCGACAAGAATTGGATGATTTGTTCGTAATGATCATCAACCTTGCCAATTTTAAACAATTGTGCATCAGGTAAGCCATATTCAATGCTGGTTGGTTCTTCACCTGTCTCGATCCTTGACAAATGATCAAGTCCAACATTCAAGTGATCTGGCTTCACAATTATATCAAAATAAAATTCTTGGAAAAGTAGTAACCATTGAAAGATATTCCCCCCCAACATAGGCTTGTTGACTAGGTATTTCAATGCTAAATGATCAGTAAACATCTTGAAGTGTCCACCTAGTAGATAATGGAGGAATTTTTGTAGTATATATTCCATTGCCAAGCCTTCTCTTTCTGTTGTTGTGTAGTTTCTTTCCATGGAAAACAACTTCCTACTTGCAAATGTGATGGGGCGATCAATCACCCCTTCCCTTGGCTGTGCCAAAACGACCCCTAGCACAAATGATGATGCATTGACATGGAATATGAACTACAATTGGTCTAGAAAGACTAAAATTGGTGCTTCAACCATCTAATTCTACTTGAGATTGTCATAATTCTTTTGACATTCATTTGTCCATTCATACTTCACATCTTTCTTTAGCAGTTTCTCCATTGGTGCGGTAATGGATGCATACCCTCTTATAAACGTGTGGTAGTAACCGATATTACCCAGCGTCACCGTTAAATATTTTAAATTTGTTGGTGGTGGGAGATCGATGATTATTGCAATATTTGCAGGATCGATGAATATACCTACCTTGCAGACAATGTGTCCCAACAAAATCCCAAACAGATTACAACATATACACTTTCACAGATTTAATGAGATTTGGTGTTGTCGAGATCATTCCAACATTAGTCAAAGGATCCAAATGTGGTCTTTGAGCAACCCTAATACTGTCAAGTTGTCCATCTAGACTGCCAAGAATTTATAAAGAAAATCCTTGAATGCAATAACAACTATCTGTGAGAATATTGTAGATGCATTTTTTAGACCAAATGACATCACAGTGTACTGAAAACATCCCCACTCTGTGACGAAAGTAGATTTGCATCGATCTTCTTTGGGAATCTTGATATGGTGATAACCATAAAAATCATTCGTAAATGAGTACACCTCTTGTCCTCTTATACCTTCCAATACTTCATCCATAAAAGCTGTAGGAAACAGATCGTATAGAAGCTCATCATTTATCTTGCGAAGGTCAACAAAGATCCAAACCTATCATGTTTTCTTATCTTGAAATACCATTGGACTAATCCATTCTGATTCCCCCACTAGTTCAATGATGCAAGCATCCTGTCGATCTCAGCCTTTACTCATTCCTTGTATCACAGATTTAATTGATATGGTCGTTGTTTCACATGTTTGTCATCCACATTTAGAGGGATTTTCATCTCTCCTAAGTCGTCTTAAATCCCTTTCATCTCCACAAAATTAGTTGGAATCAAATCCTGGAATTCATGTAGTAGGTCGGTAATCTTTTCCAAAGTTTCCTCATTCTAGTAATCTACAACATCAGTAAGCTTGGGATTTTATGTCGTCCCAATGCTGACTTTTCACATCTTGATTGGCTGTTGAACCTATTCTTCTAGTTTTGTTGGAGCTACGAGATCCCGACTTCCTTTCGATTCTGCAATGTCGAGGTTGCGGGGATCATCCCCATCATCTGGTTCTCCTGTTACATTATAACACTCCATCATCAACTGTGGTGATAATTCTTCATTTGAATCTGTCAGTTACGGTAATGGAATGACTTCCAATACAATATCACATATATGCTGTAGTGCATTGTGTATCGTCGTATCCACACTTATGAAACTAAAAGTGTGAGAAAATATGATTGTTAAATATTCCTATGTTCGAATATCTCTTTGCATGTCTGCATAAGTATACCATCAACTTGGTATTTCATCCAATGTATGAACAAATGCATGTACCCATTCCTCCTTGGGATTTGATACCCATGCATTTTGACATGCGACCAAATGATCATTCGGATGATGTCTCCCATCGTACTTCACTCCTAGATATTATTGTACTTCACTGAATCACACTTCCATGAGTCTGCGACAACAGTGCTAGTTGTTCATTGAATCTTTATGTTTCTCCCACCATCTCACCAGAGTGGCATTCAGTACATTATATAATTCCAATAACCATTGTGGTTCAACTACTTTACCTTCGAAGTCATCGAGAAACTCAACCAAATTAGGTAATCCCTCATAGTTTGCTATCTAAATAGTTTCCATCGCAACCCATCGCGACTTCCGAATCGAGACTTCATGTAGTTGGTTCTACCAGTTTTCTAATGCATCTTTAGAATTCGATGATGTAGAGCTGGAGCTTCACCATCCTACCTACCTATCTTCAGTGAGATGGATTTAGTATTCAAAGATGTTGTAAGCGTGATCCCATCCTCCCACAACTTCGTCTTTTACTAGTTCCATGTATCGTTTCCCTTCCTTAGGATCCAAAGGTGAAACGATGTAGATGTCACGATTTTGAAAAGTCATTACCCTCTTCTTAAAATTGATTACCACAAGATTGTCATTTTCACATCCGATCCTCTATAGTGTGGGATAGGAACTATTGTCATCCACTATTTTGATAACATCGAAATCGACATATGCCTTCAATCCTTCGACTTCAACAAGTAAGTGAGGTGCCTGCCCAATTTGCAATACTCTAGCTTGGTTTTATAATTTAAATTGTACAGGGGACCATACAAACTTAGGTTTCCCCATTCGCTCCCATGTCTTCTTCTTTAAGATGTTGACATCGGATCCTAAATATAATATGGCTGAGTCAACATCGTAATCTCCAATATGAGCACTTGTCCTCATTTCCCTGCCTATCTTATTCTTATGAATGTTGCGAGCTATACCTTCTTGATGTCTTCATATTGGATTTGTTTCACAATCCATACTGCTTCATAGAGAAACCATTACTACTCAGGATATTCAGTCTGGTTCCCATGGAACAAAGGTAGTTTTACATCATCTCCCACCATTCTTGGCCTTCTTCCGGTATTCATCAATTTGATACTATTAATCCTGTGGTCACACACAGGGAAGTATTAAGATGATTTGGTGTTTCTTCCTAAATGTGGCATAGTGCACGAAGGTGTAGGTACATTGTTTCTTTGGGTTGTTCTTTCCTTGGACTCCAGTGTAGCCTGGTCGTCTCCTTCGTCATCATAGGGTCACTTAGTCCCTTGTGATATTCTCTCATAGTTTCTTGTTTCGTTTGCACTAGGACTCTCTTCACTCCTCTACCTCTTCTCTTGCAAGATCCTCACCCCACTTTGCAGAAGGCCATACTCTTCCTCGACTTCGCTCACAGTCTCATTGTAACTCCCTTCAATCTACCCAGTGTCATTCCATCTAACCCGTGTCTTTGCAGTACGCACACTAGGGATTTACTCGCGGGAGTTCATTTTCAATATACTTTTTTCACAAATGAGCATCTTAATACACAATTGTAAAAACTATAGAAACCTACCTCTTGGTCCTTGGAAGAATCTCCTTTCTGCATCGCTGTAATATTTGATAGTTTCAACAACAAACTCAGTAATGCATCCTTCCAAAATACTGTCGATACACACTTTGACAACCCTTTATGCTCTGTTGTTGACCTGTTTTAGTCGTTGGATCAGTTTAGGGGTCTAGTATATAGGCTCACCTCCTTGGAAGCTCATTTTCTGGAAGTTCACCTACACCAACCACTTGTACAAGATGATTGGGAACTCGACGAAGAAATATTCATGAATATTAGAATAGATATGTCTCCCCAACCACTCTTCTATTGTTAGTCTAAAACTATGGTTTTATTTTGCTGTGAATTCTTGATCCTTTTGATTAAACCAATCCTCGATCGATGGTTTTGTCGGATAAGACAACATATCCTCCTCTTCCTTGCACTATGGTCCTGACAACATAACCATTTGTTGACACAACTCTAACAATAAGGGTTCACACTCTGTCGACACCCCACTTCGATGGGACTCCCTAAACACTGGCCCATATAGGTTTTATCCTATCTAGGAACATCTGCGAAGTAGATGCATTCTCACCTAAGATGCTTGAGGGAGGGCTACAGGAACCAAGTTTCCACAGTAAAGAGGAGGACTTGCACAACTTATTCTTTCTCTGTCGTAGTGCTAACTGGAGATCCAGGCAAGGGTTTTCACTTTAACATAAATTATTTATCATCAATCGCATCAGAAACCTTTCATTATTATTCAATATACCAGATCGATTATCACATCAATTTACTAATTCCACTAAGCGATCAACAAGTACGGATTCATTTACTATGCAAAGACATCTCATCATTCATAAACGTAAACCATCACAGAAGTAGATCATAGAAATATCAAACACAGAATCATAGAAAAAAATACACCAGGTTTCCAAAATCATCCATCCATGTCATATTACTTCACAGGTCAAAACATATTTCCAAAATACATCCCTGATCGTCAGCCTCAGACCAAACCTCAGCAAAACAGTTCACAAAACATAACAAGATTCACTCCAAACATAAAAAATATATCATGATCCGCATCTCTAAGATGTTAAAAGATGATTTTTTACTACATTCCTAATTCTATATATAGGCTTGCACCTTAACAAAATTGTCCACATCTAAATAACTTTATAACTAGCTCGAACCCAAAAACTACGAAACCTGACAACCAAGCCGACCACTTGTCGACTGCTTTGCCTTTTGGAAAGTTCTTTGACTTTTCTTGCTATTGCACCATGCATATTCAAACCATGTGCCAACACACAAAGATAAAATATGATCCTGACATGATTTCCAAGGGAAGATATTGACGTGTCCCCATAGGTAATGATGATTCCCAAGTGAAGATATTTATGTGCCCCTACTTCAAAGATAGGTAATGATGATTCACAAGTGAATATTTTGATGTTAACCTCACTTTCCCACATGTGAAGGAAATAAAACCAAACAAATATGAATATTGTTGGAAATATCGATTTTGGATGGCCAGTTTGAATACCCTATATTTGAAGGAATTTCTACTCTACACACCTAATTAAAATTGGGGAATATATTACATGGTTGGAAATATTATTCGGAGACCTTTGCAACAAGATATGGAACTCCCTCTAACTCCATAGAAATGAGGAGATATGAAAGAAACCCGTAAAGTCAACCCAACTAGAATGTTAGGTCGCCTCTGCAAGGATATTGAACAATGTTATATCATCCCATAAAGTGATTTAAGACTTGTATAAATAAGTGGAACTCTCTCCTCATTTTTTCATTCGATCATGGATTTATGAAAAAGGTGCACACTTGTGGAATTGGAAGGTCTTGTAGGGTTTAAATATGTATTTGACTCATATTTTCTAGGTTTTGAAGATATTCTTGATGATATTGTCTTGAAGGATTTCTTAGGGTTCTCTGAGGATGGGAAGGAATACCTTGTGAATAAGAAGGTATGTTTTCTTGAAGGTTATTATTTGGACAATGCTAAGATAGAAGCCGAATATGCAATTTTGGAGCTGACTAGAAGGTGAACCCATGGTTTAGGTCATATGCATATTATGAAGAAAATTAGAGGAATATTATGAAGCATATCAGATGTAGATTATGAAGCAGATCATAGTAAGATTATGAAGCATATCAAAGGAATATTATGGATATGAAATGAGGTTGATTGTGTAGTAGATTTAATTTTATTATGAAGTCAACTTTGAGGTGATTATGCAAGTACTATTGCACCTAATTCTTCAGTAGGATGGTGCTTACATATTACTGAGTTGGTGCTCAATTAAGGAGATTGATGTCTCCATTAGGTTGGTTCCTACATATTACTGAGTTGGTACTCATTTGAAGAGATTGGTGTCTCAAATAAGTTGGTTCCTACATATTGTTAAGTTGTTTCTCATTTGAAGGGATTGGTGTTTCCAATAGGTTGGTTCCTACAAGCATTGTAACAATAAGTTGGTGCCTACAAACATTGCAACAATAGGTTGGTGCCTAATGAATTTATGAAGATAAAATATTGCGGCTTTCTCCTGAAAGGGTTCCCACGTTAAATTTTGTATATTGTGTTTGAGTTTATGTGCATTTACTATTTTGAAGTTACAAAATAAGTGATGAATTTATAAAGTGAGAAAAAATATCTTATACTGATTCACCCCCCCTCTCACTATAAACATAATTTCAACATTACCATGGAAAATATTTAATCAAAAACAACCTTCAAAACTATTTCATTATATGTGATTAAATCAGCCTAAATAGGTCTTACAATATTATGTTCAAATCCAACTCCATAAAAATACTTACAATTGTATACATAAGCGTGCAATTCTTGAAACAACTACTTTCTTGGTTATTGATGTCCCTTTCATTCCTATAAGTTGTTGGACTTGACATTCTCATCTAGAGCAAGGTTAAGAAGATGGAAATTCTCAAGTAAAATAGGGTTGAGAAAATGAACATTCTTACATACCACTAAAGTTAAGTTAATTTAAAAAAAAAGATATTTTCAATTTCTTTAAATATTATTAAAGTAACATTAAAGAGATGGACATTGAATTTGACACATTCTACCTAAATGGAAAAGATAGATATTTTTACTTAAAGTAGGATTGAGAGAATAGACATTAAAACATAATTAATTTTAAACATGATAAAAAAATTGAAAATTAAAAATACCAACTAAAATTAAAGCTCATTACATCAACCCTTTTTAAAATCTTTAAAATACAAACTTAAAACTCTACTAAACCTGATACACAATAGAATAAGAAAACTTTGATAATAATAATACAATTATATTTGATTATATTTTATACAATGATCAATTCATAGTGAAGAAAAGACATTAAAATTGAAATAATATTGAAGATTTGATTGTAATTTATACGATGATCAATTCAAAGTGAACAAAAAGACATTAAAATTGGATTAATATTGACAAAAACCCAAAATAATCCACTACAATTAAAACTCTTTACATGACAAGCTTTTATTAAATATTTAATAGTCTTTTAATAATATAAAATTTAAGTATTATACACAATAAAATATAAACATCATCATAATAGTAACTACATTTGATCATATTTTATGCAATGATCAAGTCAAAGTGAATAGGAGCACACATTTCATGAGTAAATGGTAGAGCATGAGTCCACACTTCATGAATAAATGATATTTTTAGAATCCGTAGACATCGTCGATGGAAACCCAATTTTATGATTCTTTGATTTTTCAACAATTGTTATGAAATAATCATTAGTTGTAAAAAAAAAAATATTTGGCTTGAGTTATGAAATTTTCCATTTTAAGAAAAATGAGAGTAAGTTTTCTCCATAGATTTTTTTGTTCATATATTAATTTCTCTATAAAATGAGGCATCTAAAGAAATTGTGGAAAACATTGGGGTTGAATTTAAGCCCACATAGAGAGTGAGTGTACCAAAGGGTCTAACATGGCCAAACCAATGAGAAACCTAGGCCAAGAGAGTGAGGAGGAAGGAAATAAGGGATCCTTTATAAGCAATAAACATCTCTAAATGATGCACATCAAAGTAAAGGCAAGGGAACTCAAGAAAAGTGGTTCCACACAAACAGATGAGAGAAATATTGATGTCATCACTAGGTGGGGCAGGGCATGATTGGATATGACAAACAAGTAGGAAACAATATAAAACCTAAAGTGAGTACCAAAGTGTAAAATAATTACACTAAAGACTAAATATGTAGATTCTTGGCTTAAGCATTGGAGGATAAATGATTATATCTATTTTTAGAATATTGATACCATTAAAAGCACTATATCAACTAAATTCAAAGAGAAATTATGTTTCAATGAAAAAATTCAAAATAAAATAATTAATGTAATAAAATGAGACCATACAAACCAATATAGAAGATCAAGATATTCTTTGAAATATTGAAAGGGGGTGACACATAGAAGATACAATTTGAGAAAATAATATGTAATATTTGTGATATATCCTTTACTCTCCATCCTACACATATTAAGTCTCATTATCGAACCATTTGTGTATTATGAATAGATTTTGAATCCCCTCTCAAATAGAAAGAATAAGTGCACCCCTTTATTATCAATGAACAAGTAAAATCATAAGCATAGGTTCTAAAACTCACTCTAGAGATAGAAGGGATGCTATAAGCTCTAGAAATGGAAGGGATCCATCTAGCTATGCATATGTACTCATATTTGTTGCTTACTTTGTTACTAGTGGTGTGTATGGTGGTGGACTAATAAGCCAACTCAATGGCCTTGGTGGATAAGCAATTTGATATGAATATATTTCTTCTTGTGAAACTAGATATACTACATCTTATACTATTTCTACCCTCAATTACTCCGTCTCACAACCAGTGCTTCCTTGACTGGATCGACTCCACCAAACTTCCTTGGCCTCTATTACAAGATTTTGATATTGTAATGGACCTATGAATGGCGCCACTTCAATTTTGTAATTTAGAAATAAGAAGGGGAGTATTTGACACTCTTTCCTAGAATAGGGTTAAGTAACATTGAAACTAGGACATCCTTATATAGACTAGGGTTGAGGATATGGACATTGAAATTGTGTTAGTTTTGAGAAAGAAAAGATATTTTAAATCTCTTCAAAGATTCAAATCTAGATAAAAAAATAATAGGTGGTGATCCAACATTTTTACGAAGAGTAGGATTGAGGAGATGGGAATCATGGTGGTACATTCTTACCTAGACTAAAGTTGAGGAGATGCACATTGAAATGGGTTAATTTTTGAAAGGTGGTTATATTTTGAATTTATTTTAATATTTTTTTTGTTATTAATTTAAAATTGTGGAATAAATAAAAAATAGAAATAAAACACATAGATATACATGCACACAATAGTAGTCAATATTTACATGTTGGAAACATTATTGTGACTGATTTTAAAGGAAAAGAAATATTGTTGTCATTTATGTCAAATATTTTTTAATACTACATATTTCCAAGATGAAGATGAAAGATGCCCCTGAAAAGAAGCCCCAATAAAGATAAAATATGATCCTAACATGATTTCAAAGTGAAGATATTGATGTGCCCGGATAGGCAATGATGGTGCCCAAGTGAATATATTTATGTGCCCCAAATTCAAACATAGGCAATGATGATTTCCAAGTGAATATATTGATGTACACCTAACTTTCCCATTTGTGGAGGAAAGAAATCCAAATAAATATGAAGATTCTTCGAAATATTGTTTATGGATTCCTAATTTGGATACCCTATATTTGAAAGCATTTTTACTCTATACACCTAGCTAAAATTGGAGCATATATTACATGGTCAGAAATCATATTCAGAGACCTTTCCAACAATCTATGGAACTCCCTCTAACTCCATAGGAATCAGGAGATATGAAAGAATTTGTAAATTCAACCCAACTAGAATGTTAGGTCGATGCTACCAAGATATTGGACAATGTTATGTCATCCTAGAAAGTGATTTAAGACTTGTATAAATAAGTGGAACTCTCTCCTCATTTTTTGTTTAATCATTCACTCATGGATTTATGAAAAGGTGTACACTTGTGGAAGTGGAAGGTCTTATAGGGTTTAAAGATAGATTTGGCTCATGTTTTTTGGGTTTTAAAGATATTCTTAATGATATTCTCTTGACGTTTTTCTTAGGTTTTATAAGGTTCTCTGAGGATGAGAAGACACACCTTGTGAATATGAAGGGATGCTTTTTTTGTAGTTTCTTCTTTGGACGATGCTAAGAGAGAAGGTGAATAAGCAAGATTTTGAAGTTGACTCGAAGGAGATCATATGGTGTAGATCAGATGGAGATCATGAAGAATATCAGAGGAAGATTATGAAGCATATCAGAGGAAGATTATGAAGCATATCAGAGGCATAGTATGAAGTACATTAAAGGGATGTTATGAAGCAAACCAAAGGTGGATTATGGATATGAAATTATTATTGAGTTGGTGCTTAGTTGAGGAGATTGGCGTCTCCAGTATGTTGGTGCCTACATATTACCGATTTTGTGGTCATTTGAAGTGATTAGTGTCTCAAGTTGGTGCCTACATATCATTGAGTTTGTGCTCATTTGAAGGATTTGATTTCTTCAATAGGTTGGTTCCCACAAACATTGCAACAATGGGTTGGTGCCTAATGAATTTATGAATATAAACTTTTGTGGTTTTCTCCTAAAAGGGTTCCCATGTAAAATTTTGTGTATTGTAATGAGTTATGGATGTGGTTCCTTAAGTTTTGGGTGAATCGAGGAACAATTTGTACATGATGAATTATGGATGTGGTTCCCACGGTTTTGAGTGGCATGGGGATCCAATGAATTACATGTGTAGGATTCCAATAGTTTTGAGTGAGTCGGAGAATCATTTTGATGATGATGGAATGGTTTTATGCAAATAAGAAGATAGGAACCCTATGAATTGATTCCATGTAGAATGTTCCTATGGGAATTACTAAATGGGATTGGTTCCTTAAAAGGGTGGGGCCCTATTGTTGTCTTCTCGGGGGTTGGCGATACAAAGAGGAAAGTAGATGGTATATTGCTTGTGGGGGATTGAGAGGTTATGTGAGAATCGTAATTGTAACACATGCCGATGAATCGAAGGGATGAGATGAGAGTAATGGAAGGCAATGATATTTGGTTTCATCTTGATAGACTTGGTGAGTGACTAGATTCCTCGGTCTTGCGATGATTTGACATCATGGGTGCAAGAATATGAATGGGTTGTAATGGTGCACACACCCATGGGGGAACATGATTTTCTTGGTAACGACATTGATGGTGTGTAAGGATTGAGAATTAGGAACTTATGGTTATTAGTGAGAGTACTGGATAAATGCAATGTAAACAGAGGGAATACATTGTCAATATTCTAGGTGGATATGATATATGAATGATTGAAGTTCATGTACCATTGTTGCAATATGTAATATAGGTTTCTTAATGATAATCCTACACACATCACTTAATTACCCAAGCATAATACTGACTATGATGAGATTATTAATAATGCAACAAAATATTGTCAAGAAACATAGCATACCAAGAGCAGGGAAAATTTTAAGAACCCCCCTAAATTTATATGTATAGTAAATGAGTGAATCCCCATCATATATGAGAAAGTGTGAATGCTATTTTATCAATCACATGATATGTATATTTAATTTTTTTTCTAGTGAATCTTTCACGAAATTATAGAATCTTGTAAAATCTAGGTGAATCCTTCACAAATTATAAAATATTGTAAAATCATGGTAAATCTTTCACAAAATTATAATGCCTTGTAAACGTCTTGGCGATTCTTTCACATAATTATAAACTCTTGTAAAATCACAGTGAATCTTTTATTAAACTATACAACCTTGTAAAGTCTTTGCAAATTAGTTGACTTGCTAATTTTCCTAGATGGTTTTGTATTCAATTTAAATTTTCCATGCACTCTTACACTAGAACAACTGGTAAAAAAAATCCAAGCTAATTTGTTGACTTGAATCTTCACAATTATATTTTCATTGTACTGTTTATTTATCCATTATAAGTAGAGAATCTAGATGATAGGAGTGAGATATTGAAGTAGAATAGACGATGTAGAAGATCCTATAGTGCCCATATTGGCCATAGTGTCCATGGAAACTCCATAGTGAGTGCGTATTTCTTTGTATTTCCATTTCATAGTTGTGGAAATTGAACCCATGTGATAGATCAATTGCACTTACAAAATTACTAATCAAACATGTAAATTTACACACAAAGGAGACTGAAATTGGAGCATAACACTAATCTGTATTGAATAAGTGTACAATAGCCAACCATATGAAGTCACAGGCTGCTACAATAAATAATTACATGAGAGATTCGAATGTATAAGGATGCCATTCGAAATAGTCAAAAGCAGGCTTACTAAATCTAGTCAAATCGCCCATAAATGCATAAAGCAGTTTCCAAATCTGTCTAGGAGCTCACGAATTGGCAAAGTAAAGTAGGAAAGCTAATAGGTGATGGAAAGACAACTCGTACATGCTTTTATTAAGAGAAAATAATGGAGGATGATGAGGGAAAAAAACAAGTCAACTGCACCTAGTCTTACTTTCCCTTTTGCCATAAAACTCAGTAAAGCAGGCAATAAAGTAGAAAAAGTAGAAATGCGCTAGGGAGAATCTAGAATAAAGAAGATATGCTAAATATGGATTCTAGGAGGTTTCCCAAGTGCTCCATGACTCAGTTTTAGCAAGTTTGACTTATAGGACATGTGGAAGACAACTTGCATAGAGTGGAATATTGGAAACTAGGCAAATGAGACAAAAATGGATTAATTAATGTCTAAGGTAGCTAACTATGGGTTGATTATTCTAACACTCCCCCTTAATCCCGACTTATGAGTAAATATCAGAAAAATATAGGGCCTAGCAACAAGGCTTAGTCACCCTTTACATACTGCATGTCCATTTAACCAAGGAAAGAGGCAAAAACCCAGTGGGAAAATCCTCCCTTAAACATGGACAGTAAAACAAAATTTGAAAACCTTGTCATCAATCATGCTTCACAGCATGATCAGAAATCCCCAGCAGTGATTTGAGATTGTTGAATGTCTTCTCACAAAAAACTTTGGTGAAGATGTCAGCTACTTGTTCTGAAGACGCATAGAAGAGTAGGTGAATGGTGCCATCATGCATAAGCTGTCTGATGTAGTGCATATGGATCTCAATGTGTTTGGTTCTTTGTCTCTGAACTAGATCATTGCAGATTCAAATGGTGCTCTGAATATCACAATAGATAATAGTTGAGAACTCTGATTCGAATCCACACTCACCAAGTAACCCCTGCAACCATGAACACTGAGTTGCTGCATTTACAACTCCTTTGTACTCTGCTTCTGTAGATGAGAGTGCAATGGCACTCTATTTCTTGCTTGACAAGCTGATTGGTCCTTTAGCAAGCATGAATACATATCCTAATGTTGACTTTCGATCTGTGTTGTCACCTGCCCAATCACTGTCAGTAAACCCAATCAAATCAAGATCAGATTTAGCTTTGTAGAAGATCCCATGAGTTCTTGTTCCCTGAACAAAGTTAAGGATCCTTTTGGATGCTCTCCAATGGATCTCATGAGGCTGATCCATGTATCTTGAAGCCACATTTACTACATAATAAATATCAGGTCGAGTGTGTGTAAGGTACAACAAACACCCAATCAGTTGTCTATACAGTGTACTATCTACCATAGGAGAAGAACCTACTTCTTCAAGCTTAACTCCTGAAAGGAAGGGAGTCTTAATTGGATTGCAATATTTCATGTTGAACTTGTTTAAAAAATCCAAAGCATACTTGGACTGATGTAATTTTATTCCATGTTGGGATTGAGCAATTTCGAGACCCAAAAATTGGCTCAACAACCCCAAATCAGTCATAGAAAATGCATGG
This sequence comes from Pseudotsuga menziesii, assembly GCA_001517045.1. NCBI lineage: Eukaryota > Viridiplantae > Streptophyta > Pinopsida > Pinales > Pinaceae > Pseudotsuga > Pseudotsuga menziesii. The sequence goes on from LPNX011186284.1 coordinate 505,235, forward strand.
TTCATTGCATCCTTCAAAGAGGCAATTTATTTCTTTGAGCTTCCTGTAATCAGAAGGTCATCCACATACAAGACAATAATCATAAAATAACCATGAATCAGCTTCAAATAAACATTTGGATCAGACTTGCATCAAACAAAACTCAATGACAACAAAAAGCCATCAATTTTGGCATACCAAGCCCTTGGGGCTTGCTTAAGCCCATACAATGATTTCTTTAGCCTGCACACAAAAGATAGATTAGTAAAAAACACTTGAGGATGCTGCATGTAAATATCTTCAGTAAGATCTCCATTCAGGAAAGCACACTTCACATCCATGTGATGTACCTCCCACTGCTTCGAAGCTGCAATGGCTAAGGCTAGCCTGATGGAGTCCATCTTTGCCACTGGTGCAAAGGTCTCATTGTAGTCAATACCATGTACCTATGAGTATCCCTTGGCTACCAATATTTCCTTATATTTCAAAGGTGAAACATCAGCAGCAAACTTATTTTTGAAAACCCACTTACATTGAACTAGCTTCCTCCTTGGGGGAAGATCAACCAGCTCCCAAGTGTTGTTCTTCTGGAGTGAGCTGAATTCTTCTTTCATGGATGCTTGAAATATTGGATCATGTGCTACATATTCATATGTCTGTGGGTCTGATTCAACCATGATATATCATTTCTCTGCAAACAAAGGGTCTTTCATGCTCAGGGCACTCTCAAATTGAGATCTAGTCCTCCTAGGATCACTAGGATTTCCAACTAGTTCCCCAGCTGCATGAATGGTATTTTCTTCCCATTTTAGTCTTGTAGGACTGTTAGGATCTCAATTAAATCATCATTATCAGACATATCAGAATCATCAAACTCATTTGTCTCTTCACTTACATTCAATGGTTCTGGTGGTGAAGAAGACTCTCCAACTTCAACTGCTGCTAAAGGCTCTTCTTGGAACTGAACACTCCTTTCAATGAAGGATTTGTTTGTGCTCAAATTGATCAGATTGTACCCTTTTGAATCTTCAGAGTACCCAAAAAATATACACTCTTGGCTTTGGGGCTGCAAATCCTTCCTCTTTTCTGTTGGAATTCCAGCCCAAGCCCTTGAGCCAAAAATCCTGAAATGGGTCACATCGGGCTTGTGCCCACTCCATGCTTTGGAAGGAGTCATACCATCAAGATGTTTATGAGGCACCCTATTCTAAATATAGGATGCATATTTTATAGCTTTGGCCCAAAACTTTGGTGGCAAAGTCTTAGCCTCCAACATACAGGTTGCCATCTCTTTCAGTGATCCGTTCTTTCTCTCAGCAACACCATTTTGTTGTGGTGTGTAAGGAATTGAATGCTGCATCTTCAAAATATTGAATGAACTCAGACTTGACATACTCACCACCATTGTCATATCTAAGTATCTTGAGTTTCCTCCCAGACTGGTTTTCAACCAAAACCTTAAAGACTCTGAAGAGGCCAAAAACTTCAGACTTATGCTTTAGGAAGTAAACCCAACAGTACCTGGAAAAGTCATATATGAAAGTTAATGCATATTTGGCCTGACTCATTGACATATGATGGAATGGACCAGCAACATCACTGTGGATCAACTCAATAGGTGCAGAGGTTCTCTCATGACTAGCTCTCTCAGATTTATGCTCTGGGTGTTTTCCTAGGACACAACCTTGACAGTCTCCCTTGGAAAACTTAATCTTTGGTAACCCTATGACCATTTCTTTTTCACTTAGATCAAAAATATACTTATAGTTAATATGGCCAAATATTTCATGCCAAATCTTGCTTGCCTCATTAGCATGAATCGGAAGAGTAGAGGGGTTTGAGTAGGGTAGAAAATGTGAAAACCAGTATACCTTCGAAGTGTGATCTACAACTCCTTTTGCAATGACTTTATCACTCGAGATCTCCATGATCTCAACATCATCAGGGGAGAATATGACCTTCTTTGGAGACCCTGTGTGGGTCATCTGATACACTAACAAGAGGTTAGAGGCAAGACCTGGAACATACAATACATTGCTGAACTTACCATGGTAAAGATCAATCCTTCCTTTTCCCAAACTATCAGAGAGAGAGTCATCTCCCAGCACTATTGGTGGACCTTTCAACATGTCAAGAGAGGAGAATGCCTCCCTGGTCGAAACCATATGTGTTGAAGCTCCAGAGTCTATGATGAAGCTAGGTGAGCTTGATGTGCCAGCAACCAAGGCATGAACTCTCTCTTTGTCTTCTGAATTTGATCCTCCTTCCCTCTTCTTTGAGCTATCAGGAAGGGAGATGTTATTCTTCTCTAGAATTTGGGTCAGCATGTCAATTTGCTTCTTCATGCAGGAGCTTTTGGGATGAAATCCCTTACTGCAGTATGTGCACTTGCTCATTTCTCCTTTGTTCTTCTTCTTCTGGAAGTTCTTCTTGGAGCCTTGGGGCTCCTCCTGAGTCTTGTTCTTGTCTCTCTTCTGCTCAGGTGGCTTCTTATCTTTCTTCTTGCCTTTTGAATCCACCCTTGAATCTCCAGCAACCGGAGCTTGGTCTTTGGAAGGTTTGATGGTGCCCATCATGACCAGTTTATCTTGTTCTTGTGTGAGGGATTCCATGAACTCTGCAAGCTTAGGAATCTTCCAGGCTCGAGCTGTCAACTTGGTGGCATGGAAGGTCAAAACAAACACTGAATAGTTAGGGCAAATCTTCGAGAGTATGGCCAAAACTATTTTCTCCTCCTTCTTTTCAATTCCACACTGTTTTAGCTGCAAAACAAGGGCTTTAAACTTGGAAAAGTAGAGTTGCAGGGATTCGAAGCTACTGGGACTCAAGGAGATCAATTCATTCTTGATTTGATGTCCTCTCATCTCATCTATCTTACCAAAAATATCTACAAGCTTCTCCCATACTTCATTTGGTGATGTCAATCCATCAAGATAAAAGAGGAGGTCTCTGGATATGCTTAGACACAAGAGACCATAAGCATCATCCCTCATGTTGTGCCATTTAATTTTCTCTGCAGCTGCATTGGGATCTAATTTAGTTGCCATAGTCACCCTGTAGAGACCTTTCTCTCTCAACAATATCTCCATCTCTGCTTTCCATTCAAAGAAATTAAATGGAGTCAAGACGATCTTCTGAGATTGATCCATAGCTCAGAAATTGTCCCTTCAGTCAGCAGAATAGCTCCCAGTAAAGATGTTGAACCTACAATAGAAATATGGAAGGAAATAAATCAATCTAAAAAGGCTTTGATACCATGTGGAAATTGAACCCAGGTGATATATCAATTGCACTCACAAAATTACTAATCAAACATGCAAATTTACACACAAAGGAGACTGAAATTGGAGCATAACACTAATCTGTATTGAATAAGTGTACAATAGCCAACCATATGAAGGCATAGGATTATGCAATAAATAATTACATGAGAGATTTGAATGCATAAGGATTCCATTCGAAATAGTCAAAAGCTGGCTTACTAAATCTAGTCAAATCCCCCATAGGTGCATAAAGCAGTTTCCAGATTTGCCTAGGAGCTCACGAATTGGCAAAGTCAAGTAGGCAAGCTAATAGGTGATGGAAATAAAAATCATAATTGATTTTATTAGGATAAAATAATGGAGGATGATGAGGGAAAAAAACAAGTCAACTGCACCTAGTCTTACTTTCCTTTTTGCCATAAAACTCAGTAAAGCAGGCAATAAAGCAGAAAAAGCAGACATGCGCTAGGGAGGATTTGGCAAGCGCTCCATGACTCAGTTTTAGCAAGTTTGACTTATAGGACATGTGGAATACAACTTGCATAGAGTGGAATATTGGAAACTAGGCAAATGAGACAAAAATGGATTAATTAATATCTAAGGTAGCTAACTATGGGTTGATTATTCTAACAATAGCTAAGAATAAAAGAGTGAAGCATAGGACTCACCTTCTAGTTGATTTTTCCTTGTATTAGTTTTTCCTTGGTTACATGTTATGTTTATTTTATGGACATTCTATTATTATTTTTCTTCTTTCATATCAATTTTAGTTCCTTCTACTTTATTTCAGGATTAAACAAGTAACATTAAATCTGTAATCTAATGTAAAACACTTCATAATAAGAGATTAGAGAATATTAGAAGATCTATTGTAATGAACTATTCCAGTGGAATATCCATGGGAATTTACATATTAGTCCATTTGTTTCTCTCCGTATACATGTAATATCTTTTGTTAATTGATACCAACTTGTTTATTACACACACACACAGAGATATATATGTTTGTGTGTGTACATATACATATACACATATACATATAAACATATACATTTACATTTATATACATATACATACACATACATAGACACACACATAAACACACATATAAACGTGCGCGCACACACACACACACACACACACACACGTGTGTGTGTGTGTGTGGACAATAGGAGCATTGAATATTAAAAAATTGTATCGACAATAGTGATATTAAAAACTTGTTAATTGATTTGTGTGGACAGTATGGAGCGTTTGTACAGTTACAATATGATTTATGGGAACGTGGGTTTTCATGGATATGAATTCACAGTCCAAGTGAGCCCCGTTCTAGTAGGGTTAGGGAAGAAGAAGAGGAACCGGATTTAGGGAAGTCCCTCATTACATTGTCATTCTAGGTTGATCAACTTGCCAATTATAGGGAAGAAGAATTTACATAATATATATGTATGTATGTATGTATATTAAAAAACAAGAATAAGTACTATTATATTCCAAGTTTGTTGCATCATAAATTTTTTGAGTTGATTCTAAATACTTTTAAAGTGATTTTTTTCTCGTAAAATGAGGCATCTAAAGAAATTGCAAGAAAAATTGGGATTGTATTTAAACCAACACAAAGAGTGAGTGTACCAAAGGGTCTAACATGGAAAAACTAATGACAAAACTATGCTAAGAGAGTGAGTAGGAAGACAATAATAGATCCTTTATAAGCAATATACATTCCTAAGATGATGCACATCAAAGTCGAGGAAAGGGAACTCAAGAAAAGTGGTTCAACACAAATGGATGAAAGATATATTGATGTTGTCACAAGGTGGGGCATGATTGGATATGATAAACAAGTAGGAAACAATATAAAACCTAAAGTGAGTACCAAAGTGTAAAATAATTACACTAGAGACTAAAGATGCATATTCTTGGCTTAATAATTATGTCTCCTTTTAGAATATTGATACCATTAAAGGAACTATAACAACTAAATTCAAAGAGAAATTATGTTTCAATGAAAAATTTCAGTATAAAATAATCAATGTAATATAATGAGATCATAAACACCAATATAGAAGATAAATATACTCTTTGACATATTCGAAGTGTGTGATACCTAGAAGAGACAATTAGAGAAAATAATATGTAATATTTGTCATATATCCTCTACTCTCCATCCTAGACATATTAAGTCCCATTATTGAACCATTTGTGTATTATGAATGGATTTTGAGTCCCCTCTCAAATAGAAGGAATCTCTTTATCATCAATGCACATGTACAATCACAAGCATAGGCTCCGAAACTCACTCTAGAGATAGACAGGATGCTACATGCTCTAGAAATGGAAGGGGTGCTTACTAGCTATGCATATGTACTCATATTTGTTGCTTACTATGTTACTAGTGGTGTGTATGGTGGTGGAAGAAAAAGCCAACACAATGACCTTGGTGGATAAGCTAATGGATATGGATCTAATTCTTCTTGTAAAATTGGATATACTACATCTTATACTATTTCTACCCTCAATTAATCTCTCTCACAACCGATGCTTCATTGGTTGGATATACTCCACCAAAGTTCCTTGGCCTCTATTACAATATTTTGATATTGTAATGGAACTACGAATGGTGACACTTCACTTCTTTCATTTAGAAATAAGAAGGGGGGTATCTGACACTCTTTCCGAGACTAGGTTTAAGTGAAATTGAAACTAGGACATTCTTATATAGACTAGGGTTGAGGATATGGACATTGACATTGGTTAGTTTTGAGAAATAAAATATATTTTAAATATATTCAAAGATTCAAATCTCGATAAAAACTAATAGGTGGTGATCCAACATTTTTACCAAGACTATGTTTGAGGAGATGGGAATCATGGTGGTACATTCTTACCTAGATTAAAGTTGAGAAGATGGACATTGAAATGAGTTAATTTTGGCAAGGTGATTATATTTTGAATTTCTTTTAAGATCATTTTTTTATTAATTTAAAATTGTGGGATAAATAAAAAGTAAAAAGAAAACAAATAGATACAAATGCACACGATAATAGTCAATATTTACATGTTGGAAATATTCTTTTCATTGATGTCAAATGAAAAGAAATATTGTTGTCATTTATGTCATATATTTTTTAATACTACATATTTCCAGGACGAAGATGAAATATGCCCATATGAAGGGAATTTGTACGATTTGTACCCTCTTACCTATATTAATCTCTACTTCTCTTTGTATCATGTCAACTTTCGTAACCTTCTCCAATACCGCATTGGTTAAGAATGTTAACAAATTCTTGACTTGGTGGAAAAACCCAGTTGAGTGGTCTTTTAGATGGGCCTCGCTTTTGGTAGTCATAGTGTTGATCACTACGATGATACAATGTGGATACAACTCACTTGATCATCAACCATCCTTGGGGCACTGCTCCCTTCACCCTGCTCGTATCTTCTTTTTGTACTTCTCTCTTCAAACTGTCTTTCTGCCTTGGAATCTATCGGAGTCTTGAATGACTCCTCCTATATTTCCTTGTCATTTTCCTGCAATTGCACCTGTTCTACAGTTGCATTGGGTTGGGGACCCCCCTTCTTCATCTGTCAATTTATACCAGGTGGTAAGCCACTTCTTCTCCCCATCGCGATGTGCTTGAATATGAATGGCATGTGGTCCCATCACAAATATTGCGATCCATCGATACTTTGTTTCTACGCTTTCAGTGAGACGTGGAACTTTACCAGATCCCTCTCACAGTGCATCCCAGTATATATAGAATTTAATATCGTAGTCAATATGACACTCCCTCTCATTAAGCCACCACAAGTTCTGGTACCTTGCACCCTGACATGCTTGGGTGACTTCTACATGCATACCTTGATAATGGGTGGGTTCCTTCCATCCCACTAGCGCAATCAAAATTAGTAAGAAAGAGTAAGTAAAGGGCCGTTTACCTTCTTGAAATAACATCACATCCTCTGTCAACTAATTTAACAAAAATAGTGACCAATTCATTTGTACGCACTCAGTGCACTGCTCTGTGCATGCAATGACTCCAGAAATACATTGGTTCAGTCGATTTTTCCTTACCATTTTCACATCCAACATCTTGGCTGTGACTTGAATGGATCTGTCATTGATTGTTCTAATAACATAGGCTCTTTTGTCTCCTACAAAGTCATATTTATTCTTTAAATTGGCATCTATTCACTTGCCGTTGTCCTTTCTATGAAAGTATTGCGATGGGTCGCCCCCCTTCATAGGAAACCCAATAATCTGTGAAATCAAATTAATGGTGGTTGGTACTTTGGTATAAAGCCACAAGTATCTGCCATGGATGCAAGCCAACAACTGATTCATGCATGCATTGGCCTCTATTGAGTGGCTAAAGTGTGGCATGTGCATGAGGCCTAACATCCCCGACCATTTTAATCCCATCGCCCACTGTTGTGGTGTGCAAATAATTGGCCCTCCATCTCTTTGTTCTTGTGATTCATATGGATCTCTTATGCATTCTGGATATGCCAACATGTCATGATCAATGTAGGTAATATTCATTAGCAAGGGTACAATGTTTACTGTGTTGTGCACTCCATTTGTCATCATCGGCATCTTAATCGGATACCGTTGGTTCTTGGTCAATTTTACTTGTGGTGCGTCGACCTTGTGTGGTGGTACATACTCAAGGATGTCAGCAACCTCCATCCCTTTTTTGGCCGTAGAATATTCTCTTCCTATTGTCGAGGGCCCAACCTGTGCTTCTACTTTGACTTCGGCCCTGGTAGAACTTCCCATGGTTCTCTTCCTCTGCGATGACGACTTCGGGCGATGCGCACCTCTCTTCTTCTGGAAAATTCATGGCATCATTTCCTGAATATTGGGGATTTCCTCTTCGATCGACATCATTTTTTGTGGGGAGTCATGGACACTACCACTCAAAATTACTTGAGCCATTGTTGTAACTATTTCACTCACTCACTCACTCTCTTTGCACTATAATATGCTAATTCTCTTAGATTTGATCTGCTAAACTTATCACAATGGTTCATCCACCTGAAACCCTATCAATTCTTATAATTTTGAATCACTTATGAAAAATATTTTGAATCATTACGATCAAATCCTCTAATGATCGACTGAATCCATCACTGATTCTGCAAATCTAATGGTCTAATTCCCCATAAATGCATGTCTTGTCCAGTTGTACCATCGCCTGTCTAATTTAATTGCATAATTAATTTCCTGATTTGACCCTTAGCATCGCATCACAGTGGATGTCACCAAACTGCTTCCCTGCTGTGACTTAAACATCTTCTCTTCTGCCGTGACATGTTTCCAGTGGGACGATCTCCTCTATAGAATATTTTACATTTTTTTTCACTACGCGATGTTCTAGCTCTAGTGCCTCCCTAGTTATCTCAATAGGGTTTTAGCCGAATACCATTCACGAGTTTTGAAAATAATGCGCCATCTAGTAGGTGCAATGGAACTGCACATCCGTCGATGATGAAATAATTTATATAAGGACCTAATCAATGCATTTGCAAATTACCTAGGTGTTTTGTAAACTTGCTGTCATAAATAATAACCATATCCCCTCATTGAAAGTATTTGGATTTGATGTGTCGATCATGCCATGTCTTCTTGCAATCCTTTTTAACTTGTTGGTGAGATCCCATGGCAAATCAATTTTCCTCGAGTTGTATCAATTTTGTTAAGCATTCTTCAAGCACTCTTTCATCATCCATGCCTATCGTTGCTACAATGTGAAGGGTGGGATCAATGTGCTCCATTGGAATCACTGCTTCTTGGACATATACCAACTTGAATGAAATTTTCACCATCAAGTGTTTACAAGTAGTTCGATAAGCCCATAATATCATAGGAATATTCAAATCCCACTCATCATAGCTTGTGTTACATACCTTTGTGAGAGCATGCTCCAACACTTTGTTGAATTCCCCAACTGTTCCATTTGCTTGTGGATGATATGGAGTACTCATGTTGTGTTGAATCTTGAATTCCTCCGTCATTTCCTTGATAGTGTGATCGATGAAGTGACTCTCCTGGTCATGTAAATTTTCCTTTAATATTCAAGTAGGGATAAACAGTGCATGGAAAATATCAACTGATAACCACACATAAATATCTTTTATAGTATGTAGTGAAATATAAAACTGAGAAATAAATCACAACATCACATCACGATATTGACACTATTATTTTGGGTATGGAAATCCCCGAAAAAATCCAAGATGGGAAAACTGGTGCAGCAGTCAAATATAGATTTTATTATGAGAAAATATGGAACTTTTACAATCACTGCAAATTCACTCAAACCTGGTGAATGTAGTACCCCACAGAATCACTGGGAAAATACCAACTAAACCTCAACACCCTCCTGTATGAGTGTACAACTCAACTGTATAAATATCGATGATCCTTCTGCTTGCTCCTCCATCTTCTCAGCTAAATCCTCTAACTGAATTTCTCTCCTTGTCTGCATAATGTCTTTGTCGAAATACAAGTGTGTGTTCTCTCCACCAATTGATCTCTCTTTTATAACTTTAGGTAAATGGAAAACCCAATTTCACTTTCACTTTAACTAGTGGTAAAGAAAAAACCCTAATTTCACTTTCACTTTAACTAGTGGTTCACTAAAATTAATTTAGATCACTTTAATTTATTTTATAAATTAAACTTAGGAAAAGTAAATTAAATACAACTGGTTTTTTATTTTAAGTCTTTTGCATGCAAGAACACATGCATGCAGGAAGACCTTCCTTGTTTCTTAGTAGTTTAACACTCCCTCTCAATGAGGAAGGGATTCAGTAGCAACTCCAACTTATCCCTGAACTTCACAAAACTCTGTCTGCAAAGTTCCTTGGTGAAAATGTCTGCCACTTGCTCATCTGTCTGTGTGTACTCCAACCGAATGGTTCCCCTCTAAACACAATCTCTCAAGAAGTGGTATCTAATGTCTATGTGTTTGCTTCGGTCACGGAACATTGGATTCTTAGATAGCCTGATGCCACTCTAATTGTCATAGTGAACTACTATAGCCTCTAGCTCACACTTGAACAACCCCGCAAGTAACTTCCTCAGCCACATACCCTCACAAGAAGCTGTGCTAGCTGCCATGTACTCAGCCTCTACTGAGCTCAATTCAACTGAATTCTACTTCCTGCTGAACCAAGAGAGAAACCCTCATCCGATGCTGAAATAGCAGCCTGAAGTACTCTTTCAGTCCTCTACACATCCTGCCCAGTTAGCATCTGTGAAACCTGCTAACTGTACACTCCCCCTGCGCTCATAAACAAATCCATACTCCACTGTACTTCTGATGTAGCGAAGTATGTGCTTCGCAGCTGTTCAATGCACTCTCCGAGGGTCCACCATGAAGTAAATCGAAGAGTTGACTACAAAGATGATGTCTGGTCGAGTGTTGACTAGATACATAAGTGATACGATAAGATGACGATAGAAGGTAGGATCAAATCCAACTGATCTTGATGCATCAATCTTCCTCCTTTTGGAAACTAGAGGTATGGCCATATGCTTGTAGTCCTCCATCTTGAATCTCTTCAAGATCTCTATTGCATAATTCCCCTGTCCGATGAAGAAGCATCCATCTCTCTACCAAACTTCCAATCCCAAAAAGTAATGCATCAGCCCAAGGTATTTCATCTCAAACTCCACTACAAGGTTGGACTTATAGTCTCCAATCATCCTCTCATCTTTTGTCAAAAAGAGATCATCCACATATAAGACTAGTATGAGAGGCACCTAACCTATCAAGAAGTGTAGGTTATGTTCAGGCTCACTCCGCTGAAATCCCATCTACCGTAAATAGTTGTCAATCCTCGAGTACCATGCCTGAGGTGCCTGCTTGAGCCCGTAAAGAGATCGATGTAGTATGCATACATGCGTCTCCCTGTTCTCCACATAAAACCCCTCTAGCTGCTCAATATACACCTCCTCCTCTATAAATCCATTGAGGAAGGAAGTCTTGACATCCATATGATTGACACGCCAACCCATCTCAGTTGCTAGTGAGATAATGGTCTGAATGGAAGAATACCTAGAAATAGGGGTGAAGGTCTCCTCATAATCAATACCTTCCTTTTGTAAAAATCCCTTTTCCATGAAGCGTGCCTTGTACTTCTCCATGCTTCCGTCTGCTGCATGCTTCACCTTGTAGATCCATCTGGATCCCACCACCTTTTTCCCTTGTGGCCTCGGCACAACCTCCCATACTTGTTTTTTCATAATGGAGTCATACTTCTCAACCATATATTCCTGCCGCACATCATGTTGTGTAGCGTCCTCAAATATGGAAGGTTCATATTTAATCAACTTTGTCATCAGTTCCATATAACTAAGCCTCTCTGGTGGTACACTCTGTCTAAAAGACGTCTGTGGAGGATCTACCTGCCTGGATCCTACACTGTGGATCTAAACCACTTAGGCCTTAGCCTAGTGTCAACCTATTGTGGTTGCTGGATATCCATCTCCTACTACAGCTCATCCTTCAAGTTAATGACTGAAGGATCCTATCCACCTGACTCCCTCTGACCATTAGAACATGTGCTCTGTGTCTGTGTCTGTACCTGTACATCTGGCTCCTCCAGCTTGACTCTTGACTCCTGTACTGGCTGCTGGTAAGTCCAGAGATCTCTGCAAGGCCCCTTCCTCATCGAAATGGACATCCTTACTCATAATTATCCTCCTGCGAGAAGGAATGTAAACTCTATATGCCTTTGAAATATCGTTGTAACCAAAAAGTAACCCCTTCTCTCCAGAACGGTCCAGCTTCTTCCTATTGTCAGCATGAACGTGAAAATAGCATATAGTGCCGAATATGTGAATATGACTCACATCTGGCCTAGTTCCTGTGAAGACCTCCTTTGGTGTCTTCCTCCCCAAGGATGTGTGGGTACACCTATTCTGAATGAATACTGCAGTCCTGTATGCCTTGGTCCATAGGATTAGTGGTAATGCCTGATCAAATAGCATGGCCTTTGCTACTCCAAACATAGTTCTATTATTCCGCTCTGCAACTCCATTCTGCTGTGGGGTATGGGGCACAGTGTGCTCCTTCTTAGTCCCCTTAGCCGAACAATACTCCATGAACTCATTGGAAGTGTACTCACCCTCGTTTTCTATCCTCAACGCTCGAATCTTCTTTCCTTATTGGTTCTCTGCAAGAGTCTTGAACTCTCAAAACCTCTCAAAGACCTCTGACTTGGCCTTTAGGAAATAGATCCAGGTTTTCCTGGAATGGTCATCAATGAAGGTTATGCAGTAACTGTAACCACTGAGCGAATGGACACTCATAGGTATGCATACATCTAAATGCACCAAGTCTAGGGGATCCTTAGACTTGTGCTCACTCTGTGGGAAAGGATTCCTGATGTTCTTCCCCAAAGCACAACCCTTGAAATGGTTACAATTTTACTCATGTACCTGAGGAACTCCAATGACTGCTTGTCTCAAATGCTTCAATGCTCCATGGTCTAAGTGTTCCATCCTTCTATGCCACAACTCACCCTGATTGTTGCTGCTGACTAGATCCTTTGCAGGCTCAAAGTGTAATCTGTACACTTTCTCACTCCATATGCCAATCACCTGATCCAAGATCCTATATGACCCCTTGGGCATGATATACACTCTATGGTCATGGAAATTCACCTGATATCCCTTTTCCTCCAGAGTGGAGATTGATATAAGGTTCTTGGTTAGTCCTGCAACATATAACACATCAAAAAAACTAAGGGGTTTTCCAGACTCCCTCTCAAATGAAACAGTGCCAACTCCCTGCACCTGATACCATGCATCATCACCCAGCTCAACGTGGATCCCCGTTCCACCCTCTTAGAGATAATAGCTCCAAGATCATCCTTGATCTGTGTGAGCCTCGTGAGATAAGGCACCACTCCATCTCCCTTGTCCATCTTGGTACTGCACATCCTCTCTTGCAACACCATATTATAGTTCTCATTCTTTCTTTGGTATAGAATCTCCAAAGTCATCCACATCTCTACTATGGTCTTCTTACCAGAAAGGTGAGGGACTATATGGTCCTTCCCTCCATCCATGATAATCAGCATGGCTCTGGAATCAATCTTCTTCCAAGCTTCTAAATCTATTGGATCTATGGGTGCAACCTTCATGGAGTCAATGTGCTCCTCTGCATCACTAACGTCCAGGATCCTTGTGATCCTTTCTTTCCATGTAGGAAAGTTCTTAGCACCCTGGAATCTATCCTCAACCCTCAACTGCATGGCCATAGTGAAGTGTACATGTCAAACCCTAGATCTGGATGTCTAGGTTTGTGTATTCTTATAGATATGCCCTCCATCTATCACTGCTGCTGCAAATCTCTCAGATTTAGCTCGCCAAAGCTTTGATACCATGTAAATTTTCCTTTAATATTCAACTAGGGCTAAACAGTGCATGCAAAATATCAACTGATAACCACACATGAATATCTTTTACAGTATGTAGCGAAATATAAAACTGAGAAATAAATCACAACATCACATCATGATATTGTCACTATTATTTTGGGTATGGAAACCCCTGGGAATACCCAAGATGGGAAAACCAGTGCGGCAGTCAGATATAGATTTTATTATGAGAAAATATGGAACTTTTACAATCATTGCAAATTCAACCAAACTTGGTGAATGAAGTACCCTGCAAAATCATTGGGAAAATCCCAGCTAAATCTCAACACCCTCATGTTTGAGTGTATGGCCCAGCTGTACGAAGCTCAATGATCCTGCTACTCACTCCTCTGTCTTCTTGGTTAAATCCTCTGTCTGACTTTCTCTCCTTGTCTGTATCCAGTCTCTATCAAAATACAAGTGTGTGTTCTCTCCACCAATTGATCTCTCTTTTATAACTTTAGGTAAAGCAAAAAAACCCTAATTTCAGTTTCACTTTAACTAGTGGTAAAGCAAAAACCCTAATTTCACTTTCACTTTAACTAGTGGTTCACTAAAGTTAATTCAGATCACTTTAATTTATTTTCCAAAGTAAACTTATTAAAAGTAAATTAAATACAATTGGTTTCCTATTTTAAGTCTTCTGCATGCAAGAACACATGCATGCAGGAAGACCTTCCTTGTTGCTACTAGTTTAATAGGTCACTCATCAATACCCTTGGGAAACCAAACCCAGTAATGAAATTGTCGAATCGAAACATTTTTGTAGTCGTAACAGTACAATCCGTCACTGGTGCTACTTCTTCTCATCTGGTCAAATAGTATGTCATAGTGATGATATATCATGCACTTGTCCTTTTTCCTAGCAGATTTATGGGTCCCACAAAAACAAATGGCCATTTATCAAATGGCTATAGCGTTACTTGAGGTGCTAATGACATCTCATCTTGTCGCGATGGCTCCCACATCCATTGACAAACATCACAACTTTTTGCATAATCTGCAGCATCGTTGTGCATAGTCGGCCAACATAGGCTAGCTAGGAGTATCTTCTTGGAAGTTGCGTGACCTCCATAGTGTCCTCCTGCAACTCCATCATGTGCTTCAATCAATATCCTCCCCTGTTCATGTGGTAGGACATACTAACGAAGAATCTCATCTAGTCCCATCTTATAGAGTTGTCTAGCAATGAGCTGAAAATCCACAGCTCGAACGACCAATTCATTTTTTTGGTTAGTGGTAAAATCATCTAGCGCTTTCCCTGTCAAAAAGAATTGGATGATTTGTTCATAATGATCATCAACCATGCCAATTTTAAACAATTGCGGATCAGGTAAGCCATCTTCAATGCTGGTTGGTTCTTCGCTTGTCTCAATACTTGACAAATGATCAGGTTCGACATTCAAGTGACCCAGCTTCACAATTATATCAAAATCAAATTCTTGGAAAAGTAGTAACCATTGAAAAATATTCCCCCCCCCCCCCCCCCAACATAGTCTTGTTGACTAGGTATTTCAATGTTAAATGATTAGTAAACATCTTGAAGTGTCCTCCTAGTAGATAATGGAGAAATTTCTGTAGTGCATATTCCATCACCAAGCCTTCTCTTTCTATTGTTGTGTAGTTTCTTTCCATGACAAACAACTTCCTACTTGCAAATGTGTTTGGGTGATCAATCACCCCTTCCCCTGGCTATGCCAAAATGACCCCTAGCATGACTGATGATGCATTGAAATGGACATGGAACTCCTTCATCCAGTCCAAAAAGACTAAAATTGGTGCTTCAACCATCTTCTGCTTGATATTGTCGAGATTCTTTTGACATTCGTTTTTCCATTCATACTTCGCATCTAGGCTTTAGTAGTTTCTTCATTGGTGCCGTAATGGCTGCATACCCTCTTATAAACTTGTGGTAGTAACCAGTATGACCCAACGTCGACCTTAACTGTTTGAAATTTGTTGGTGGTGGGAGATCGATGATTATTTCAATATTTGCAGGATCGACCAATATACCTGCCTTGTAGACAATGTGTCCCAACAAAATCCCAAACGGAGTACAAAATATACACTTTCGCAGATTTAATGAGATTTGGTGTTGTCGACATATTTCCAACATTGATTGAAGGTTTGAAATGTGGTATTTGAGAAACCCTAATATCATCTATTCATCCATGTATATCACCAAGAATTTCTAAAGAAAATCTATAACATCCCCAACCCTTTGACTGGTGAAGAGGACGCTACCATAACCTCATCTATCTGGGAAATTAGCCCCATGAACACATACATAAAAACTGAAATGATTTGAAACTAAAACATGCAGAGATGCACAATTATTCAGCATACAACGGAAGCAAAACCATACATTCAAGCATTCGACATGTTCATTGTAATCCATTAAATAGTAAATACAATTACAGAGATGAAATAGACAAGAATACTTATCTTATGAAGAATTCATCCCGCAACCAGCTATGTCACTACAACGTTCCACCCAACCATAGGCCAGTGTGCTCCTTAATCTCTCAGCAACACTGCCACCCCCGAGCTGGGCATGATTCCCCAGGGAATAAGGAACTAAGTAGGCTTACACATAGCAAAAGATACACAAATCAGCCAAGCCAACATAGTTTGGTTTATCAAGCCATCAGGGAGCTGGGAAAAGATGAATGCTAAGCTGGTGGGCTCACTGAAGAGCTAAGGACACCTATACCAGAACTATCTTGACTTCTAATACACCCACACACACTCAACACAAGGAATCAGTCCCTTCTCTGCTATACAGTCCCTCAGGCCCTGACTTCCCTTCCAGTGTTATTCAGAGGTTGTGGAGAAGAAAGGCAACCCTCTAGCTCTGTCTATGAGGCTCCCAAACACACCAGGTTTGTCAAGCATACCAAGCCTTCATTCCCACTCCAATACAGTCCAAAGGCCAACCACTACATACACACAAAAAGACAAGCAATTCACAGCTCTGTGAAAGAAAACCAAACACCACCGAGCAAACTGAGGTGACAAGTTAGGTAATACATATCTCTGACTAGGAAATCCGATTCCTCAGTCATTCTTGGCCCTATTTTGGCCAAAATGACCCAATAAGAACCCACAACAACCCAAAATGAAAAATGAACCCACAACAAACCAAAATCATGGGGAAGCACCACGACCCCATTCTTCATTGTTTCCTCATGCAGAGAGCTAGGAGAGCCATTTTCTGGAATTCACCATTTTCTTGTGTATGTGCCATTCAAGTTTTGGGTGGTTGTGGGTTCTCATTTATGATTGGGGTTCCTGGACATTTTATACTCATGCGCAGGCTTGGAATTCACCTCCACGCGGGTTGTTTTTCCTTCCTCACGTAGCTTAGAATGTAACACCCCAGTTTTGACCCCGTTTCCATTAAATGTATATGATGTATATATTGTAATTAATCGTGGTGTGGAGCTAAAGGAAAAATCCCCACCATTGATTTAGTGTTTAATGTTTCGGTGATTAAAATCATTGTTGATGGTATATCATGATATCCGGCACGTTATAGTTTTGGCATCATGTAAATATGCACTTTAATTAAAATAAACCCCAACCAGCTATGTCAATTCAACCATGATGAAAATGGCATGATTTTCCTAAGGATAAGGAAGGGGAATTATTAAACCTTGAGCCAATGGGGAAAAGCCAAGTGTCAGCTGTTAAACCCATTTAATTGTCACCCACCCTTTTGACTTACTCACTTTCCCTTGTCTCAATCAGTCAACTACCACATTAAAACCTCTGATGTTAGTTGGGCAGTTATTGCTGGGCAGTGGTGTGTGGCAGGACTGTTAGTCCTTGACCACACGCACACTCCACCAACATACTTGTTCACCCTCATGTGGGCAGGAAGAGAAGGGACAACCCCATTCTTGCATTCTTTCCCATCCTCACGTAGAGACAGTCGTTCTTTTCCTCATGCACAGGTTTTGGCAATTTACTCACATAGAGAGCTGGGAGAGCAGCCTCACGTGCACGATTTTGTTATGTGTGTGAATTTTGTGGTTGGGGGATTTTTCTATGTGTATTTCTCATCGTTGTGGGTCTGGCCATGTGAATTCACCTCCACGTGGGTTGTTTTTCCTTCCTCACGCAGCTGAGAAGTCGATTGTCGTTGGTTTCCCCACGATTTTGGTTTGCTGTGGGTTCATTTACATTTTTGGGTTGTTGTGGGTTCTTATTGATTCGTTTTGGCCACGATAGGCCAAGAACGACTCAGGAATTGAATTTCCCAGTCAGGGATGCATATTACCCAAATTGTCGCCTCGGTTGTTTTGTGGTGTTTGATTTTCTTCCCTAGAGCTGTGAATCTCTTGTTTTGCTGTGTGTATGCAGTGGTTGGTCTTTGGACTGTGTTGGAGTGGAAATAAAGGATTGGTATTCTTGATAAACCTGGTGTGTTTGGGAGCCACATAGACAGAGCTAAAGGGTTGGCTTTCTTCTCCACAACCCCTAAATAGCATTGGAAGGGAAGCCAGGGCCTGAGGGACTGTGTAGCAGAGAAGGGACTGATTTCCTTGTGTTGGGTGTGTGTGGGTGTCCTAGAAGTTGGGCTAGTTCTAGTGTAGGTGTCCTTAGCTCCTCAGGGAGCCCACCAACTTAGCATTCAACTTTTCCCAGCTCCCTGATGGCCTGATAAGCCCAACTGTGTTGGCTTGGCTGATTTGTGTACCTTTGGCTATGTGTGAGCCTGCTTAGTTCCTTATTCCTTGGGGAATCATGCCCAGCTCGGGGGTGGAAGTGTTGCTGAGAGATGAAGGAGCACACTGGCCTATGGTTGGGTGGAACGTTGCAGTGACGTAGCTGATTGTAGGACAAATTCTTCATAAGATAAGTATTCTTGACTATCTCATCTCTACAAATTGTATTTTGTTGTTTGATGAAAATTATGAACATGCTGAATGCTTGAGTGTATGTTTTTGCTTCCGCATAATAATTATGCTGAATAATTATGCATCTCTGCATGTTTTACTTCAAAGCATTTCAATTTTTTTTTATGTGTGTATGTTCATGGGCCTAGTTGCCTAGATAGATAATGGTAGGGTAGCATCCTCTTCGCCGGTCAGAGGGTCGGGGACGTTACAAAATCCTTGAATGCAACAACAACTATATGTGAGAATATTGTAGATGCATTTTTGAGACCAAATGACATCACGGTGTACTGAAAACATCCCCACTCTATGACGAAAGTAGTTTTTCATTGATCTTCTTTCACAATCTTGATCTGGTGATAACCATTAAACCCATCCGTAAATGATTACACCTCTTGTCCTCCGATACCTTCCAATACTTCATCCATAAAAGGTGTAGGAAATAGATCCTGTAGACATGCATCATTTATCTTGCAAAGGTTGACAGATATCCAAACTTCTCTTGTTTTCTTCTCTTGAACTACCATTGGACTAATCCATTTTGATTTCTCCACTGGTTCAATGATGCCACCATCCAGCATCATGTCGATGTCATCCTCTACTCATTCCTTGTATCACAGATTTAATCGATATGGTCATTGTTTCACAGGTTTTGGATCTGGCTTTAGAGGGATTCTCATCTCTCCTAAGTCATCTTAAATCCCTTTCATCTCTACAAACTTAGTTGGAAACAAATCTTGGAATTCATGTAGTAGGTCAGTAATCTTTGCCAAAGTTTCCTCATTCTAGTAATCTACAACATCAGCAAGCTTGGTATTTTATGTTGTCCTAATGTTGACCTTCCACATCTTGATTGGCTGTTGAACCTCTTCTTCCAGTTTTGTTGGAGCCGTGACATCCTGACTTACTTTCGATTCGCAATGTCAAGGTTTCGGGGATCATCCCCGTCATCTGGTTCTCCTTTTACATTATAACACTCCATCATCAACTTTGGTGATGATTCTTCATTTCATTATGTTAGTTACGGTACTGGAATGACTTCCAATATGATATCATGTATTTGCTGTAGTGAATTGTGTATCATCATTTCTGCACTTGTGAAACTAAAAGTGTGAGAAAATTTGATTGTTAAATATTCCTTGGTTCGAATCTCTCTTCGCATCTCTACATAAGTATACCATCACCTTGGTATTTCATCCAATGTATGAACAAATGCATGTACCCATTCCTCCTTGGGCTTTGATACCCATGCATTTTCACATGTGACCGAATGATCGTTCGGATGATGTATCCCATCGTACTTCACTCCTAGATATTATTCCTTCACCGAATCGCACTTCCATGAGTTTACAACAACAGTGCTAGTTGTTCATCCAATCTTTATGTTTCTCCCACCATCTCACCAGAGTGGCCTTTAGTATGTTATCTAATGCCAATAACCATTGTGGTTCAACTAATTTACCTTCAAAGTCATCGAGAAACTCAACCAAATTAGGTAATCTCTCATAGTTTGGTAGCTCATTAGTTTCCATCGCAACCCATCGTAGTGATTGAGTGATCCGTCCACATTTCCGAATCAAGACTTCATGTAGTCGATTCTTCTAGTTTTCTAATGCATCTTTAGAATTCGATGATGCAGAGCTGGATCTTCACTATCCTACCTCCTCCTCTTCGGTGGGATGGATTTAGTCTTCAAAGATGTGGTAAGCGTGATCCCATCCTCCCACAACTTCTTCTTTTACTAGTTCCACATATCGTTTCCCTTCCTTAGGATCTAAAGGTGAAACGATGCACATGCCGTGATTTTCAAAAGTCATTACCCTCTTCTTAAAATTGATTACCACAATATTTTCATTTTCCCATCTGATCCTCAATAGTGCGGGATAGGAACTATTGTCATCCACTATTTTGATAACATCGAAATCGACATATGTCTTCTATCCTTTGACTTCAACAAGTAAGTGAGGTACCTGCCCAATTGGTGATACTCTAGCTTGGTTTTATAATTGAAATTGTATAGGGGACCATACAAACTTACGTTTCCCCATTCACTCCCACGTCTGCTTCTTTAAGATTTTGACATCAGGTCCTAAATCTAATATGGCTGAGTCAACATTGTAATCTCCAATATGAGCACTCATCCTCATTTCCCTTCCTATCTTATTCTTATGCATGTTGCGAGATGTACCTTCTTGATGTCTTCATATTGGATTTGTTTCACAGTCCCTACCGCTTCGTAGAGAAACCATTACTACTTAGGATATTCAGTACGGTTCCCATGGAATAAAGGTAGTTTTACATCATCTCCTGCCATTCTTGGCCTTCTTCTGGTATTTTTTGATCTGCTACTATTACTCCTGTGGTGACACATAGGGTAGTCTTGCGATGATCTAGTGTTTCTTCCCGAGTGCTTCCTGAATGTGGCGCAATGCATAGAGGTGTATGTACATTGTTTCTTTGGGTTGGTCCTGCCTTGGACTCTGGTGTATCATGGTCATCTCCTTCATCGCTGTAGGGTCAGTTAGTCCCTTGTGATCTTCTCTTGTAGTTTCTTGTTTCGGTCGCACTAGGACTCTCTTCAGTCCTTTTCCTCTTCTCTTGCAAGAGCCTCACCCCACTTTGAAGAAGACCACACTCTTCCTCGACTTCCCTCACAGTCTCGTCGTAACTCCCGTCAATCTACCTAGTATCTTTCCATCCAACCCACGTCTCCATAGTACCCGTAACCTCTGCGCACCAGGGCCTTAGTCGCCGAAGTTCATTTTCAATATACTTTTTTCACAAATGAGCATCTTAATCCACAATTGCAAAGACAATAGAAACCTACCTCTTGGTCCTTGGAAGAATCCCCTTTTTGTGTCACTGTAAGATTTGACAGTTTCAACAACAAAGTCAGTAAT
Source organism: Pseudotsuga menziesii (assembly GCA_001517045.1). NCBI lineage: Eukaryota > Viridiplantae > Streptophyta > Pinopsida > Pinales > Pinaceae > Pseudotsuga > Pseudotsuga menziesii. The sequence goes on from LPNX011186284.1 coordinate 526,715, forward strand.
GTATCCTTCCAAAATACTGTCGATCCACACTTTGACAACCCTTGATGTTCTGTTGTTGATCTGTTTTAGTCGTTGGATCAGTTTAGGGGTATAGTATATAGGCTCGCTTCCTTGGAAGTTCATTTTTTGGAAGTTCACCTACACCAACCACTCGTACAAGATAATTGGGAACTCGAAGAAGAAATATTCAAGAATATCAGAATAGATATGTCTCCCCAACCACTCTTTTGTTGTTAGTCTAGAACTCTGGTTTTCTTTTGCTGCGAATTCTCAAGCCTTTTTATCAAACCAATCCTCGATCGATGGCTTCTTTGAATGAGACAACATATCCTCCTCTTCCTTGCACTATGGTCCTGACAACATAACCATTTGTTGACACAACTCCACCAATAGGGGTTCACACTCTATTGACACCCCGCTTCGATGGGACTCCCTAAACACTGGCCCATATAGGTTTTACCCTATCTAGCAACATATGCAGAGTAGATGCAGTCTCACCTAAGATGCTTGAGGTAGGGCTACAGGAACCAAGTTTCCGTAGTAAAGAGGAGGACTTGCACAGCTTATTCTTTCTCCATCGCAATGCTAACCAGAGATCCAGACAAGGGTTTTCACTTTAACATAAATTATTCATCATCAGTCACATAAAAAATCATTCATTATTATTTGCATCAGATCGATTATCACATCACTTTAGTAGTTCCACAAAGAGATCAACAAGTATGGATTCATTTACTATGCAAAGACATTTCATCATTCATAAACGTAAACCATCACAGAAGTAGATCGCAAAAATATTAAACACAGAATCATAGAAAAAAATACACCAAGTTTCCAACATCATCCATCCATGTCATATTACTTCGCAAGTCAAAACATATTTCCAAAATACATCCTTGGTTGTCATCCTCAGACCAAACCTCAGCAAAATAGTTCACAAAATAGAACAAGATTCACTCCAAAAATAAAACATATATCATGATCTGCATCACTAAGATGTTAAAAGACAATTTTCTACTACATTCCTAATTCTGTATATAGTCTTGCATCTTTACAAAATAGTCCACATCTAACTAACTTTATAACTAGCTCAGACACAAAACTACAAAATGTGACAACCAAGCCGACCACTTGTCGACTTCTTAGCCTTTCGCAAAGTTCTTTGACTTTTGTTGCTATTGCACCATGCCCATTCAAACCGTATGCCAACAAATAAAGATAAAATATAAGCTTGAGATGATTTCCCAGTGAAGATATTGATGTGTCCCCATAGGTAATGATGATGCCCAAGTGAAGATATTTATGTTCCCCCACTTCAAAGATAGGAAATGATGATTCCCAAGTGAAGATTTTGATGTTCACCTCACTTTCCCACATGTGAAGGCAAGAAAACCAAACTAATATGAATATTGTTAGAAATATCATTTTTGGATGTGGAGTTTGGATACCCTATATTTGAAGGAATTTTTACTCTACACACCTAACTAAAATTAGGGAATATATTACATGGTTGGAAATATTATTCTGAGACCTTTGCAACAAGATATGGAACTCCCTCTAACTCCATAGGAATGAGGAGTTATGAAAGAAACTGTAAAGTAAACCCAACTGGAATGTTAGGTTGGCTCTGCGAGGATATTGAACACTTTTATGTCATCCCATAAAGTGATTTAAGACTTTTATAAATAAGTGGAACTCTCTCCTAATTTGTTCATTCGATCATTCACTCATGGATCCATGAAAAAGGTGTGCACTTGTGGAATTGGAAGGTCTTGTAGGGTTTAAAGTTGGATTTGACTCATATTTTCTAGGTTTTGAAGATATTCTTAATGATATTCTCTTGAAGGTTTTCTTAGGGTTATCTGAGGATGGGAAGGCATGCCTTGTGAAGAAGAATGGATGTTTTTTTGAAGGTTCTTATTTGGATGATGCTAAGATAGAAGATGAATATGCAATTTTGGAGCTGACTAGAAGGTGACCCTATGGTGTAGTTCAGATGCATATTATGAAGCAAATTACAGGAATATTATGAATAATATTAGATGTAGATTATGAAGCAGATCATAGTAAGATTATGAATCTTATCAAAGGAATATTATGGATATGAAATGAGGCTGATTGTGTAGTATATTTAATTTTATTATGAAATCAACTTTGAGGTGATTATGTAAGTACTATTGCACCTAATTCTTCAATAGGATGGTGCTTACATAGTACTAAGTTGGTGCTCAGTTAAGGAAATTGATGTCTCCATTAGGTTGGTTCCTACATATTACTGAGTTGGTACTCATTTGAAGAGATTGGTGTCTCAAGTAAGTTGGTTCCTGCATATTGTTAAGTTGGTTCTCATTTGAAGGGATTGGTGTCTCGAATAGGTTGGTTCCTGCAAACATCGTAACAATAAGTTGGTTCCTACAAACATTGTAACAATAGGTTGGTGCCTAATGAATTTATGAAGATAAAATTTTGCGGCTTTCTCCTAAAAGGGTTTTTGCATTAAATTTTGTATATTGTGTTTGAGTTTATTTGTATTTACTATTTTGAATTTACAAAATAAGTGATGAATTTATAAAGTGAGAAAAAATATCTTATACTGATTCACCCCCCCCCCCCCCCCCCTCTTAGTATAAGCATAAGTTCAACATTACCATGGAAAATATTTAATCGAAAAAAACCTTCAAAACTATTTCGTTATATGTGATTAAATTAGCCTAAATAGGTCTTACAATAGTATGTTCAAATCCAACTCCATAAAAATACTTACAACTATATACATAAGCGTGCAATGCTTGAAACAACTACTTGTTTGGTAATTGATGTCCCTTTCATTCCTATAAGTTGTTGGACTTGACATTCTCATCTAGAGCAAGGTTAAGGAGATGGAAATTCTCAAGTAAAATAGGGTTGAGAAAATGAACATTCTTACATACCACTAAAGTTAAGTTAATTTAAAAAAAAAAATCCAATTTCTTTAAATATTATTAAAGTAACATTAAAGAGATAGACATTAAATTTGACACTTTCTACCTAAATAAAATAGATGAATATTTTTACTTAAAGTAGGATTGAGTTTATAGACATTAAAACATAATTAATTTTAAACATTATAAAACAAATTGAAAATTGAAAATAACCAACTAAAATTAAAGCTCATTAAATCAATACTTTTTAAAATCTTTAAAATACAAACTTAAAACTCTACTAAACTTAATACACAATAAAAATAAGAAATTTTTAATAAAAATAGGAAATTTTTAATAATAATAATAAAATTATATTTGATTATATTTTATACGATGATCAATTCAAAGTGAACAAAAAGACATTAAAATTGAAATAATATTGAATATTTGATTGTATATTATACGATTATCAATTCAGAGTGAACAAAAGACATTAAAATTGGATTAATATTGAAAAAAAAACCATAGTAATCCACTAAAATTAAAACTCATTACAGCAAAAGTTTTTATTAAATATTTAATAGTTTTTTAATAATATAAAATTTAAGTTTTATAAACATCACCATGATAGTAACTATATTTGACCATATTTTATGCAATGATCAAGTCAAAGTGAATAGAAGCGCACATTTCATGAGTAAATGGTAGAGCAAGAGTCCACACTTAATAAATAAATGATATTTTTATAATTTCTAGACATGGTAGATGGAAACCCAATTTCATGATCCTTTGATTTTTGAACAACTGTTATGAAAACATTATGTGTAAAAAAATATTTGGTTTGAGTTATGATGGTGTGAAAATTTTCAAGATTCCATTTTAAGAAAAATGAGAGTAAGTTTTTTCGATAGATATTTTTTTTTATATTTTAAGAAAAAATGAGAGTAAGTATTTTATGATTTTTTTAGTGAGTCTTTCACGAAATTATAAAATCTTGTAAAATCTAGCTGAATTTTTCACAAATTATAAAATTTTGTAAAATCTTGGCGAATCTTTCACAAATTTATAATGCCTTTGTAAAAGTCTTGGCGATTCTTTCACATAATTATAAACTCTTGTAAAATCATGGTGAATCTTTCATTAAACTATACGACCTTGTAAAGTCTTTGCAAATTAGTTAAAATTTAACATAATAAATGTTGCTAGATGGTTTTGTATTCATTTAAAAAATTTCGTTGACTCTTGCACTAGAACAATTAATAAACAAAATATAAACTAATTTGCTGAGTTGACTCTTCACAATTATTTTTTCATTGTACTATTTATTGCTCCATTTTGAGTAGAGAATCTAGATGATAGGAGCGAGGTATTGAGGTAGAATAGAGGAGGTAGAAGATCCTATAGTGCACATATTGGCCATAGTGTCCATGAAAACTCCATAGTGAGTGCACCTTTCTTTGTATTTCCATTTCATAGATAAGCAAAAAAGAGTGAAGCATAGACCTCACTTTCTAGTTGATTTTTCCTTGTATTGGGTTTTCTCTGGGTACATGTTCTGTTTTTTTTTTGGTATGGTTTATTATTTTCTTTCTTCTTTCATTTCAATTTAAGTTCCTTCTACTTTATTTTAGGATTAAGCAAGTAACATTAAATCTGCAATCTAAAGTAAAACACTTCACAATAAGAGATTAGAAGATCTATTATGATGAACTATTCCAGTGGAATATCCATGGAAATTTACATATTAGTCTTTGTGTTTCTCCCCATATATGTGTAATATCTTTTATTAATTGATACCAACTTTTTTATTACACACCCACACATATGATCCAATTTCCAATTACAAGGAAGAAGAACTTACAAAATATATATGTATGTATGTTAAAAAACAGTAATAAGCACTATATACCTTTTATACATATCTAAAGAATTATATTCCAGGGTTGTTGCGATGATAAAAATTATGAGTTGATTCTGAATACTTTTAAGGTGATTTTTTTTTCTCTATAAAATGAGGCATCTAAAGAAATTTCAAGAAAAAATGGGGTTCAATTTAAACCCACACACAGAGTGAGTGTCCCAAAGTGTCTAACATGTCCAAACCAATGAGAAACCTAGGCCACGAGAGTGAGGAGGAAGGAAATAAGAGATCCTTTATAAGCAATAAACATCCCTAAATGATGCACAGCAAAGTCAAGGCAAGGGAACTCAAGAAAAGTCGTTCAACACAAAAGGATGAGAGAAATATTGATGTCATCACTAGGTGGCTGGGCATGATTGGACATGACAAACAAGTAGGGAAACAATATAAAACCTAAAATGAGTACCAAAGTGTAAAATAATTAAACTAGAGACTAAATATGTAGATTCTTGGCTTAAGCATTGGAGGGTAAATGATTATGTATGTTTTTAGAATATTGATACCAACACTATAGCAACTAAATTCAAATTCAAAGAGAAATTATGTTTCAATGAAAAAATCAAGAATAAAATAATTAATGTAATAAAATGAGACCATACATACCAATATAGAAGATCAATATATTCTTTGAAATATTGAAAGGGGGTAATACATAGAAGATACAATTTGAGAAAAATAATATGTAATATTTGTGATATATCCTCTACTCTCCATCCTACACATGTTAAGTCTCATTATCGAACCATTTGTGTATTATGAATGGATTTTGAATCCCCTCTCAAATAGAAAGAATATGTGCGCCTCTTTATTATCATTGAATAAGTACAATCATAAGCATAGGCTCTAAAACTCACTCTAGAGATAGAAGGGATGCTATAAGCTCTAGAAATGGAAGGGATGCATCTATTTATGCATATGTACTCATATATGTTGCTTACTTTGTTACTAGTGGTGTGTATGGTGGTGGACTAATAAGCCAACACAATGGCCTTGGTCGATAAGCTATTTGATATGAATCTAATTCTTCTTGTGAAACTAGATATACTACATCTTATACTATTTCTACCTTGAATTACTCCCTCTCACAACCAATGCTTCATTGACTGGATCAACTCCACCAAACTTCCTCGGCCTCTATTACAAACTTTTGATATTGTAATGGAACTATGAATGGAGCCACTTCAATTTTGTAATTTAGAAATAAGAAGGGGATTATTTGACACTCTTTCCTAGAATAGGGTTAAGTGACATTGAAATTAGGACATCCTTATATAGCCTAGGGTTAAGGATATGGACATTGAAATTGTGTTAGTTTTGAGAAAGAAAAGATATTTTAAATCTCTTAAAAGATTCAAATCTAGATAAAAAAAATAGGCCGTGATCCAACATTTTACGAAGAGTAGGATTGAGGAGATGGGAATCATGGTGGTACATTCTTACCTAGACTAAAGTTGAGGAAATGCACATTGAAATGGGTTAATTTTTGAAAGGTGGTTATATTTTGAATTTCTTTTAAGATTGTTTTTGTTATTAATATAAAATTGTGGGTTAAATTAAAAAATAGAAATAAAACACAGATATACATGCACACAATAGTAGTCAATATTTACATGTTGGAAATATTATTGTCATTCATGTCAAAGGAAAAGTAATATTGTTGCCATTTATGTCAAATATTTTTTAATACTACATATTTTCAAGATGAACATGAACGATGCCCCTAAGAAGAATCCCCAATAAAGATAAAAGATGATCCTAACATGATTTCAAAGTGAAGATATTGATGTGATCCCATAGGTAATGATGATTCCCAAGTGAATATATTTATGTGCCCCAAACTTCAAATATAGGAAATGATGATTTCCAAGTGAAGATATTGATGTACACCTAACTTTCCCATTTATGGAGGAAGGAAATCCAAACAAATATGAAGATTCTTGGAAATATTGTTTTTGGATGCCCAGTTTGGATACCTATATTTGAAAGCATTTTTACTCTATATACCTAGCAAAAATTGGAGCATATATTACATGGTCAAAAATCATATTTAGAGACCATTCCAACAATATATGGAACTCCCTCTAACTCCATATGAATGAGGAGATATGAAAGAATTTGTAAAGTCAACCCAACTAGAATGTTAGGTTGACGCTACCAAGATATTGAACAATGTTATGTCATCCTAGAAAGTGATTTAATACTTGTATAAATAAGTGGAATTCTCTCCTCATTTTTTCGTTTAATCATTCACTCATGTATTTATGAAATGGTGCACACTTGTGGAAGTGGAAGGTCTTATAGGGTTTAAAGATAGATTTGGCTCATGTTTTTTGGGTTTTAAAGATATTCTTAATGATATTCTCTTGAAGTTTTTCTTAGGTTTTATAAGGTTCTCTAAGGATGAGAAGACACACCTTGTGAATAAGAAGGAATGTTTTTTTACAGGTTCTTCTTTGGACGATGCTAAGAGAGAAGGTGAATATGCAAGATTTTGAAGTTGACTCGAGGAGATCATATGGTGTAGATCAGATAGAGATTATGAAGAAGATCAGAGGAAGATTATGAAGCATATCAGAGGAAGATTATGAAGCATACAAAGGAAGATTATGAAGTAGATTAAAGGCAGGTTATGAAGTAGACCAAAGGCAGATTATGGATATGAAATTATTATTGAGTTGGTGCTTAGTTGAGGATATTGGTGCCTCCAGTAGGTTGGTGCCTACATATTACTGATTTGGTGCTCATTTGAAGTGATCAGTGTCTCAAGTTGGTGTCTACATATTGTTGAGTTTGTGCTCATTTGAAGGAATTGGTGTCTCCGATAGGTTGGTTGCCACAAACATTGTAACAATGGGTTGGTTCCTAATGAATTTATGAATATAAACTTTTGTGGTTTTCTCCTGAAAGGGATCCCACGTTAAATTTTGTGTATTGTGATTTGAGTTTATGTGTATTTACTGTTTTGAAGTTATTGAATAAGTGATGAATGCATAAAGTGATAAAAAGTATCTTATATTGATTCACCCCCCTCTCAGTATAAGCATAAGTTCAACATTACCATGGAAAATATTTAATTGAAAACCATCCTTCAAAGGTATTTCATTATATGTGATTAAATAGGTCTTACAATAGTATGCTAAAATCCAACTACATAAAAATACTTACAATTGTATACATAAGCATGTAATGTTTGAAACAACTACTTGCTTGGTTATTGACACCCCTTTCATCTCTAGAAGTTGTTGGACTTGACATTCTTATATAGAACAAAGTTACAGAGATGTAAATTCTTAAGTAAAATAGGGTTGAGAAATGAACATTCTTACATACCACTAAAGTTAAGTAAATTTAAAAAAGAATAAGATATTTTCAATTTCTTTCAATATTATTAAAGTAACATTGAGGAGATGGACATTGAAGTTGAAACATTCTCACCTAAATAGAAGAGATGGATATTTTTACCAAAAGTAAGATTGAGATAATAAACATTAAAACTTAATTAATTTTAAAACTCATAAAAAAGACAGAAAAATTAAAATAATCAATGTAATATTAAAACTCATTATATCGACATTTTTTAAAACATATAATAATATTTAAAATGTAAACTTAAAACTATACTAAACTTTATACACAATAAAACAAATAATAATAATTATTATATTTATTTGTATTTTATATGATGATCTATTAAAACTAAAAAACATAAAATTAAATTAATAATAAAAACAAAAAATAAATCCAAAATAATCGACAAAAGTTAAAACTCATTACATCAAAACTTTTTATTAAATATTTAATAATATGTGAAAAATATAAAATTTAAAACAATACTTGACTTTCTATACACAATAAAATATAAACATCGTGATATGAGTAACTATATTTGATAATATTTTATGCAATGATCAAGTCAAAGTGAATAGTAGCACACATTTCATGAGTAAATGGTAGAGCATGAGCACACATTTAATGAATAAATTATATTTTTATAATTTCCAACATGGACTATGGAAACCCAATTTCGTGATCCTTTGATTTTTGAACAATGGTTATGAATTAATAAATAGTTGTAAAAAAGATATTTGGCTTGAGTTCTGATGGTGTGAAAATTTTGTGAATTTCATTTTAAGAAAAACAAGAATAAGTCTTCTCGATAGATTCTTTCTGTTCGATATGAAGAAATGTCAATCAAAAAATTCAAAATAAAAGCCTCGAGAATCGAAAAACAAGCATATGATTTTATATAAAAATAAAAATGATGTCAAAAAATATATTTTGTATTTTAAATTTAAAACCGTTCATCAAATTCTTTATTTTTTTATTAAATGTAAATAATATTTTTATTTTTAACTTTGATTTATAAAAAATTGATTTATAAAAATAAAATTTAAATTATTAATGTCACTTCACAAGATGGTGTAAAAATTTAGTTTATTCTTGTTTTTCAAAATTGAAAATCATTTATCAAATTCTTTATGAGTGTAAATCATATTTTCTTATCTTTTAACTTTAATATATAAAATTTAGATCTAATATTTAATTTGATTACTAGTTTTTAAGCTTTAAAATAATTTACAAATATGGGTTTCATATTTACAAAATTATTAAGATTGAAGACTACAGTGAATAACATAGTCTTCACACTCATTAACAAGAAAGGCTACGAAGCAGCGATTCCCTGCCAAGGTGTTGGCTTAGTTTGGCATGTGTACTAATCCATCGAGTTCACTTGTAAAACAAAATATATTTGGGAGTCTTTAATAAGTTTGCTAGCCTCTTTTGGCTCTTCGTTTTTGCCTTGGGTTACTTTTGCACTTTGGAGAAGAGAGGTGCTCCATATTTTCTTGCTTCTTTATATATCCAACATGGGATTTAAGTACAAGGTTTTTCTAGTATATTGTCAAGATCCAGTACCCTTTTCTGTTCTAGTAGAGAAGCCAAGCATTAGGCAAAGCACCACCCTAATCCCAACTTGTAATTCCTCCCAAAACAACAATCACGTAACAAAACGAAGTACTAAAGTGGCACACCGGACCAGATATATTTATGGTAGTGTGAGCACAATCGTTAAGCTTAGGTTTGCGTTCACTCACAAAAAGGTTTAGACTTAACTATGCAACGCCCTCTTTCTGTGCACGTTCTAGAAAAGCAATAGTAATATGGATGGATATCAGAAATACAAATTGAAGATTTATTGACTTATGAACTTTAATACAAACCTAAGTTTGATAAAGCACCGAAGAGACAATAGAGAATAGTGGCAAAACAAAAGAGTCCAAAAGAATTCAAATTGGATAAACTACCTTTGCTTGTTTGAGACTAGCTTGAAAAGATCGTGGATTGTATCCTGAAATTTATATCGATAATAATGCATTTAAACCCAAATACAAACTTAAGTTTGATAAAGCACCTAAGAGACAATATAGAATAGTGGCAAAACAAAACAATCCAAAAGAATTCAAATTGAATAAACTACCTTTGCTTGTTTGACTCTAGACGAGCTTGAAAAGCTCGTGGATTGTATCCTGAAATTTATATCGATAATAATGCATTCAAACCCATATCTTGTCATGTTTGTAGTAAATTAGTAATAATTTGAGGGGAACATATGAGATGCATAATACCAGATAAAGAAACTTACTGAAGTTGCTTTAGCTCTTTCAACAGTTTGAAATCCTGTGTTTCTTCTTTTGGTTAAATTGTGGGTAGCCTGTGTATAAGAGTGACTTTTTTATCAACTGAACTATTGATGGGAACCTATTCCACGACCAACATATTTTAGTTCCTCATCTAGCATGAAAAGTTGAGACAGAATTGAACGCTGCGTGATCTTATGAACAGGTTAATAGCCCTTTTTTACTCTTACAGACACCAGGTTTGGGATGAGACCATCTGGAATAGAGTTAGGGGAGCTCCTGGCTGAGGTTAAGAGTTCATTGAAGAATCACTTTCACAGAGGATATTTCCTCTTTTCCTACTAAAACCTCCCCGGTGTTTCATTCCAGCTTCCAAATCCTATTTGAATTGTGTTTGCAGATGGTAGATGTATGGAAGAATATAATCCTTGTTATCGCCCTCTTTTAGTTTGAGTGAAATAATTTTTATTTTTGGCGTCACCTCTTGCCGCAGCATGTTGTGAAACCTAGAAATTGCTTCCTTTTTTATGCTCCTTTTAGCCTTGGAGATATTCCCGAACATTGAATCTCAAACTGAATTCTACAGATTTGACTCTCTATTTGCACTTTCCTCCCATGAATATTTCCAAAGACTTCCTCAACTGCGTCGCACCCGTTTAGTATTAATCTACCTTGAACAAAGGCGTGCGCTTCATTTTTAGATTAAGATATATCTAATAACCCTTTCAAATTCAGGGTGCTCGCAACCATACAATATTATTTAAAATATGAATGGGTCTTCTGGAGTAGTGTTGTCGTTAGATACTATGAGGATGAGGTAATGATCTTAAGCTGCTCCCTTGTGTAAAAATGGGACTAGAGCCTTAGGAGTAGAATGTATGTAAGAAGGTTACCCCATCAAGGCTATGAACGCCTGCTGGTAGCAAGTTTTGACCTATGGCATTGGTGTAAAATAAAATTGAATAGTTTTGTGCATGGGTAATGGTTATGGAGTCCTGTTGGTTATTGTTTCTATGAATGAATCTGAGGGGATATGCTGTCCGTTATTAGGTTGGTCTTGCAAATGGTACTATGGGATACTCATAGTATAATCTCTGAAATTGATTGGCACCCATTTTCTCAACTGACCAATACTTATTTCCAAATTTATCAAAGGATATAAACTAATATTGAGTAATGAATTTTATTTACTCCTTGTGTTTTTTCCCCTAATTTTATATATTAACATGTTACAAAATTTGAGTTTTTCTTGTTATGTAAAAGTAGTAAAAAGATGATTTCAATGAAATACGAGGGTTCCAAGTTCCCAACCATCTCACAACCCAAGTCAAACCAGCATTGCCACGTTTATGCCATGCACAAACTAAATGCATGCTAAGAAAGGACTTGTTCAATGCATCATTGTGGCCATTGCTCCACATGTCCATAATAATCATGAACTGTTGTGTGTAAGGAGGGATACATATGTTCTACCAGAAATTTTGCATTGGAGAGGAAGGAGCCAAAGAAGAAGGAGATTGGATTACACGATCAAAGAATTCGTTCATTGCTCTAAAATCATGGTTTCAAAGACAATCTATGAAGAAACAAACATGTTAAGAGTTGGATGGCTCCATCACATCTGATTTCAATTTTGGGCTTTTCATGTTCCTATTTCCTAATTTTGGGTTGGGTCGGTCCGTTCGTGAAGGCCATTGATCCATACATGAATATGTTGGTGATAGTCATAGAGATTCGATCAACTCTTTCTATAAGGGAATTTCTTTAAGGTTGCTCTCTCTTCCTCGAAATATAAGGAAGATATCAAGGACCATAAATGATATGAAGCATGATCAAATATAAGAGGAGTTGACAAGGGAATTCTAAATTATTACCACAATGTAACTTTGTCTATTGGTGGCCATCTGACCATAATTTTTTCAGTCTTGCTATAAACAACATGGTGAGTCTCATATCTTAATCCAAATCCTATTTTAAATACCTCAAGATCTAGCTGATTAAATTTTGTAGTTTACAATAATATGAAATTTCATGATAATTAGTGCCAGGTTCCCCTATGACAAGCCTGCAGCTTACAAATTTAAGACAGACAATAAGAAACGGTTTTTCTCCCAAACTTTCAGACATCTTAAAAACTAGATTTGTTCCTTTGCAAATTAAAGTAGTCTAGGAGCTTTGCTAGGATAATGCTCACAAATATTGAAAAATAAAAGAGTTGCAGAGTTTTCATGTGCATACATAGAAATCCCGTTCGATCCATAAAGAAAGCACACAAAAATTATTAAACCTCTTCCGCTCCTTCATCGTTTCTCAGTGGGCGAATATGGGGTTCATATAATTTCTCTCTGGAACAATCTCTTCCTACTGGGCGTTGGATTCTTCAATGAGGGATGCAATTCTCTCTGTTACAATGACTCCATGTTTGCAATTCACACTAAAGGCAAAGAGCGCATCAGATTAAGCATAGATAATTTCTTTCACCCAATTAGCCTTATCATTTCATATATGCATAATCAATTTGTTTTACTAAGAGTGTTAAAGATTTTATTATCTGACAGCAAAAGGAGGAAAGAGCCAAGCGACAGGTTGAAGACACATAGCAATAAAAGGCATTGGAAACAAAAATGTTGAAACAAAAATGTTGGGTCTCAACACTACTGCAAGGTATATATTTATAGGCATACTAAAATAGATTTGACTATGGACAAGTATCCAGTAGATTCAATTGCTTATTTTAATGAATCCAAAATATTCTTACGTTTGTGAGAAATAGTTTATAGATTTTAGGAATACGTGGAATAAATTTTTTGTAGAGGATGCTCACTCACCCATCAAAAGCTTGCAAAGGATTCCCACCAGCCATAGCTTCATCATAGATCCAAAATTGTATTAGTTCAGCAGTCCTTGCAGTGGCCGCCATAGTTTCATCATAGATCCAAAATTGTATTAGTTTAGCAGTCCTTGTAGTGGTCTCTATCTGAGGTTGTTCCAGCACTAGATATTGAAAATTCAAGTTCAATTCATAGACATGCAAAAGACATGCGATTGAGAAAAGAAGAAAAGAAGCACCGGTAGAGGAATGACCAGGACAAGGACCACGACTACGACCAGAAACTACTTCTAGCAAGTTAGCTTGCTACCTTGAAGCCTCAGTCTATGGTGTCCACATTGTGTGGGATCCCATTTCAAAGAAGTAGCAACAAGGTGTCTCAAACATTTGTGAAAGAGTAGTAGCAAGGTGTCTCAAACATTTGTGAAGGAGTAGTAGCAAGGTGTCTGAAACATTTGTACTGTAACATTTTGGTTTGAGTTTCTACTTGTATATGTAACATTTATCTTGGTTTGAGTTGCTACTTGTATCAGTATCTTTGAAGATGTGTGGATTGCTACTTGTATCAGTGTCTTTGAAGACATGTGTATGTTTGAAGATGTGTGGAATCTTGGAGAAAAAACACTGCTATACTGCCACATAGTATGCCCAAGGCAGTGCAAAAATGCAACCACAACATACTACAATCATTCATCTTATGTCTTAAACATTTAATGTTCATGAAGTAATGCTAGATTGATTTCTGGCATTATCTGGTTTCATAAAAAATTACTCAACCACAAGTAATTTAACTTCGCTTTCTTAACCAACAATGTTAAGTGACTCATCATGAGGCCAAATAAGAAGATGAATTAAGTGATTGGTTGGAAAAAAGCATGGAGTATATCGATTAGTTAATAGAAAGTGTTGTTCATAAATTGTAATATGAAACATAGGATTAATGAGTTAAACATGTTTGGGTTTTTGTGCAAATAAATATAAATGACGGAAAGGCCTTTCATAGAGTCCCTGCATGCTCGAAGGAAAGGACTAATAAAGAGAACGAGGGAGAGGCAATTGATAGCTTTTTGTTGAAAAAAGAAAAGCGATCTTGCAAGGATGTGCAATTTTTTTGTTGTAAGATACATGGGCTTGGAACCCAATGTAAATTATCTTGAACAATATTTAATTAGGGAGGAATGATACTAAATTATCTTAAACAATATTTAACTAGGGAGGAATGATACTAGTTGATCTAGTTGAAGAAACTGCAAACCATAAAACAAATACAAGGGGTATATACTTGTGGCCAAAATAACATAACTATCAATGCGTTTATAAAATTCAAACTTTTTTAAAATGTAACGATTTTCCAATTTTAAGAGATATAAATTCAATGGAGTAATTTCTAGGTGACGCATTCAATTTTGCAACCCTAAATTGAGAAAAGTTATCATTAAGTGGCTTGGAATAGAATATTGGCTTCTTAAGATTGAACGTCTAAGTTTGAACTTCTAAGAGAGCTTCCAAAACTTGCTAACAATGTAGATACAAAAAGAATGGTGGGCAATAAAAAGAACCAACAATATAAAGATTGTCTCTTATATTAGAGAACTAAAAGGATATATGATTAGTCCAGATAAAATGTTTGACACATAGTTTAAACATATCCATCAGTACAAGCGTCATCTCATTTGGCGTACTTCTTTGGGGACAAAGCAATTTTTTAAGGAAGTGGCAATGTTACATACATATATAATAATAAAATAAATATAATGTAATAATTAATTAAATGAAGAGTCAAAAGGCACGTCTTTTATATTTGAAAGGGAACGATGAGATTATATAAAGGTCCATATATTGTATTATAATGCATCATCATATATTATTATAAACTATTATTGAAATATATAAATATTTTAGACATATACTTGTCTATGTAATTATAATTAAAACATGATATATTTTAACAATTCACAACTCTTGTAATTCCACTGGATTCATTCGACAACTTTTACTTATGCATGGGGAAGTCCATTTGCTTAATAAACAAAACTCAATAATCGAACAAAAAGGAACATATAAAGGTACTACGTATGGAACACCCAAGCCATTCAGAGGGACAAAAAAAGGAATGAGACAGAGTAACATGCAAAGATGACACATAAAGGATAGATAAAGGAAAGAGAGAGAAGGATTCAATCCTACTAGCAATCCCATTGATGAACCTACTGATTACTTAACCAATAAGGTCACAAAACAGTCTTTACTAGAGTAATGAGTCCACTTGCATCTTACTCAATGACAAAGCAATAAAAATTGGACCATTCAAGTGGCTTGGGAGGTATTCAATTTCACCAGTAAAGTGTTATACTTTTCAAAATGCTGTACAATGCCATTAGATGGAAGATAGGTTCTTGCTCATATGGGAGAAATATAGGTATAACAAATACTTAGGTATTTTGGGAAGAGATTTTGGATAATCGATTATAAGTAAGATTAGTCAATCTTTTTATGCATGCATTTGATCAATATTATACTTCCTGGATCGTCCTTCATATATCTAAATTAATGCTGTATTCTTCTCATATTTAACTAGGATAACTGAGATTCATTGAAGCCATTCTTGGAACATGGAAAACTGCATTCCCTCCCTCTCTTCGTGGTTCCACAATCAATTGATCTACATAATGTAGGTGTCGTGAAGTTATTTTCCTACAGCTAGTAGTCCTTTGCGCAATGATCCAACATCCTAATACTCCAACCAATTATTACGTGGATTCAATCGATGATGATGCGTATTATGTTTAAATGTATAAACACAAATTTAAATTTTACTAGAAAATTTCCATTCCCTATATCCTCTAAAAATTTCTTTAGTGCCCAACATTGATGAAACTTGTTGCATACGAGCATTAGAATGAAACAGGAATTGGGCAAGGTAGATTGAATCCCATAGAAGATATTCATACCACAACTTTGGAATTTTGTCTACTTCAATTGCATCGAGACAATGTATCTCTAGGTGAATATCAATTTTACTTAATTTGATATCTAAAGCTATGCTATCAGGATAATAACAAAAAACATGTAGCACATCACATGATTACAACTAGTTTAGAGATTTAGTGTTTCCCCTCAATGTATAAAATGTATTTGTTTTTTCCTAAATGTAAGTCTGTAGTAACATTAGTTGGATTGAAATCTAGCTATGCCTAAAAATCAACATAGATATTATGGATGGATTATTAATGTATATTCAAAATGTTCCAGCATTTCAAAACCAAGTTACCATTTAAATCAGAAACATGATAGTAAACACACTTAAAAAAATGCTGGTATAGAATCATAAATAGAAACTTACACAAGAACACTTGTTTAAAATGGGAAATCAAAATTTTAGGTTTCATTATACAAATATTTTTATGATTTTTTTTCTTGCATATGAAATAATGGTTAAAGTATATCTTAAAATATCAAGAATTATCATAAAAATAACTTAACATAATATCTTTGAATTCTGATTAATGGTTTAAAATATCAAAACTAATATCATATTTTGATGCTTAACTAAATTATTCTTACATTACCAAAAATAAATAGATGTACATGAAGTAATTAGAAGAACATGAAAAAAAATAACTTACCTCAATGAAGGACCTCTTGCTAATTTGATCACCAAGGTATCGAGTGACAAAGTTGAAAGAAGTAAGAACTCACTCATAGTGATATAAGAAACACAATGATATATTGAAACCCCAATTAACAAACTTTATATAACTAGGGAAAGGTGTAGTGATCATCACAACGAGTCGCTAAAATAAGGGGGAGAAATAACTCATAGAAATGGATATTGTTGGAAATTCATGGGTGTTTTATGGAAATTAGGGGGTGAAGTAACATTAGGAACTACCTTGGATAGAAATCACGGAGTGAGATAATTTATGGAAATAGCCATGGTCAGAAATTGTAGGGAAAAATAATTTTTAGAAATTGTCATAGCTAGAAATCTAGGCAAATGACCGTTCTAAGCCAAAGTTAAGTGGGCTAAATATGTTTTTTTTTCTTATTCCTCTCAAATATGGTTGGGATATTTTTTTTTGGATATTTCTTAAAAAATAATTAGCGGTCTAATTAATAATAATTTTATTAAACCCTTTATATATAAAAAAATCACCCATTGAAAATTTCTAACCCCTTAATTTCATCCATGGGAAAAGTTTCTCTTAAAATTTACCTTCACCTAGAGAAAGTACAAGGTAAATAGGGGTGTCACCTAGTGTGCAATGGTTTTGTGGAAACTGACAGTGTTTTAGTGGGGACCACTGGTGTTGGAAATCAATGGAACTTATATAGGTGATAAAATGTTTGTGCATATGTGCAACATCACAAGTCTATCTACTTTTGGGGAGGGTTTCGTTGAATGCAAACCATTAGTGGGGTTGTTTAAAAAATCTCCTCCATGGTCATACAACACATGATATAGGTCTCTTGAGATCTAAAGAGTGTGTATTGGGTCATGGTTGTCTAAAATGCTAGAGGTTGGCATCAGTAGTGAACCATGATCCTCCACGGAAGATGACGACAATGTGTCATCAATGGTAGATCACCGGGGGTTCACTAGCGAGGAAATATCATATCATGTCCACTCATATTATGGGTTTGAATACTCCTAAAAACCTTAAAAATATATTGCCTTGTATTAATGGGTCGAGGGGGGGTTTTTAATTTGACTTAGTAATATAATATTGGGGGTTATTTTATTTGGGTGGGATACAGAATAAACTCCAAATCATGGGATGGATTCATACCTCTAAATCATGGTCTCAATTCATACCTCCAAATCGTGTGTTGGACTCATATTAGTCCTAGTTTTTTATAAGGAATAACCTCCAAATAACGGGCTAGATTCATACCACCAAATCATGGGCTCAATTCCTACCTCCAAATCATGTGTTGGATTCATATTAGTCCTAGTTTTTGCTAAGGAATAACCTCTAAATAAATGGCTATATTCATGCCTCTAAATCATGGGATGAATTCATATTAGTCCTCACTTTTTCTAAGGAATAACCTCCAAATCATGGGTTGGATTTATACCTCCAAATCATTGAACTTACTAAAGTCTTCCTTTTTATAGATTTTTTTTTTAGGTTGGAGTTTAGGTGGGTATTAATATTTAATCAAACCTCTCTCCACGAGAATAAAGAAACGTGTGATAAATCTTTCTTGGCTCACAAGACCCAAGAAAAGTGAGTCCTGGAACTGAGGGTGTTCAAGACAATGATGTGTATAATGCCAAAATTAAGGACATATTGTGCATGCATGATTGGTGCACAATGAATTGGTCTTGGTCTTAGTATTAGGTGTAGCCGAGGTGTTTGGAATATTCCAACCTGAAGCACCGACAACATGCATTTCATTAATATGGGTGTCGAATGAATTCCTAAGCTCCAACATGGTGGGGAACATGTTAGTAGCATGTCCTTGATGCACACACAAAGCACATGGTTGTTTGACTCTGTGTACATGGTAGTACCTGGTACCACAAGGGATTTCAAATTAGGTTTTTTCATGCCCCCAATGTTAAGTTTGGTTACAACTAGTGGTGGTTTGGTCAAATGTGGCATTGACACTGCAAGAGGTCCTGATGGTATGCCCATGGGTGATGCCGATATAAAATCATAGTGGGCTATTGGATTTGGAGCCATTTAAGGATAAGGTGGCATCAAATACCACACACGTATTTCAAGATAAGCTAAGATAATGTAAGTTGGGCCATTATAGGTGTTAAGGATACTCTCATGTGGGGGAACAAGAAAATGACCTGGAATATTGGTGGCATAGATGGGGTTATGATATGATTAGTGCCTCGACTAGTAGGAGATGCCGATGATGGTGCATATGGGGCTTGTGACTTATGTTTAGAAGTGAATATAGTGCACATGATACCATATATGGATGTGGGGATCACAGGTGAAGGACCAAAGTACTCCCTTAGTAAGTATGAATCCTTTTAAGTGTCAAGACTAATACAAACATGGGATAAGTGGTTGATCCTATGGTGGGTAGGATGTTATATTTGTTTGTGTTGGTATGCATGTCATAGTAGTTCAGTTGGTAAATGGTGACAATGTTCCCATTATGGGGAAACCTAATGATGTGGACAAATTAGGAAGATACCACCTTCATGGCATACATTTAAATACATACCGACAAATGTTGTAGTAGAGTTGGCCATTGACTACTTCAATATCCAAAAGTATCATTTTCCCTCTGCTCGATTAAGAAATTTTGGTACAAACCCTATGCTTTTGATAGTATCCCATCATAAGTGCAGAGAGTGATAGATGAGAGGACTAAGTTTGGTGAGTCTAGATTTTTCAAGACATGAGTGGATGTCACACAAGTGGATGCTTATTCATCAATGATGCATCAATGAATGATTATGTTCTCAATTGTGATAAGAATCTGGAAAGTGACTAGCAAGGGTAGTCACGATTCACCCTTGTCAATGTCGAGGGTCATGAGACATGAATTGGAAGGGTTGATTGAACTTAACGCGGTAAGTAACTCCTTCTTTTGAGAAGGACAATATTGGAGGACTTCAAGAGTTGACATGAAGGAAAGATGTTGAGCCAAATCATCCACAATGCTATAACTATGGGCTACTTTCATGTGGGGGTTGCAAGTGTTTTGTCTAATATATTCCTCCATCTGAGGGATATCATCATTGTTTGGATGAGATATTTACAAAGGAACACTATAGGTAGTGGAAACATCCTCCCATTGCAGGGTATCAAGCACGACATAACCAAAATTTGAGCTTTAGGATTTCCATGAAAGGTAAGTTTGAGCTTGATGTAGCCATGTTATTATCTATGTTTCCCCCTTTTGGAAGTGAAGGTGGTGAGAATGGCAGTTTATTTTCTCTTTGAGGTGAAGAATATGGGGGGTCCTTTCTTTAGAATAAGGTGGGGTTATTCTCGCTAAGAGTTGGAGATGAAGTATTGTCCCTTCTACAAGATGTCGAGGTATAGGGGCTTGTACAATATCTAGGTGGAGAAATGGGAGAGTTAAGAAAGGTAAATCCTCATTGAGACAGCCCTACCAACATTTCTCGAGCATTCCCTTGGATAGAGTATCTCTCTCATGATCCATGTGGAGAAAATGTGAGAACGCCTATTTGGAGAGGAGAAAGTCCTTGCAGTCTAAGAGACCATCTTAGAGTTATTTGATCTACTATGGTTGTGGTTTATGTAGTCAAGTGAGAGTGATGGTAAAGGAGTATAAATATTGTCACGTCCCCGTCCCTCAACCGACGAAGAGGATGCAACCAACACAACAACACAGCCGGGCAAGATGCCCAATGAACATAAACAGAAAACAAATGCTGAAATCAAGCATACACAGATGCATTTATCTTCAATCATACA